>CAMPDV010000043.1:0-600000 GCA_946699065.1 Loxodes magnus
GTAATTCTATCTTCTTTTCTTACTTTACTTCCTCACTTTTCTAAATACTCATAACTTCTTTTTATCTCTAAGTTTTAGTAATTCTAAAAGCTGAAATTCCATCTTCTTTTCTTACTTGACGTCCTCTCTTTTCTAAATACTTATAACTTCTTATCATCTCTAAGTTTTAGTAACTCTAAAAGCTGTAATTCTATCTTCTTTTCTTACTTTACTTCCTCACTTTTCTAAATACTTATAACTTCTTTTTATCTCTTAGTTTTAGTAACTCTAAAAGCTGAAATTCTATCTTCTTTTCTTACTTTACGTCCTCACTTTTCTAAATACTTATAACTTCTTTTTATCTCTAAGTTTTAGTAACTCTAAAAGCTGAAATTCTATCTTCTTTTCTTACTTTACTTCCTCACTTTTCTAAATACTTATAACTTCTTTTTATCTCTTAGTTTTAGTAATTCTAAAAGCTGAAATTCTTTCTTCTTTTCTTACTTAACTTCCTCACTTTTCTAAATACTCATAACTTCTTTTTATCTCTTAGTTTTAGTAACTCGAAAAGCTGTAATTCTATCTTCTTTTCTTACTTTACTTTTGTGATATCTAAGATCATTTTTTTTTAGCAACACTTCAGTTTTTTTTTCTTTATTTTTCTAAATTTCACTATGAATATAATGATATTATAATACTATTTTTTATATTAACTTTCCTTTTTCAATTAAAAGTAAGTTTTAATTCTTGTTTTGCTTTTTTTCATTTTGCAAAAAATTATATATTTTACTTATTCTATAATATATTTTTAAGCTGAATACGTTTTTGACTTCATCTTCTTCTCATTTTACGATCCCAACACTGGCTTCATGGGTTATCGCGTATAGTCTGTTGCTTTCGAAAAGCAGCTTCCAGTAGCTCCATCGTTATTTGCTGTCAGTCTTCGACACCCTACCAGGAGTGGATAATCAAGAGGAAGGCTTTCACTTGCAAAGGTTGATTTTGGCCAGGGACTTTCTCACTTCATCAAAGGATCTTGTTCCTATCCATAAAACCAGAAAGTATGATTATGAAGGTCAATCTCAGCTCCCAATTTTTAGATATCATTTCTTACTTTTTTTAGCAAATTTTTTATTTTATTTATTTTATTTTTATTTTTGAAATATTTCTTCTTAGTAGATTTTTTTTATTTGTATTTCAAGATCTTTTTCTACTTTTATTGACTCTAAAAATCAAAAAAATTAACACAACCCAAAATCAGAACATTTCGAAACCAAATTCAAAAATAATATCCTTTTTCTTTTTTTATTCCATTTTTTCTCAAAACCCTTTTATATTTTTAAACTTTTTTTGGAAAATTTGTTCCTTTCTGACCTTTATCTATCCCGATTTCCCCCAGTTTGTTCCGTCCGAAAAAAGTCTTGCAGTGTAAAAAGCTGAGCAAAAAAACAAAATTAAATTTTCCACGATTTAATGCTATAAATACTCTTATTCGTTTTTCATTTAGCTCTAAAAATCAAAAAAAATACCAAAACCCAATTCTTAAAATTTTTATCATGCAACAAAATCTAAAATTTTCATAACCAAAATCAAAAAAATTAAAAACCAAAATCAAAAAATTAAAAACTAAAATCAAAAATTTCAAAACCAAAATCAAAAAATTCAAAACCAAAATCAAAAAAATTTCAAAACCAAAATCAAAAAAATTTCAAAACCAAAATCAAAAAATTCAAAACCAAAATCAAAAAATTTCAAAACCAAAATCAAAAAATTTCAAAACCAATATCAAAAAATTAAAAACCAAAATCAAAAAATTCAAAACCAAAATCAAAAAATTAAAAACCAAAATCAAAAAAATTCAAAACCAAAATCAAAAAAATTCAAAACCAAAATCAAAAAAATTAAAAACCAAAATCAAAAAATTAAAAACCAAAATCAAAAAATTAAAAACCAAAATCAAAAAATTCAAAACCAAAATCAAAAAAATTAAAAACCAAAATCAAAAAAATTAAAAACCAAAATCAAAAAATTCAAAACCAAAATCAAAAAATTCAAAACCAAAATCAATAACCTTTTATGCTTTTAAAATTGTTCTTGAAAAAATTTATTCCTTTCTGACCTCCTACTTATCCCGAATTCCCCCAACTTGTTCCGTCCCAACTCACCCCTATAGTGTAAAACGCTGAGCAAAAAAAGGCTTTGACGTTTTTCACGATTTCAGGGCTTCTATCTCATGCAAATTTAATCTGCTGCACATTAAATGCAGTATTCTACATTTTTCCTATCGGAAAATTACTTTGTGCAACTTAAAAATTATAACGAACGTAATTAAATTTTATAACAAATTAAAAAAATAAACTTCGCGCTTACACGTAACTCAAAAAAATTCTAAGACTATGATATAAAATTAAAAAAATTTTAGCTCTAACACATAACTCAAAAATTTTCCTAACACTAGAAAAATTTAAAAAATTTTTAGCTAAGTACATACTTCAAAAATTTTCTGACACTAGAAAATTAAAATTATTTAGCTGAGTATATACCTCAAAAATTTTTCCTGACGAAGGAAAAATTTAAAAATAACTCTAGCGCATACCTAAAAAAAATTCTAACACTAGAAAAATTTAAATCTTTTTAACTGAGTACATAATTCAAAAAAAATTAAAACCCTTGGAAATTTGAAAATTTTTTATCTTTGAAACATACTCCAAAAAATTTTACTAAGACTAGAAAATTTAAATCTTTTTAACTGAGTACATAATTCAAAAAAAATTAAAACCCTTGGAAATTTGAAAATTTCTTTTACACTTTATTTTAAATTTAAATTAAAATAAAATATTAATAAAAATAACTAAATTAAATAAAAAGACTTAGAAAAAATACGAAATCTTAGACAATTTTTTTAATTTACTTATAATAATAAATATAATAAGAAAATGAAAATAATTTATTAGAATAAAGACTTAGAAAATTTTAAATTCTTAAATGTAAATAATAAATAGTTTAAATAGTTTAAAATCATATAGCTCACTTGATATATCTCTACTTGTCCTCCACACTCATTGTTATGTTAGTCATAGTGCAATTCTAAAATCGCAATCCATAGTCTCCATATACCTTGTTCCAGTCAGTCCACTAAATGTGGTAAATTTAAACTTACTTATTATTAGTTATTAGTATCTACTCCATTCAATAACCTTCCTATATTCCATCTTCTAATGACGTAATCTTTCGTTGAACTTCCATAGTTTCAATGACCTGTACTCGATACCAACCAATTGTTGTCCCTAGATAATGATAAACTTCCTGCATAGTCGGAGTTATTTAAGACACATACACATTATCCATTGTTGATATTTCATATTCTTATGGTCTTGTCATATGATCCTGATAAGATATATTTGTTGTTGCTTGAGAATATTACCGAGAAGACATGAGATGTGTGTCCCGAAAATACCTTTATACATTATTATGTCTTAGAGTTCCATAGTCTCACCGTATAATCATAACTTCCCGATACGATGAACTCTGAATCACTGGATATAGCCACAGCATATACATAATCTTTGTGACCACTCATGGTCTTACAGGTACCTGTCTTGACGTCCCATAGTCTCACCGTCTAATCTCCACTTCCCGATACGATGAACTCTGAATCACTGGATATAGCCACAGCTTATACCTAATTTGTGTGACCACTCATGGTCTTACAGGTACCTGTCTTGACGTCCCATAGTCTCACCGTATAATCATAACTTCCCGATACGATGAACTCTGAATCACTGGATATAGCCACAGCAGATACATAACTAGTGTGACCACTCATGGTCTTACAGGTACCTGTCTTGACGTCCCATAGTCTCACCGTCTAATCATCACTTCCCGATACGATGAACTCTGAATCAGTGGATATAGCCACAGCAAATACATAACTAGTGTGACACCTCATGGTCTTACAGGTACCTGTCTTGACGTCCCATAGTCTCACCGTCTAATCTCCACTTCCCGATACGATGAACTCATTGTTTGGTGAGATGGCAACTGAAGTGACATAGGAAGAGTGTCCAGTGTATATATGAGGGTATTCAGAAGAGATTGCCGTTAGATTGGAATTTGAGAGGTCACAGTTGATGAATTTTGCGTTGCGGAGGTTAGCTTATGTTAAATTAGAATTAGCGAAGTTACAATTTGAGAAGGTGGTGTCCGAAAGATTAGCATTAAATAGGTCGATGTTTGAGAAATTCTAATTGGTGAACGCGAAGTTCAAGTAGTTTAACATTGTTAGCGAGTTTGATGTTAATTATGCCACTCCCTATTGAGATTTACAAAGTTGCATAATCTAAATTAACTTGTTTGAAATTTTTTAGTCAGTTACTTATGTTAATTTTAACAATATTTGACCTTAATCAATTAATCCTGGTTTGTTTAACGGATTGTATTTCAACGTTGCTATATTGAAATTCTCATCTTTTATCTGGTTTAAGAATTTATTTAAATTGTCAAATGTTAGATTTGAGAAATCAGATATTACGTACTTGAGTAAGTTTTATTGTTCATTACATACTTAAATTACTTGGCTTTCATTCTTAAAATCATTTTTAAGATTCACTACTCTTTACTCTATAGCTTAGACTAACTCTCTTGCTTCGATTAATTATTTTTCCTTCTATGATAGATCTAACTTAACTAAAACATCTTTAACATGTACTTATTAGTTTCGTTATTATTAATCTATTACTTAATCTTAATTTTGGTACTGAATATTTTAAGATTCTTAAATAAGTTTTTGTTCCTTCATTTAAACGTTTGCCTAACCTCTTTAGTTATTTACATGCTTTGCTGCTTGACTAAGACCCCTTATTACTTTGAATTGCTTGAAAAACTTTTCTATTAACTACTCTGCCTTCTTCAACGTTAAGTATTTTCCGTTGGCATTCTCTTTTAAATAGCTGAACATATTGAACTGACATACTTAGATATTATTTCTTAAAGTTTAAATGTCCATTTGCTATCTCTAATCTCTCTTAAACTAAGCTATTTCTCGCAATATTTACTGGAATTAATCTTGAGCTTGATCATTTTGCCTTTAATTTCCTTATTACTATTCCATTCTTTACGCTTAGAATTATTAAACTTCATTTGAGTCTTTAAGCTAAGATAAACGCTATATTAAATTCTCTAATTTACTGTTGTTAAGAGAAAACGAGTCTATTAAAGATTTAAATATTGACTGAACTGATAACGACTGGATATGCTTCATAAACTATGAACTTTCCGAAATAATTTCTCTCACCATAAGTTAGTAATTCTATTTCTAAGAGTATTGATCCTGTAACCATTTGAACTACTCATTGATTTTCACTTAATCAATTAATTCATTTTACTGAATTGGCATATTTTATGGATCTGGTACTTAAACTACATGTCCTTGTAACTATTCAGGATTTATGTTAAAAACTTAGTTATGTAAGAAACATTTAATTTCTCTTGCAAGTCGAAAAACTGCTTTGAGACACTTCAAACATGAAATACAACCACATGGTAATTGTTTAGACACTCGCTTGTCTTAATCAAATTACTCTTCACAGTTTGGACATTGATTGTTATCCATTTGTAAATATTAAAAAACAATTTAGTATATAGAAACTAATTATATTGAAATAAAAATTGATAAAATATTTTTATTATTTAAAAAAAAGATTTAAAATTTAAAAATTTAAAAAAGTTTAAAAAAATGTTAAAATATAATTAAAAAACTATTATGTTACACAAAATATTTTAGTACTATGAATTAAAAAAATTAAAAATAATTATATGAATATAAAAAATCTTTTAATATAAACAAATAAAGATATCATTTTAGAAATAAAATAAAAATCTCTAAAAATATTATAATTAAGAAAAATAAATGATATTATAAAAAAACTTAAAAATGCAAAACATAATTAGAATAAAATAATAAATTAATTACAAAGAGATTAAAAAAAGAAAATAAAAATTATTATAAAGTGCGAAGCACTTCTTTTACGCGCAGCACTTTTATAATTAATATTTCATATTAAGAAATATGCTTACGTGCTTCTTGTTATAATTTTATTATCATAATGAGATACGTCACCTTCAATAAATCGGAAATATTTTTATTAAAGATGAATCTCGACTCTTAACATAAATGCACTTGTCTTTTTGAAAAACTATTTGAATAAGAATAGTTATTAAGTCGTCAGTAGGTACGTAAGTAAAATGTTTGTACATCTTGTAATAATTCTCAATAAAGTTAGGATTATCTCTTCCTTACTTCTTCACTCTTTCCTGTGGTGGCATTTATTGTGAAATATTACTTGCTATGTAGTATACATATCACTAAATTTTCAACGGTTCTCCTGCCAACTGCAGATATCTATTTTTTAATAAAAAGATGATTATGAAAATTTAACAAATTATAACTATCAACAAAAACATATAATAAATCAATTTTTCTAAGAAAAAAAATTGAACATAAATTTGCTGTAAACTATTTAAACAAAATAAATATATAAAACAAAAAATGTTGGATAAAATCAAAAACATCTTTTATAAAACTCATAAAATATAATAGTAAATATGAAAAAAAAATTTACAACTACGTCATCTTTTAAAAAAATAATATTCTTATTAAACTTAACAATAACTTCCCAATTAACCAGAAAAAAAACATGAAATGCTTCTTAAATATTCGAAACTTTAATATCAGAAGATAAGCTTAAAATATAAAAAATAACCAAATGTGACGAGAAGTCAAAGTAATTACAACTGAAAAAAAAAGAATAAATATGAACAGATAGTTTAATTCATGTTTAATTTGCATTAATAATTTAAAGACTAATAATTTACCAAATAAAATAAAATCGAATTATTAATATTAAAATTTAAATAGGGTGGAGAGCCCTTTCCTTCGGATGCTGCTTGGAGGCCCAGCAAGGAAACAAAAAAATGAGGACGGACGGAGGATAAATCGGAGGAAGAGAAGCCAATGACAAGAAAAAGAAGGTGTGACAAGCTGGAGAACTCTGAATACCAGGAAGAAACTTTCTTCATTATAGGTCGGGGAAATGTAACCGTAATTGCATATTGCATCCTATGCTTTGGAAGGAAAAATTACAGGGACTGCAGAAAGGGAAAACAGGGACAGAGAGATATTAAAAAAATTTTCGACATTAAATAAAATTAATTTAAAGAGCTGCGCATCAACGAGAATGCTACGTGCTCTACAATCCAAATTAATTATTTTTTTATTTAAATAAATAACAATAAAACTTTACTACCATTAAAGAAATTAAATACTTTTTTGAAGCACTTCATAAGATCAAACTAACAAAACTTAAAGCATGCAAACAAATCAAAAATTAATATAAGAACACAAAAAAAATAGAAAATAAGCAAAAATTATAAACTCAAATGTCTATAAAAGATTGAAAACTGAAACAATGATGATTAAAAAATAAATTATCAAAAATCTTAAAAGAAAAAGAAGTAAACTAAATTAAAAATAAATCTGTTTTAGAGGATAAAGGCATATAAATTTACAACATAAGAAAGTTATAAATGAAACGAAAAAAAAATACTAGAAGTATAAAAGTAATCTATAAAGAACCGAGTGTAGATATGAACAACCGATTAAGTTCTAAAAATCAAAAAAATCAAAAATTCAAAAAAATAAAAAAAAAACTATAAATGCTGAAAAAAGAGTTTATGAATGAATGAATTAACCAATCAATTAATTTACGTGGTTTCACCATTGATAGTTGAACCATAAATTAAGAGAAAATCAAAAGTAAGAGTATTCTTGGAAATTATCTTATCAGATTAGAATCTGCTCAGTTTCTTCAAATTATTCTAATTCTTCTTCCAATAGATTCATTATATCCTAATCTGAATAATTAGAGTCAATCTCCATTATTAGGTCTTTTTAAAACAGTAGAATTTTATTCTCTATCCATTACTTTTCCAACTCTTTCATTTTTCTTTAGATAGTTAAGCTATCTGTTAGTCTTTTCTGAGGGCATCGCAAGTTCCTTTCTACATTTTCTTAGAATTGTTATAAAGTTGCTAAATAATATTTTTATTTTTGTCCTCTTGATAAATGATTATAAATTCAAATATGCTCGATGGATCCTGTTCTGTAGTTTTTCTTATTTTTTTCTAATAAGGAAGAATTTTTTAAATATAACCCCATTTTCTTTTCTCTTATATAGCTTTCAGAAAATTTTTAATGTGATAATCTATTTCTTTGTTTTTGATTACTTGTAGAGTTCGTATCAGATTTTCGAATTTGTAATTTCCTCATACTATTTCTTCAAGTCTGAGGTTTAAGAAGGCTTATTTTTATTAGTTATTACTTATATTTATGTTCTCGATATTTTCTATTAACTATTTTCTTTCTTCTTTGTATTATCTGCAATCTTCTATTATATGGCCCTCATCTTCCTTTCTATAATTGCAGAATTAGCATGCTTCAATCTCTATTAGATTTCTTTCTTTCATTGCTTATGCTGCTCCATTACATTTGGCCCGTAGCCTAAATAAGTATCATATTTCCTGTTTTCTGTGTTTGTTGAATCTTAGATAGTTTGGTATTACTTGTATGAATTGTTCAATTAATTCACTCTAATTTTTTGCAGGTGATCATATTCTACATTCGTGTAATGGAATTTACATCATTGTGGAACTTTATCGCTTTTTATCATTAATTTTCCATCTATTCCTTTTCATTTTTCTTGTATTATTATGTCGTCATTGAGCTGTAGTGCCTCCATTACCTTCCTTGAGTTATGTTTCAAATATATAGTTATTCCTCTTTGTTAATTGACATATTCATCCATCCAATGTTGATTCTTAGTTTAGGAGCAATTTTCTTCTGAACATTATCATACGTTATCACATGTAATTTTGTAGTTTAAAGAAAATCAGTTCATTCTCTAGGATTTCGTTTTATGCTCAAAAAGGTCCATCTACTACAGCTCTTAATGATATAAGCTGCATGATTTCCAATTTATTAATTAATTAATTGAAATATAATATAATATTTTCAATATTTAAGAACAGTGAGACATAGTTGCAATAGATATAGTTTAGACTTTAAATATTACAAATATGTTGAAAGATAAAAGTTTGTAAATTTCAATCAGTTTCTTCTTTTTCTTTCACTATCATATATTTTTATTTATTTTCTTGATTAAATTTTTCTTTTTTTCCCTCTAGAAACTCTTCTAACAAATCATCTTGTAGTATAAACATTTCAAGACGCTTTTTGAGTAATTTTAAATTAAAATTTCTGATTAATTTGTCTATTTTAGAAATTTGATTATTTGAAAGATGTTTGCTTATATATTTTTAGTCATAAAGAATTAGTTTCTTTTTGTCTTTTTCTTTAAGAGCTTTATGAATTTCGAATTCCTCAATAGTATCTGCATTTTATTAGCAATAAAAAATAAGATCTGTTTCATCAAAATCTTAGCCACATAAGCAAATAATGCTATATCTAACGTTAATGTAACGATTACTGAGGTCTTATTGAAAATTATAAGAAAAATTTCTTAGTTTATAGATGGAAATAGTCTCTCTAATATAGTGTTTATTATATTTGGTGTAAGTAATTTCAGGAAATACACTTAAATTATTTTCTATTTAGTCTATAATTCTTTTTGCTGTTGGTATAAGTGTATTCCTAGAGAGACATTCCATTAAGAATTTATGTTTTATTTTTTATTCTGTGAGCTTATAAAAATCCATCTTACTCTAAACATGTGACATGTCAAAATTATACAAATCGATACATTTCTTTATATGTTTCTAATATGATAAATTAAATTTAGTGTTTTTTTCTAGAAAAAAGCAGTGTCTGAGTTAGGATTTTCTTTGCTGTATTATATCAATTTTTAATAAAAGTGCATTAACTTTTGGGTTACCTTATGTGTAAAAGGAAGCCAGTTTAGGTCAATAAAGCATGAATCATTGAATGTTAATTCTTAAGATCTAAACGCCTGTCTTGAAATAAGCCTTTACGATTTTGCTATCTTGCTTTTTATTCCTTTAATTCCAGAAATAGTACCTCACGGAGTAATATCACTTCCATATTAAACTTTAGGCAAAATAAAAGTTCTATAAAGAATTTTGAAGCTGAGAGGTGATACTAAAACATATTTAGAAAGTATTACAGTAACTTTTTAAATAGCTACTCTGTGTTTGGTAGCTACTTCTGTACAATGTAATTTGTAATTTTATTTTATTCCTAACTAATATCCTAAATAGTTAATTTCATCTTTTTAAGCAATTGGAATCCCATTGAGCTTTATAGTAATAGAAGGTTAGCTTTCTTTTCATTTATTTTTTTCAAGAATTCTATTACTTCACATTTATCTACATTAATTGTAAGTTTTACTAAATCAAAAACTGTAGATGTAGCTTGTAATAATTTTTAGGTATTTTTCTAGGAAGAAGACAATTGGATTAAGTCGTCAGCGAAGGCTCGTACTACGAAAGTTTTAGATAATATTTGAAATCCTAATTTCTTCTGATTATCTTCTAAATATCTTATAACAATATCATGGTATAAAATTGCAAGTACATGTGCATGTCTACTTCCTTATAATACTCCATTATTATATTTAATTGTTCTTGTAAGATATCCATCAATTATAAACTTAGCATCAACATTATCGTAAAAAGATTCTAGTGCCATATTAGGTCGAAGGTAACCTAAGTCTTCTAAGATGATCAAAAAGTAATTTCCTAGATATGCTATCAAACATTTTTTCTATATCTATTAAAGTAGCAATTAATTACTTTTTATGAGATCATCTAAGATGCAAGTCTATAATTTACTAAATAGTTCAAATTTTCTAAGTAGTGGAGCGTTTACGAATAAATCCAAATTAGGCTGGATGTAAAGTGTTTCGTTCATAAATATAAAGTTAAAATCTTTATGTTAGTGCTTTATCATAAATTTTAAGTAGATAGTTCAATAAAGCGATACGTCGTCAATTACATCAATTATTTTTGTTTCCCTTTTTGAAAATCGGAAGAATGTTTATTTTTTCATTGTATTAGGTATTTTAAATGTTCTAAGCATGTTATTAATGAAACTTGTAATAATTTAATGCAAATCTTAACCTCCATATTTAATAAGCTCAGCTTTAGGCCTCATTACCTGTAGCTTTATTATTTGCAAGCTAAGATATAATTTTTTTAATTTCAAATCATGTAAAAAGAAGCATGTTTTATAAATGACTTAATTCCTAATTTAAGATAAAAAATTTATTTCTAAATATTCTATCTATTTTTCTATTTGAGAAGTAAAAATCTATCTTACTTATTTTCGAATGTTTATCAAAAACGTTAGTTTCCCAATTTTCAATAAATTGCTGTTTTTATTTAAAGTTAAAATTCATCTAATTAAGAATTTTTGGGTTTATTAGATTCTTTAACTTGTTTAAGCATTATTTAAGCATTTTTGTTAAGATCTTTATTTTTTTCCTTAGCTTTTTATTTATTTCATTTCCAAAATTCGTGAAAATAATGCTTATAAGATTAAATTTTAAGCTAGTAAAGTTTGAAAACTTCTTAATTATGTCATCCATACAAAGCTAATGCTTTCTAATATTCAATATTATCCATTTTTACTTGAACAAATAACATAGTTAAGTAACTTGGCAATTGATAATAGTTTTTTCTTTAAATTAAAGATTCAAGCGCAATCTCAGCATCATAACTAATAAGATCGCAGATGAATTGATACTAATTTTCAACATCTTTTTAATCAAGTTACTAGAATTGATAAAAATATCCCAAAAATAGTTTAATAAATGTTTCTCGTGTTCAGATCCTATAATTTAGAAATTTCAAAGAGTAATCATTATTGTTAATCTTATTCACTTCTTTTTAAATTATAATTAAATGTAATACTTAGTAGAAAATTATCAATATACAAACCCGAATCTTGGATAACTTTATAGTCAACGAAATCATCAGAATTTAAAATTTAGGATGCCAAGAAGTAATCATTACAATAGCATTAATTATTCGCTCTATGAATAAATGTGTTGGACACATAATCATTTAAAATTATTAATTAATATTTTATAAAATGGATGTTGGCCGCGTCAGACAAGATAGTAGGTAATCTGGTTCAGAGTATACTGCATTGCGAGTAATCTCGCACTAGATACCACCACGGGGAAGGGTGGATAAGCTCCGTTGAGATATACCTAACTTACTCCGAGGGTTTTCTCTAGCAGTATGAAAATTTGATTGACGGGCCTTCTTATTACCGACTTAATAACTTCTTTTATTTGGACCTTATTAAAGAAGGCTGAAGTATTTGACTCAAAATTTAAGAATAGATTTTAATAAGAAGATTTCCCATTTGGAGAAGCTGACATGACTCATCGGACCTCTAGAATTTTAACAAGAAACATGAAAACATTTTTCTTAATATTAATACTGAAAGAGCTGCGTGCCAATGAGGTGCTACGCGTTCTATAATCATTTTTATTTATTTATTTATCTGCTAATCTTTATATTTTAATCTTGAGTTCTTTTACTTCATTTAGAAGTATCTCATTTTATTTTTCAACTTAAAAAGCATCTTAAATATTCACAATATTATTTACTGTTTTTAACTGGTTAGAGAATGAATTATAAAAAGTATCTTAATATGTAGAGGATATTTTTGATACGAGTGTTGAGACTGAGGTACCAATCTAGTTTTTTTTATCTATAAATATATTTTTGAATCTTTAGAATTCTTGTTAGTCAATTTCCAGTTCTTAAAGAATTTTGAAGCAATTTTAACGGAATTCAAAGGATCTTGTTTACTGGAGATTAAATAAAACTATTTAGAAAAGCTCTTAACAAGTTTATAATATACTCTACGGATTTGAGTTGAAATGAATCAGGATACATTTTTAGAAAGTAGTCGCGCATCTGCCTATGCAAATTTAATTAGATGGCAGCTTCTTTATTTTAAGGTAAAGAAGAGTCGTGAAAATTTTAATCCGCGATACTTAGAAATTATTAATTTGTTTATATTTCCAATTTATTTAAAGAGTTATTTACTATAGCTTACTGTAAAATAGAATACACTCGCATCCATAACAAAATATTTAATTAAAAAAGAATTTTATTATTATAGATGCATAATATAAAATAAATCTTTAAAAATTGTTGATTTGCTTAAAATTCATGACTGGGTTTTCTGTCATTCTAAGATTCTTGACTACAGATGTTTTTAATATGAAAATTTTCTTATGTCAAAAGACCTAAATACTTAAATTCCTTAACTTTCTCAATTACTATAACTCTTTTTGTTATTATCTCTTAATTTTGTCATGCAATTACATTTCATATTAATTATTTTGTTTTGTCCTAAATATATAATCATAGAGTTATGATAATTAGTAAAGAATGTAAATCATATCTTCTAGTTAATCAAATAATAACTTCCCGATACGATGAACTCTGAATCACTGGATATAGTCAAAGATCATACACAACTAGTGCGACCACTCATGGTCTTACAGGTACCTGTCTTGACGTCCCATAGTCTCACCGTATAATCTCCACTTCCCGATACGATGAACTCTGAATCACTGGATATAGCCACAGCTTATACCTAATTTGTGTGACCACTCATGGTCTTACAGGTACCTGTCTTGACGTCCCATAGTCTCACCGTATAATAATAACTTCCCGATACGATGAACTCTGAATCACTGGATATAGCCACAGATCATACCAAATTTGTGTGACCACTCATGGTCTTACAGGTACCTGTCTTGACGTCCCATAGTCTCACCGTATTATCATAACTTCCCGATACGATGAACTCTGAATCACTGGATATAGCCACAGCAGATACATAACTAGTGTGACCACTCATGGTCTTACAGGTACCTGTCTTGACGTCCCATAGTCTCACCGTATAATCATAACTTCCCGATACGATGAACTCTGAATCACTGGATATAGCCACAGATCATACATAACTAGTGTGACCACTCATGGTCTTACAGGTACCTGTCTTGACGTCCCATAGTCTCACCGTCTAATCTCCACTTCCCGATACGATGAACTCTGAATCACTGGATATAGCCACAGCAGATGCATGATGAGTGTGACCACTCATGGTCTTACAGGTACCTGTCTTGACGTCCCATAGTCTCACCGTATAATCATAACTTCCCGATACGATGAACTCTGAATCACTGGATATAGCCACAGATCATACATAACTAGTGTGACCACTCATGGTCTTACAGGTACCTGTCTTGACGTCCCATAGTCTCACCGTCTAATCTCCACTTCCCGATACGATGAACTCTGAATCACTGGATATAGCCACAGCATATACATAACTAGTGTGACCACTCATGGTCTTACAGGTACCTGTCTTGACGTCCCATAGTCTCACCGTCTAATCTCCACTTCCCGATACGATGAACTCTGAATCACTGGATATAGCCACAGCAGATACATAACTAGTGTGACCACTCATGGTCTTACAGGTACCTGTCTTGACGTCCCATAGTCTCACCGTCTAATCTCCACTTCCCGATACGATGAACTCTGAATCACTGGATATAGCCACAGCATATACATAATGTGTGTGACCACTCATGGTCTTACAGGTACCTGTCTTGACGTCCCATAGTCTCACCGTATAATCATAACTTCCCGATACGATGAACTCTGAATCACTGGATATAGCCACAGCTTATACCAAATTTGTGAGACCACTCATGGTCTTACAGGTACCTGTCTTGACGTCCCATAGTCTCACCGTCTAATCTCCACTTCCCGATACGATGAACTCTGAATCACTGGATATAGCCACAGCTTATACCAAATTTGTGTGACCACTCATGGTCTTACAGGTACCTGTCTTGACGTCCCATAGTCTCACCGTATAATCATAACTTCCCGATACGATGAACTCTGAATCACTGGATATAGCCACAGCAGATACCTAATGTGTGTGACCACTCATGGTCTTACAGGTACCTGTCTTGACGTCCCATAGTCTCACCGTATAATCATAACTTCCCGATACGATGAACTCTGAATCACTGGATATAGCCACAGCAGATGCATGATGAGTGTGACCACTCATGGTCTTACAGGTACCTGTCTTGACGTCCCATAGTCTCACCGTATAATCATAACTTCCCGATACGATGAACTCTGAATCACTGGATATAGCCACAGCAGATACATAATGTGTGTGACCACTCATGGTCTTACAGGTACCTGTCTTGACGTCCCATAGTCTCACCGTCTAATCTCCACTTCCCGATACGATGAACTCTGAATCACTGGATATAGCCACAGCAGATACATAATGTGTGTGACCACTCATGGTCTTACAGGTACCTGTCTTGACGTCCCATAGTCTCACCGTATAATCATAACTTCCCGATACGATGAACTCTGAATCACTGGATATAGCCACAGCAGATACATAATGTGTGTGACCACTCATGGTCTTACAGGTACCTGTCTTGACGTCCCATAGTCTCACCGTCTAATCTCCACTTCCCGATACGATGAACTCTGAATCACTGGATATAGCCACAGCATATACATAATGTGTGTGACCACTCATGGTCTTACAGGTACCTGTCTTGACGTCCCATAGTCTCACCGTATAATCATAACTTCCCGATACGATGAACTCTGAATCACTGGATATAGCCACAGCATATACCAAATTTGTGTGACCACTCATGGACTTTCAGGTACCTGTCTTGACGTCCCATAGTCTCACCGTATAATCATAACTTCCCGATACGATGAACTCTGAATCACTGGATATAGCCACAGCAGATACATGACTAGTGTGACCACTCATGGTCTTACAGGTACCTGTCTTGACGTCCCATAGTCTCACCGTATAATCATAACTTCCCGATACGATGAACTCTGAATCACTGGATATAGCCACAGCAGATACATGACTAGTGTGACCACTCATGGTCTTACAGGTACCTGTCTTGACGTCCCATAGTCTCACCGTCTAATCTCCACTTCCCGATACGATGAACTCTGAATCACTGGATATAGCCACAGCATATACCTAATTTGTGTGACCACTCATGGTCTTACAGGTACCTGTCTTGACGTCCCATAGTCTCACCGTCTAATCTCCACTTCCCGATACGATGAACTCTGAATCACTGGATATAGCCACAGCTTATACCTAATTTGTGTGACCACTCATGGTCTTACAGGTACCTGTCTTGACGTCCCATAGTCTCACCGTATTATCATAACTTCCCGATACGATGAACTCTGAATCACTGGATATAGCCACAGCAGATACACAACTAGTGTGACCACTCATGGTCTTACAGGTACCTGTCTTGACGTCCCATAGTCTCACCGTCTAATCTCCACTTCCCGATACGATGAACTCTGAATCACTGGATATAGCCACAGCAGATACCTAATGTGTGTGACCACTCATGGTCTTACAGGTACCTGTCTTGACGTCCCATAGTCTCACCGTCTAATCTCCACTTCCCGATACGATGAACTCTGAATCACTGGATATAGCCACAGCTTATACCTAATTTGTGTGACCACTCATGGTCTTACAGGTACCTGTCTTGACGTCCCATAGTCTCACCGTCTAATCTCCACTTCCCGATACGATGAACTCTGAATCACTGGATATAGCCACAGCAGATGCATGATGAGTGTGACCACTCATGGTCTTACAGGTACCTGTCTTGACGTCCCATAGTCTCACCGTATAATCATAACTTCCCGATACGATGAACTCTGAATCACTGGATATAGCCACAGATCATACATAACTAGTGTGACCACTCATGGTCTTACAGGTACCTGTCTTGACGTCCCATAGTCTCACCGTCTAATCTCCACTTCCCGATACGATGAACTCTGAATCACTGGATATAGCCACAGCATATACATAACTAGTGTGACCACTCATGGTCTTACAGGTACCTGTCTTGACGTCCCATAGTCTCACCGTATAATCATAACTTCCCGATACGATGAACTCTGAATCACTGGATATAGCCACAGCAGATGCATGATGAGTGTGACCACTCATGGTCTTACAGGTACCTGTCTTGACGTCCCATAGTCTCACCGTATAATCATAACTTCCCGATACGATGAACTCTGAATCACTGGATATAGCCACAGATCATACATAATTAGTGTGACCACTCATGGTCTTACAGGTACCTGTCTTGACGTCCCATAGTCTCACCGTCTAATCTCCACTTCCCGATACGATGAACTCTGAATCACTGGATATAGCCACAGCATATACATAACTAGTGTGACCACTCATGGTCTTACAGGTACCTGTCTTGACGTCCCATAGTCTCACCGTCTAATCTCCACTTCCCGATACGATGAACTCTGAATAACTGGATATAGCCACAGATCATATCTAATTAGTGTGACCACTCATGGTCTTACAGGTACCTGTCTTGACGTCCCATAGTCTCACCGTATTATCATAACTTCCCGATACGATGAACTCTGAATCACTGGATATAGCCACAGATAATACAAAATTAGTGTGACCACTCATGGTCTTACAGGTACCTGTCTTGACGTCCCATAGTCTCACCGTCTAATCATGACTTCCCGATACGATGAACTCTGAATTACTGGATATAGCCACAGATCATACATAATTAGTGTGACCACTCATGGTCTTACAGGTACCTGTCTTGACGTCCCATAGTCTCACCGTCTAATCATAACTTCCCGATACGATGAACTCTGAATCACTGGATATAGCCACAGATCATACATAATTAGTGTGACCACTCATGGTCTTACAGGTACCTGTCTTGACGTCCCATAGTCTCACCGTATAATAATAACTTCCCGATACGATGAACTCTGAATCACTGGATATAGCCACAGCATATACATAATGTGTGTGACCACTCATGGTCTTACAGGTACCTGTCTTGACGTCCCATAGTCTCACCGTCTAATCTCCACTTCCCGATACGATGAACTCTGAATCACTGGATATAGCCACAGCAGATACATAATGTGTGTGACCACTCATGGTCTTACAGGTACCTGTCTTGACGTCCCATAGTCTCACCGTATAATCATAACTTCCCGATACGATGAACTCTGAATCACTGGATATAGCCACAGCATATACCAAATTTGTGTGACCACTCATGGAATTTCAGGTACCTGTCTTGACGTCCCATAGTCTCACCGTATAATCATAACTTCCCGATACGATGAACTCTGAATCACTGGATATAGCCACAGCAGATACATGACTAGTGTGACCACTCATGGTCTTACAGGTACCTGTCTTGACGTCCCATAGTCTCACCGTATAATCATAACTTCCCGATACGATGAACTCTGAATCACTGGATATAGCCACAGCAGATACATGACTAGTGTGACCACTCATGGTCTTACAGGTACCTGTCTTGACGTCCCATAGTCTCACCGTCTAATCTCCACTTCCCGATACGATGAACTCTGAATCACTGGATATAGCCACAGCATATACCTAATTTGTGTGACCACTCATGGTCTTACAGGTACCTGTCTTGACGTCCCATAGTCTCACCGTCTAATCTCCACTTCCCGATACGATGAACTCTGAATCACTGGATATAGCCACAGCTTATACCTAATTTGTGTGACCACTCATGGTCTTACAGGTACCTGTCTTGACGTCCCATAGTCTCACCGTCTAATCTCCACTTCCCGATACGATGAACTCTGAATCACTGGATATAGCCACAGCTTATACCTAATTTGTGTGACCACTCATGGTCTTACAGGTACCTGTCTTGACGTCCCATAGTCTCACCGTATTATCATAACTTCACGATACGATGAACTCTGAATCACTGGATATAGCCACAGCAGATACACAACTAGTGTGACCACTCATGGTCTTACAGGTACCTGTCTTGACGTCCCATAGTCTCACCGTCTAATCTCCACTTCCCGATACGATGAACTCTGAATCACTGGATATAGCCACAGCATATACCTAATTTGTGTGACCACTCATGGTCTTACAGGTACCTGTCTTGACGTCCCATAGTCTCACCGTATTATCATAACTTCACGATACGATGAACTCTGAATCACTGGATATAGCCACAGCAGATACACAACTAGTGTGACCACTCATGGTCTTACAGGTACCTGTCTTGACGTCCCATAGTCTCACCGTCTAATCATAACTTCCCGATACGATGAACTCTGAATCACTGGATATAGCCACAGCAGATACCTAATGTGTGTGACCACTCATGGTCTTACAGGTACCTGTCTTGACGTCCCATAGTCTCACCGTCTAATCTCCACTTCCCGATACGATGAACTCTGAATCACTGGATATAGCCACAGCTTATACCTAATTTGTGTGACCACTCATGGTCTTACAGGTACCTGTCTTGACGTCCCATAGTCTCACCGTCTAATCTCCACTTCCCGATACGATGAACTCTGAATCACTGGATATAGCCACAGCTTATACCTAATTTGTGTGACCACTCATGGTCTTACAGGTACCTGTCTTGACGTCCCATAGTCTCACCGTATTATCATAACTTCACGATACGATGAACTCTGAATCACTGGATATAGCCACAGCAGATGCATGATGAGTGTGACCACTCATGGTCTTACAGGTACCTGTCTTGACGTCCCATAGTCTCACCGTATAATCATAACTTCCCGATACGATGAACTCTGAATCACTGGATATAGCCACAGATCATACATAATTAGTGTGACCACTCATGGTCTTACAGGTACCTGTCTTGACGTCCCATAGTCTCACCGTATAATCATAACTTCCCGATACGATGAACTCTGAATCACTGGATATAGCCACAGCAGATACATAACTAGTGTGACCACTCATGGTCTTACAGGTACCTGTCTTGACGTCCCATAGTCTCACCGTATAATCTCCACTTCCCGATACGATGAACTCTGAATCACTGGATATAGCCACAGATCATACCAAATTTGTGTGACCACTCATGGTCTTACAGGTACCTGTCTTGACGTCCCATAGTCTCACCGTATAATAATAACTTCCCGATACGATGAACTCTGAATCACTGGATATAGCCACAGATCATACCAAATTTGTGTGACCACTCATGGTCTTACAGGTACCTGTCTTGACGTCCCATAGTCTCACCGTATTATCATAACTTCCCGATACGATGAACTCTGAATCACTGGATATAGCCACAGCAGATACACAACTAGTGTGACCACTCATGGTCTTACAGGTACCTGTCTTGACGTCCCATAGTCTCACCGTATAATCTCCACTTCCCGATACGATGAACTCTGAATCACTGGATATAGCCACAGATCATACCAAATTTGTGTGACCACTCATGGTCTTACAGGTACCTGTCTTGACGTCCCATAGTCTCACCGTATAATAATAACTTCCCGATACGATGAACTCTGAATCACTGGATATAGCCACAGATCATACCAAATTTGTGTGACCACTCATGGTCTTACAGGTACCTGTCTTGACGTCCCATAGTCTCACCGTATTATCATAACTTCCCGATACGATGAACTCTGAATCACTGGATATAGCCACAGCTTATACCAAATTTGTGTGACCACTCATGGTCTTACAGGTACCTGTCTTGACGTCCCATAGTCTCACCGTATTATCATAACTTCCCGATACGATGAACTCTGAATCACTGGATATAGCCACAGATCATACATAACTAGTGTGACCACTCATGGTCTTACAGGTACCTGTCTTGACGTCCCATAGTCTCACCGTCTAATCTCCACTTCCCGATACGATGAACTCTGAATCACTGGATATAGTCACAGCAGATGCATGATGAGTGTGACCACTCATGGTCTTACAGGTACCTGTCTTGACGTCCCATAGTCTCACCGTATAATCATAACTTCCCGATACGATGAACTCTGAATCACTGGATATAGCCACAGATCATACATAACTAGTGTGACCACTCATGGTCTTACAGGTACCTGTCTTGACGTCCCATAGTCTCACCGTCTAATCTCCACTTCCCGATACGATGAACTCTGAATCACTGGATATAGCCACAGCATATACATAACTAGTGTGACCACTCATGGTCTTACAGGTACCTGTCTTGACGTCCCATAGTCTCACCGTATAATCATAACTTCCCGATACGATGAACTCTGAATCACTGGATATAGCCACAGCAGATACATAACTAGTGTGACCACTCATGGTCTTACAGGTACCTGTCTTGACGTCCCATAGTCTCACCGTATTATCATAACTTCCCGATACGATGAACTCTGAATCACTGGATATAGCCACAGCATATACATAATGTGTGTGACCACTCATGGTCTTACAGGTACCTGTCTTGACGTCCCATAGTCTCACCGTATAATCATAACTTCCCGATACGATGAACTCTGAATCACTGGATATAGCCACAGCAGATACCTAATGTGTGTGACCACTCATGGTCTTACAGGTACCTGTCTTGACGTCCCATAGTCTCACCGTCTAATCTCCACTTCCCGATACGATGAACTCTGAATCACTGGATATAGCCACAGCAGATACCTAATGTGTGTGACCACTCATGGTCTTACAGGTACCTGTCTTGACGTCCCATAGTCTCACCGTATAATCATAACTTCCCGATACGATGAACTCTGAATCACTGGATATAGCCACAGCAGATACACAACTAGTGTGACCACTCATGGTCTTACAGGTACCTGTCTTGACGTCCCATAGTCTCACCGTCTAATCTCCACTTCCCGATACGATGAACTCTGAATCACTGGATATAGCCACAGCAGATACCTAATGTGTGTGAACACTCATGGTCTTACAGGTACCTGTCTTGACGTCCCATAGTCTCACCGTCTAATCTCCACTTCCCGATACGATGAACTCTGAATCACTGGATATAGCCACAGCATATACCTAATTTGTGTGACCACTCATGGTCTTACAGGTACCTGTCTTGACGTCCCATAGTCTCACCGTCTAATCTCCACTTCCCGATACGATGAACTCTGAATCACTGGATATAGCCACAGCAGATACCTAATGTGTGTGACCACTCATGGTCTTACAGGTACCTGTCTTGACGTCCCATAGTCTCACCGTCTAATCTCCACTTCCCGATACGATGAACTCTGAATCACTGGATATAGCCACAGCTTATACCTAATTTGTGTGACCACTCATGGTCTTACAGGTACCTGTCTTGACGTCCCATAGTCTCACCGTCTAATCTCCACTTCCCGATACGATGAACTCTGAATCACTGGATATAGCCACAGCAGATGCATGATGAGTGTGACCACTCATGGTCTTACAGGTACCTGTCTTGACGTCCCATAGTCTCACCGTATAATCATAACTTCCCGATACGATGAACTCTGAATCACTGGATATAGCCACAGATCATACATAACTAGTGTGACCACTCATGGTCTTACAGGTACCTGTCTTGACGTCCCATAGTCTCACCGTCTAATCTCCACTTCCCGATACGATGAACTCTGAATCACTGGATATAGCCACAGCAGATACATGACTAGTGTGACCACTCATGGTCTTACAGGTACCTGTCTTGACGTCCCATAGTCTCACCGTCTAATCTCCACTTCCCGATACGATGAACTCTGAATCACTGGATATAGCCACAGCAGATACATGACTAGTGTGACCACTCATGGTCTTACAGGTACCTGTCTTGACGTCCCATAGTCTCACCGTCTAATCTCCACTTCCCGATACGATGAACTCTGAATCACTGGATATAGCCACAGCTTATACCTAATTTGTGTGACCACTCATGGTCTTACAGGTACCTGTCTTGACGTCCCATAGTCTCACCGTCTAATCTCCACTTCCCGATACGATGAACTCTGAATCACTGGATATAGCCACAGCAGATACACAACTAGTGTGACCACTCATGGTCTTACAGGTACCTGTCTTGACGTCCCATAGTCTCACCGTCTAATCTCCACTTCCCGATACGATGAACTCTGAATCACTGGATATAGCCACAGCATATACTAACACTAGTGTGACCACTCATGGTCTTACAGGTACCTGTCTTGACGTCCCATAGTCTCACCGTATAATCATAACTTCCCGATACGATGAACTCTGAATCACTGGATATAGCCACAGATGATACACAACTAGTGTGACCACTCATGGTCTTACAGGTACCTGTCTTGACGTCCCATAGTCTCACCGTCTAATCTCCACTTCCCGATACGATGAACTCTGAATCACTGGATATAGCCACAGCAGATACATGACTAGTGTGACCACTCATGGTCTTACAGGTACCTGTCTTGACGTCCCATAGTCTCACCGTCTAATCTCCACTTCCCGATACGATGAACTCTGAATCACTGGATATAGCCACAGCAGATACATGACTAGTGTGACCACTCATGGTCTTACAGGTACCTGTCTTGACGTCCCATAGTCTCACCGTCTAATCTCCACTTCCCGATACGATGAACTCTGAATCACTGGATATAGCCACAGCTTATACCTAATTTGTGTGACCACTCATGGTCTTACAGGTACCTGTCTTGACGTCCCATAGTCTCACCGTCTAATCTCCACTTCCCGATACGATGAACTCTGAATCACTGGATATAGCCACAGCAGATACACAACTAGTGTGACCACTCATGGTCTTACAGGTACCTGTCTTGACGTCCCATAGTCTCACCGTCTAATCTCCACTTCCCGATACGATGAACTCTGAATCACTGGATATAGCCACAGATGATACACAACTAGTGTGACCACTCATGGTCTTACAGGTACCTGTCTTGACGTCCCATAGTCTCACCGTATAATCATAACTTCCCGATACGATGAACTCTGAATCACTGGATATAGCCACAGCTTATACCTAATTTGTGTGACCACTCATGGTCTTACAGGTACCTGTCTTGACGTCCCATAGTCTCACCGTATAATCATAACTTCCCGATACGATGAACTCTGAATCACTGGATATAGCCACAGCAGATACATGACTAGTGTGACACCTCATGGTCTTACAGGTACCTGTCTTGACGTCCCATAGTCTCACCGTCTAATCTCCACTTCCCGATACGATGAACTCTGAATCACTGGATATAGCCACAGCAGATACACAACTAGTGTGACACCTCATGGTCTTACAGGTACCTGTCTTGACGTCCCATAGTCTCACCGTATAATCATAACTTCCCGATACGATGAACTCTGAATCACTGGATATAGCCACAGCAGATACATGACTAGTGTGACCACTCATGGTCTTACAGGTACCTGTCTTGACGTCCCATAGTCTCACCGTATAATCATAACTTCCCGATACGATGAACTCTGAATCACTGGATATAGCCACAGCTTATACCTAATTTGTGTGACCACTCATGGTCTTACAGGTACCTGTCTTGACGTCCCATAGTCTCACCGTATTATCATAACTTCCCGATACGATGAACTCTGAATCACTGGATATAGCCACAGATCATACATAACTAGTGTGACCACTCATGGTCTTACAGGTACCTGTCTTGACGTCCCATAGTCTCACCGTCTAATCTCCACTTCCCGATACGATGAACTCTGAATCACTGGATATAGCCACAGCATATACCAAATTGGTGTGACCACTCATGGTCTTACAGGTACCTGTCTTGACGTCCCATAGTCTCACCGTATAATCATAACTTCCCGATACGATGAACTCTGAATCACTGGATATAGCCACAGATCATACATAATGTGTGTGACCACTCATGGTCTTACAGGTACCTGTCTTGACGTCCCATAGTCTCACCGTCTAATCTCCACTTCCCGATACGATGAACTCTGAATCACTGGATATAGCCACAGCATATACATAATGTGTGTGACCACTCATGGTCTTACAGGTACCTGTCTTGACGTCCCATAGTCTCACCGTCTAATCATAACTTCCCGATACGATGAACTCTGAATCACTGGATATAGCCACAGCAGATACATGACTAGTGTGACCACTCATGGTCTTACAGGTACCTGTCTTGACGTCCCATAGTCTCACCGTCTAATCATAACTTCCCGATACGATGAACTCTGAATCACTGGATATAGCCACAGCTTATACCAAATTTGTGTGACCACTCATGGTCTTACAGGTACCTGTCTTGACGTCCCATAGTCTCACCGTATAATCATAACTTCCCGATACGATGAACTCTGAATCACTGGATATAGCCACAGCATATACCAAATTTGTGTGACCACTCATGGTCTTACAGGTACCTGTCTTGACGTCCCATAGTCTCACCGTATAATCATAACTTCCCGATACGATGAACTCTGAATCACTGGATATAGCCACAGCAGATACATGACTAGTGTGACCACTCATGGTCTTAAAGGTACCTGTCTTGACGTCCCATAGTCTCACCGTCTAATCTCCACTTCCCGATACGATGAACTCTGAATCACTGGATATAGCTACAGCAGATACATGACTAGTGTGACCACTCATGGTCTTACAGGTACCTGTCTTGACGTCCCATAGTCTCACCGTCTAATCATAACTTCCCGATACGATGAACTCTGAATCACTGGATATAGCCACAGCTTATACCAAATTTGTGTGACCACTCATGGTCTTACAGGTACCTGTCTTGACGTCCCATAGTCTCACCGTATTATCATAACTTCCCGATACGATGAACTCTGAATCACTGGATATAGCCACAGATCATACATAACTAGTGTGACCACGAATGGTCTTACAGGTACCTGTCTTGACGTCCCATAGTCTCACCGTCTAATCTCCACTTCCCGATACGATGAACTCTGAATCACTGGATATAGCCACAGATCATACATAATTAGTGTGACCACGCATGGTCTTACAGGTACCTGTCTTGACGTCCCATAGTCTCACCGTCTAATCATGACTTCCCGATACGATGAACTCTGAATCACTGGATATAGCCACAGATCATACATAACTAGTGTGACCACTCATGGTCTTACAGGTACCTGTCTTGACGTCCCATAGTCTCACCGTCTAATCTCCACTTCCCGATACGATGAACTCTGAATCACTGGATATAGCCACAGTATATACATAATGTGTGTGACCACTCATGGTCTTACAGGCACCTGTCTTGACGTCCCATAGTCTCACCGTCTAATCTCCACTTCCCGATACGATGAACTCTGAATCACTGGATATAGCCACAGCATATACATAATGTGTGTGACCACTCATGGTCTTACAGGTACCTGTCTTGACGTCCCATAGTCTCACCGTCTAATCTCCACTTCCCGATACGATGAACTCTGAATCACTGGATATAGCCACAGCATATACATAATGTGTGTGACCACTCATGGTCTTACAGGTACCTGTCTTGACGTCCCATAGTCTCACCGTATAATCATAACTTCCCGATACGATGAACTCTGAATCACTGGATATAGCCACAGCATATACCAAATTTGTGTGACCACTCATGGTCTTACAGGTACCTGTCTTGACGTCCCATAGTCTCACCGTATAATCATAACTTCCCGATACGATGAACTCTGAATCACTGGATATAGCCACAGCATATACATAATGTGTGTGACCACTCATGGTCTTACAGGTACCTGTCTTGACGTCCCATAGTCTCACCGTATTATCATAACTTCCCGATACGATGAACTCTGAATCACTGGATATAGCCACAGCATATACTAACACTAGTGTGACCACTCATGGTCTTACAGGTACCTGTCTTGATGTCCCATAGTCTCACCGTATTATCATAACTTCCCGATACGATGAACTCTGAATAACTGGATATAGCCACAGCATATACATAACTAGTGTGACCACTCATGGTCTTACAGGTACCTGTCTTGACGTCCCATAGTCTCACCGTATTATCATAACTTCCCGATACGATGAACTCTGAATCACTGGATATAGCCACAGCAGATACACAACTAGTGTGACACCTCATGGTCTTACAGGTACCTGTCTTGACGTCCCATAGTCTCACCGTCTAATCATAACTTCCCGATACGATGAACTCTGAATCACTGGATATAGCCACAGCTTATACCAAATTTGTGTGACCACTCATGGTCTTACAGGTACCTGTCTTGACGTCCCATAGTCTCACCGTATAATCATAACTTCCCGATACGATGAACTCTGAATCACTGGATATAGCCACAGCAGATACCTAATGTGTGTGACCACTCATGGTCTTACAGGTACCTGTCTTGACGTCCCATAGTCTCACCGTATAATCATAACTTCCCGATACGATGAACTCTGAATCACTGGATATAGCCACAGCTTATACCTAATTTGTGTGACCACTCATGGTCTTACAGGTACCTGTCTTGACGTCCCATAGTCTCACCGTATAATCATAACTTCCCGATACGATGAACTCTGAATCACTGGATATAGCCACAGCAGATACATGACTAGTGTGACCACTCATGGTCTTACAGGTACCTGTCTTGACGTCCCATAGTCTCACCGTATAATCATAACTTCCCGATACGATGAACTCTGAATCACTGGATATAGCCACAGCATATACCAAATGTGTGTGACCACTCATGGTCTTACAGGTACCTGTCTTGACGTCCCATAGTCTCACCGTCTAATCTCCACTTCCCGATACGATGAACTCTGAATCACTGGATATAGCCACAGCATATACATAATGTGTGTGACCACTCATGGTCTTACAGGTACCTGTCTTGACGTCCCATAGTCTCACCGTATTATCATAACTTCCCGATACGATGAACTCTGAATCACTGGATATAGCCACAGCATATACTAACACTAGTGTGACCACTCATGGTCTTACAGGTACCTGTCTTGATGTCCCATAGTCTCACCGTATTATCATAACTTCCCGATACGATGAACTCTGAATAACTGGATATAGCCACAGCATATACATAACTAGTGTGACCACTCATGGTCTTACAGGTACCTGTCTTGACGTCCCATAGTCTCACCGTATTATCATAACTTCCCGATACGATGAACTCTGAATCACTGGATATAGCCACAGCAGATACACAACTAGTGTGACACCTCATGGTCTTACAGGTACCTGTCTTGACGTCCCATAGTCTCACCGTCTAATCATAACTTCCCGATACGATGAACTCTGAATCACTGGATATAGCCACAGCTTATACCAAATTTGTGTGACCACTCATGGTCTTACAGGTACCTGTCTTGACGTCCCATAGTCTCACCGTATAATCATAACTTCCCGATACGATGAACTCTGAATCACTGGATATAGCCACAGAATACACATGACTAGTGTGACCACGCATGGTCTTACAGGTACCTGTCTTGACGTCCCATAGTCTCACCGTATAATCATAACTTCCCGATACGATGAACTCTGAATCACTGGATATAGCCACAGCAGATACATGACTAGTGTGACCACTCATGGTCTTACAGGTACCTGTCTTGACGTCCCATAGTCTCACCGTATAATCATAACTTCCCGATACGATGAACTCTGAATCACTGGATATAGCCACAGCATATACCAAATTGGTGTGACCACTCATGGTCTTACAGGTACCTGTCTTGACGTCCCATAGTCTCACCGTATAATCATAACTTCCCGATACGATGAACTCTGAATCACTGGATATAGCCACAGATCATACATAATGTGTGTGACCACTCATGGTCTTACAGGTACCTGTCTTGACGTCCCATAGTCTCACCGTCTAATCTCCACTTCCCGATACGATGAACTCTGAATCACTGGATATAGCCACAGCATATACATAATGTGTGTGACCACTCATGGTCTTACAGGTACCTGTCTTGACGTCCCATAGTCTCACCGTATAATCATAACTTCCCGATACGATGAACTCTGAATCACTGGATATAGCCACAGCAGATGCATGACTAGTGTGACCACTCATGGTCTTACAGGTACCTGTCTTGACGTCCCATAGTCTCACCGTCTAATCATAACTTCCCGATACGATGAACTCTGAATCACTGGATATAGCCACAGCATATACCAAATTGGTGTGACCACTCATGGTCTTACAGGTACCTGTCTTGACGTCCCATAGTCTCACCGTATAATCATAACTTCCCGATACGATGAACTCTGAATCACTGGATATAGCCACAGATCATACATAACTAGTGTGACCACTCATGGTCTTACAGGTACCTGTCTTGACGTCCCATAGTCTCACCGTATTATCATAACTTCCCGATACGATGAACTCTGAATCACTGGATATAGCCACAGCTTATACCAAATTTGTGTGACCACTCATGGTCTTACAGGTACCTGTCTTGACGTCCCATAGTCTCACCGTATTATCATAACTTCCCGATACGATGAACTCTGAATCACTGGATATAGCCACAGATCATACATAACTAGTGTGACCACGAATGGTCTTACAGGTACCTGTCTTGACGTCCCATAGTCTCACCGTCTAATCATAACTTCCCGATACGATGAACTCTGAATCACTGGATATAGCCACAGCTTATACCAAATTTGTGTGACCACTCATGGTCTTACAGGTACCTGTCTTGACGTCCCATAGTCTCACCGTATAATCATAACTTCCCGATACGATGAACTCTGAATCACTGGATATAGCCACAGAATACACATGACTAGTGTGACCACGCATGGTCTTACAGGTACCTGTCTTGACGTCCCATAGTCTCACCGTATTATCATAACTTCCCGATACGATGAACTCTGAATTACTGGATATAGCCACAGATCATACATAATTAGTGTGACCACTCATGGTCTTACAGGTACCTGTCTTGACGTCCCATAGTCTCACCGTCTAATCATAACTTCCCGATACGATGAACTCTGAATCACTGGATATAGCCACAGATCATATCTAATTAGTGTGATTACTCATGGTCTTACAGGTACCTGTCTTGACGTCCCATAGTCTCACCGTCTAATCATAACTTCCCGATACGATGAACTCTGAATCACTGGATATAGCCACAGAATACACATGACTAGTGTGACCACGCATGGTCTTACAGGTACCTGTCTTGACGTCCCATAGTCTCACCGTATTATCATAACTTCCCGATACGATGAACTCTGAATCACTGGATATAGCCACAGCAGATACATAACTAGTGTGACCACTCATGGTCTTACAGGTACCTGTCTTGACGTCCCATAGTCTCACCGTCTAATCATAACTTCCCGATACGATGAACTCTGAATCACTGGATATAGCCACAGAATACACATGACTAGTGTGACCACTCATGGTCTTACAGGTACCTGTCTTGACGTCCCATAGTCTCACCGTATAATCATAACTTCCCGATACGATGAACTCTGAATCACTGGATATAGCCACAGATCATACATAATTAGTGTGACTACGCATGGTCTTACAGGTACCTGTCTTGACGTCCCATAGTCTCACCGTCTAATCATGACTTCCCGATACGATGAACTCTGAATTACTGGATATAGCCACAGATCATACATAATTAGTGTGACCACGAATGGTCTTACAGGTACCTGTCTTGACGTCCCATAGTCTCACCGTCTAATCATAACTTCCCGATACGATGAACTCTGAATCACTGGATATAGCCACAGATCATACATAATTAGTGTGACCACGCATGGTCTTACAGGTACCTGTCTTGACGTCCCATAGTCTCACCGTATTATCATAACTTCCCGATACGATGAACTCTGAATTACTGGATATAGCCACAGATCATACATAATTAGTGTGACCACTCATGGTCTTACAGGTACCTGTCTTGACGTCCCATAGTCTCACCGTCTAATCATAACTTCCCGATACGATGAACTCTGAATCACTGGATATAGCCACAGATCATATCTAATTAGTGTGACCACTCATGGTCTTACAGGTACCTGTCTTGACGTCCCATAGTCTCACCGTCTAATCATAACTTCCCGATACGATGAACTCTGAATCACTGGATATAGCCACAGAATACACATGACTAGTGTGACCACGCATGGTCTTACAGGTACCTGTCTTGACGTCCCATAGTCTCACCGTATTATCATAACTTCCCGATACGATGAACTCTGAATCACTGGATATAGCCACAGATCATACTAACACTAGTGTGACCACTCATGGTCTTACAGGTACCTGTCTTGACGTCCCATAGTCTCACCGTATTATCATAACTTCCCGATACGATGAACTCTGAATCACTGGATATAGCCACAGAATACACATGACTAGTGTGACCACTCATGGTCTTACAGGTACCTGTCTTGACGTCCCATAGTCTCACCGTATTATCATAACTTCCCGATACGATGAACTCTGAATCACTGGATATAGCCACAGCAGATACATAACTAGTGTGACCACTCATGGTCTTACAGGTACCTGTCTTGACGTCCCATAGTCTCACCGTCTAATCATGACTTCCCGATACGATGAACTCTGAATTACTGGATATAGCCACAGATCATACATAATTAGTGTGACCACTCATGGTCTTACAGGTACCTGTCTTGACGTCCCATAGTCTCACCGTCTAATCATAACTTCCCGATACGATGAACTCTGAATCACTGGATATAGCCACAGATCATATCTAATTAGTGTGACCACTCATGGTCTTACAGGTACCTGTCTTGACGTCCCATAGTCTCACCGTCTAATCATAACTTCCCGATACGATGAACTCTGAATCACTGGATATAGCCACAGAATACACATGACTAGTGTGACCACTCATGGTCTTACAGGTACCTGTCTTGATGTCCCATAGTCTCACCGTATTATCATAACTTCCCGATACGATGAACTCTGAATCACTGGATATAGCCACAGATCGAACATAATTAGTGTGACCACGCATGGTCTTACAGGTACCTGTCTTGACGTCCCATAGTCTCACCGTATTATCATAACTTCCCGATACGATGAACTCTGAATAACTGGATATAGCCACAGCATATACATAACTAGTGTGACCACTCATGGTCTTACAGGTACCTGTCTTGACGTCCCATAGTCTCACCGTCTAATCATAACTTCCCGATACGATGAACTCTGAATCACTGGATATAGCCACAGAATACACATGACTAGTGTGACCACTCATGGTCTTACAGGTACCTGTCTTGACGTCCCATAGTCTCACCGTATTATCATAACTTCCCGATACGATGAACTCTGAATCACTGGATATAGCCACAGAATACACATGACTAGTGTGACCACGCATGGTCTTACAGGTACCTGTCTTGACGTCCCATAGTCTCACCGTCTAATCATGACTTCCCGATACGATGAACTCTGAATTACTGGATATAGCCACAGATCATACATAATTAGTGTGACCACTCATGGTCTTACAGGTACCTGTCTTGACGTCCCATAGTCTCACCGTCTAATCATAACTTCCCGATACGATGAACTCTGAATAACTGGATATAGCCACAGATCATATCTAATTAGTGTGACCACTCATGGTCTTACAGGTACCTGTCTTGACGTCCCATAGTCTCACCGTATTATCATAACTTCCCGATACGATGAACTCTGAATCACTGGATATAGCCACAGATAATACAAAATTAGTGTGACCACTCATGGTCTTACAGGTACCTGTCTTGACGTCCCATAGTCTCACCGTCTAATCATGACTTCCCGATACGATGAACTCTGAATTACTGGATATAGCCACAGATCATACATAATTAGTGTGACCACTCATGGTCTTACAGGTACCTGTCTTGACGTCCCATAGTCTCACCGTCTAATCATAACTTCCCGATACGATGAACTCTGAATCACTGGATATAGCCACAGATCATACATAATTAGTGTGACCACTCATGGTCTTACAGGTACCTGTCTTGACGTCCCATAGTCTCACCGTATAATCATAACTTCCCGATACGATGAACTCTGAATCACTGGATATAGCCACAGCTTATACCTAATTAGTGTGACCACTCATGGTCTTACAGGTACCTGTCTTGACGTCCCATAGTCTCACCGTCTTATCTGCACTTCCCGATACGATGAACTCTGAATTACTGGATATAGCCACAGATCATACATAATTAGTGTGACCACTCATGGTCTTACAGGTACCTGTCTTGACGTCCCATAGTCTCACCGTCTAATCATAACTTCCCGATACGATGAACTCTGAATCACTGGATATAGCCACAGATCATACATAACTAGTGTGACCACTCATGGTCTTACAGGTACCTGTCTTGACGTCCCATAGTCTCACCGTCTAATCATAACTTCCCGATACGATGAACTCTGAATCACTGGATATAGCCACAGATAATACAAAATTAGTGTGACCACTCATGGTCTTACAGGTACCTGTCTTGACGTCCCATAGTCTCACCGTCTTATCTGCACTTCCCGATACGATGAACTCTGAATCACTGGATATAGCCACAGATCATACATAATTAGTGTGACCACTCATGGTCTTACAGGTACCTGTCTTGACGTCCCATAGTCTCACCGTATAATCATAACTTCCCGATACGATGAACTCTGAATCACTGGATATAGCCACAGCAGATACATGACTAGTGTGACCACTCATGGTCTTACAGGTACCTGTCTTGACGTCCCATAGTCTCACCGTATTATCATAACTTCCCGATACGATGAACTCTGAATCACTGGATATAGCCACAGATAATACAAAATTAGTGTGACCACTCATGGTCTTACAGGTACCTGTCTTGACGTCCCATAGTCTCTCCGTATTATCATAACTTCCCGATACGATGAACTCTGAATCACTGGATATAGCCACAGATCATACTAACACTAGTGTGACCACTCATGGTCTTACAGGTACCTGTCTTGACGTCCCATAGTCTCACCGTATTATCATAACTTCCCGATACGATGAACTCTGAATTACTGGATATAGCCACAGAATACACATGACTAGTGTGACCACTCATGGTCTTACAGGTACCTGTCTTGACGTCCCATAGTCTCACCGTCTAATCATAACTTCCCGATACGATGAACTCTGAATTACTGGATATAGCCACAGCAGATACATGACTAGTGTGACCACTCATGGTCTTACAGGTACCTGTCTTGACGTCCCATAGTCTCACCGTCTAATCATAACTTCCCGATACGATGAACTCTGAATCACTGGATATAGCCACAGATCATACATAATTAGTGTGACCACTCATGGTCTTACAGGTACCTGTCTTGACGTCCCATAGTCTCACCGTATAATCATAACTTCCCGATACGATGAACTCTGAATCACTGGATATAGCCACAGCAGATACATGACTAGTGTGACCACTCATGGTCTTACAGGTACCTGTCTTGACGTCCCATAGTCTCACCGTATTATCATAACTTCCCGATACGATGAACTCTGAATCACTGGATATAGCCACAGATAATACAAAATTAGTGTGACCACTCATGGTCTTACAGGTACCTGTCTTGACGTCCCATAGTCTCTCCGTATTATCATAACTTCCCGATACGATGAACTCTGAATCACTGGATATAGCCACAGATCGAACATAATTAGTGTGACCACGCATGGTCTTACAGGTACCTGTCTTGACGTCCCATAGTCTCACCGTATTATCATAACTTCCCGATACGATGAACTCTGAATAACTGGATATAGCCACAGCATATACATAACTAGTGTGACCACTCATGGTCTTACAGGTACCTGTCTTGACGTCCCATAGTCTCACCGTATAATCATAACTTCCCGATACGATGAACTCTGAATCACTGGATATAGCCACAGCATATACCAAATTTGTGTGACCACTCATGGACTTTCAGGTACCTGTCTTGACGTCCCATAGTCTCACCGTATAATCATAACTTCCCGATACGATGAACTCTGAATCACTGGATATAGCCACAGATCATACATAATTAGTGTGACCACGCATGGTCTTACAGGTACCTGTCTTGACGTCCCATAGTCTCACCGTCTAATCATGACTTCCCGATACGATGAACTCTGAATTACTGGATATAGCCACAGATCATACATAATTAGTGTGACCACTCATGGTCTTACAGGTACCTGTCTTGACGTCCCATAGTCTCACCGTCTAACATAACTTCCCGATACGATGAACTCTGAATAACTGGATATAGCCACAGATCATATCTAATTAGTGTGACCACTCATGGTCTTACAGGTACCTGTCTTGACGTCCCATAGTCTCACCGTATTATCATAACTTCCCGATACGATGAACTCTGAATCACTGGATATAGCCACAGATAATACAAAATTAGTGTGACCACTCATGGTCTTACAGGTACCTGTCTTGACGTCCCATAGTCTCACCGTATTATCATAACTTCCCGATACGATGAACTCTGAATCACTGGATATAGCCACAGATCATACATAATTAGTGTGACCACGAATGGTCTTACAGGTACCTGTCTTGATGTCCCATAGTCTCACCGTATTATCATAACTTCCCGATACGATGAACTCTGAATCACTGGATATAGCCACAGAATACACATGACTAGTGTGACCACTCATGGTCTTACAGGTACCTGTCTTGACGTCCCATAGTCTCACCGTATTATCATGACTTCCCGATACGATTAACTCTGAATCACTGGATATAGCCACAGCATATACATAATTAGTGTGACCACTCATGGTCTTACAGGTACCTGTCTTGACGTCCCATAGTCTCACCGTATTATCATAACTTCCCGATACGATGAACTCTGAATCACTGGATATAGCCACAGCATATACTAACACTAGTGTGACCACTCATGGTCTTACAGGTACCTGTCTTGACGTCCCATAGTCTCACCGTCTAATCATGACTTCCCGATACGATTAACTCTGAATCACTGGATATAGCCACAGCATATACTAACACTAGTGTGACCACTCATGGTCTTACAGGTACCTGTCTTGACGTCCCATAGTCTCACCGTCTAATCATAACTTCCCGATACGATGAACTCTGAATCACTGGATATAGCCACAGATCATACATAACTAGTGTGACCACGCATGGTCTTACAGGTACCTGTCTTGACGTCCCATAGTCTCACCGTATTATCATAACTTCCCGATACGATGAACTCTGAATCACTGGATATAGCCACAGCATATACTAACACTAGTGTGACCACTCATGGTCTTACAGGTACCTGTCTTGATGTCCCATAGTCTCACCGTATTATCATAACTTCCCGATACGATGAACTCTGAATAACTGGATATAGCCACAGCATATACATAACTAGTGTGACCACTCATGGTCTTACAGGTACCTGTCTTGACGTCCCATAGTCTCACCGTATTATCATAACTTCCCGATACGATGAACTCTGAATCACTGGATATAGCCACAGCATATACTAACACTAGTGTGACCACTCATGGTCTTACAGGTACCTGTCTTGACGTCCCATAGTCTCTCCGTATTATCATAACTTCCCGATACGATGAACTCTGAATTACTGGATATAGCCACAGAATACACATGACTAGTGTGACCACTCATGGTCTTACAGGTACCTGTCTTGACGTCCCATAGTCTCACCGTCTAATCATAACTTCCCGATACGATGAACTCTGAATCACTGGATATAGCCACAGATAATACAAAATTAGTGTGACCACTCATGGTCTTACAGGTACCTGTCTTGACGTCCCATAGTCTCTCCGTATTATCATAACTTCCCGATACGATGAACTCTGAATCACTGGATATAGCCACAGATCATACTAACACTAGTGTGACCACTCATGGTCTTACAGGTACCTGTCTTGACGTCCCATAGTCTCACCGTATTATCATAACTTCCCGATACGATGAACTCTGAATTACTGGATATAGCCACAGAATACACATGACTAGTGTGACCACTCATGGTCTTACAGGTACCTGTCTTGACGTCCCATAGTCTCACCGTCTAATCATAACTTCCCGATACGATGAACTCTGAATTACTGGATATAGCCACAGCAGATACATGACTAGTGTGACCACTCATGGTCTTACAGGTACCTGTCTTGACGTCCCATAGTCTCACCGTCTAATCATAACTTCCCGATACGATGAACTCTGAATCACTGGATATAGCCACAGATCATACATAATTAGTGTGACCACTCATGGTCTTACAGGTACCTGTCTTGACGTCCCATAGTCTCACCGTATAATCATAACTTCCCGATACGATGAACTCTGAATCACTGGATATAGCCACAGCAGATACATGACTAGTGTGACCACTCATGGTCTTACAGGTACCTGTCTTGACGTCCCATAGTCTCACCGTATTATCATAACTTCCCGATACGATGAACTCTGAATCACTGGATATAGCCACAGATAATACAAAATTAGTGTGACCACTCATGGTCTTACAGGTACCTGTCTTGACGTCCCATAGTCTCTCCGTATTATCATAACTTCCCGATACGATGAACTCTGAATCACTGGATATAGCCACAGATCGAACATAATTAGTGTGACCACGCATGGTCTTACAGGTACCTGTCTTGACGTCCCATAGTCTCACCGTATTATCATAACTTCCCGATACGATGAACTCTGAATAACTGGATATAGCCACAGCATATACATAACTAGTGTGACCACTCATGGTCTTACAGGTACCTGTCTTGACGTCCCATAGTCTCACCGTCTAATCATAACTTCCCGATACGATGAACTCTGAATCACTGGATATAGCCACAGCATATACTAACACTAGTGTGACCACTCATGGTCTTACAGGTACCTGTCTTGACGTCCCATAGTCTCACCGTCTAATCATAACTTCCCGATACGATGAACTCTGAATCACTGGATATAGCCACAGCATATACTAACACTAGTGTGACCACTCATGGTCTTACAGGTACCTGTCTTGACGTCCCATAGTCTCACCGTCTAATCATGACTTCCCGATACGATTAACTCTGAATCACTGGATATAGCCACAGCATATACATAATTAGTGTGACCACTCATGGTCTTACAGGTACCTGTCTTGACGTCCCATAGTCTCACCGTATTATCATAACTTCCCGATACGATGAACTCTGAATCACTGGATATAGCCACAGCATATACTAACACTAGTGTGACCACTCATGGTCTTACAGGTACCTGTCTTGACGTCCCATAGTCTCACCGTCTAATCATGACTTCCCGATACGATGAACTCTGAATCACTGGATATAGCCACAGCATATACATAATTAGTGTGACCACTCATGGTCTTACAGGTACCTGTCTTGACGTCCCATAGTCTCACCGTATAATCATAACTTCCCGATACGATGAACTCTGAATAACTGGATATAGCCACAGCATATACATAACTAGTGTGACCACTCATGGTCTTACAGGTACCTGTCTTGACGTCCCATAGTCTCACCATATTATCTCTACTTCCCGATACGATGAACTCTGAATCACTGGATATAGCCACAGATCATACATAATTAGTGTGACCACGCATGGTCTTACAGGTACCTGTCTTGACGTCCCATAGTCTCACCATATTATCTCTACTTCCCGATACGATGAACTCTGAATCACTGGATATAGCCACAGATCATACATAATTAGTGTGACCACGAATGGTCTTACAGGTACCTGTCTTGACGTCCCATAGTCTCACCGTATTATCTCTACTTCCCGATACGATGAACTCTGAATCACTGGATATAGCCACAGATAATACATAATCTGTGTGACCACTCATGGTCTTACAGGTACCTGTCTTGACGTCCCATAGTCTCACCGTATTATCATAACTTCCCGATACGATGAACTCTGAATCACTGGATATAGCCACAGCATATACTAACACTAGTGTGACCACTCATGGTCTTACAGGTACCTGTCTTGACGTCCCATAGTCTCACCGTATTATCATAACTTCCCGATACGATGAACTCTGAATCACTGGATATAGCCACAGCATATACATAACTAGTGTGACCACGCATGGTCTTACAGGTACCTGTCTTGACGTCCCATAGTCTCACCGTATAATCATAACTTCCCGATACGATGAACTCTGAATCACTGGATATAGCCACAGCATATACATAACTAGTGTGACCACTCATGGTCTTACAGGTACCTGTCTTGACGTCCCATAGTCTCACCATATTATCTCTACTTCCCGATACGATGAACTCTGAATCACTGGATATAGCCACAGATCATACATAATTAGTGTGACCACGAATGGTCTTACAGGTACCTGTCTTGACGTCCCATAGTCTCACCGTATTATCATAACTTCCCGATACGATGAACTCTGAATCACTGGATATAGCCACAGCATATACTAACACTAGTGTGACCACTCATGGTCTTACAGGTACCTGTCTTGACGTCCCATAGTCTCACCGTCTAATCATGACTTCCCGATACGATTAACTCTGAATCACTGGATATAGCCACAGCATATACATAATTAGTGTGACCACTCATGGTCTTACAGGTACCTGTCTTGACGTCCCATAGTCTCACCGTATTATCATAACTTCCCGATACGATGAACTCTGAATCACTGGATATAGCCACAGATAATACAAAATTAGTGTGACCACTCATGGTCTTACAGGTACCTGTCTTGACGTCCCATAGTCTCACCGTCTAATCATGACTTCCCGATACGATGAACTCTGAATCACTGGATATAGCCACAGCATATACTAACACTAGTGTGACCACTCATGGTCTTACAGGTACCTGTCTTGACGTCCCATAGTCTCACCGTCTAATCATAACTTCCCGATACGATGAACTCTGAATCACTGGATATAGCCACAGCATATACTAACACTAGTGTGACCACTCATGGTCTTACAGGTACCTGTCTTGACGTCCCATAGTCTCACCGTATTATCATAACTTCCCGATACGATGAACTCTGAATCACTGGATATAGCCACAGCATATACTAACACTAGTGTGACCACTCATGGTCTTACAGGTACCTGTCTTGACGTCCCATAGTCTCACCGTCTAATCATAACTTCCCGATACGATGAACTCTGAATCACTGGATATAGCCACAGCATATACTAACACTAGTGTGACCACTCATGGTCTTACAGGTACCTGTCTTGACGTCCCATAGTCTCACCGTCTAATCATGACTTCCCGATACGATTAACTCTGAATCACTGGATATAGCCACAGCATATACATAATTAGTGTGACCACTCATGGTCTTACAGGTACCTGTCTTGACGTCCCATAGTCTCACCGTATTATCATAACTTCCCGATACGATGAACTCTGAATCACTGGATATAGCCACAGCATATACTAACACTAGTGTGACCACTCATGGTCTTACAGGTACCTGTCTTGACGTCCCATAGTCTCACCGTCTAATCATGACTTCCCGATACGATTAACTCTGAATCACTGGATATAGCCACAGCATATACATAATTAGTGTGACCACTCATGGTCTTACAGGTACCTGTCTTGACGTCCCATAGTCTCACCGTATTATCATAACTTCCCGATACGATGAACTCTGAATCACTGGATATAGCCACAGATAATACAAAATTAGTGTGACCACTCATGGTCTTACAGGTACCTGTCTTGACGTCCCATAGTCTCACCGTATTATCATAACTTCCCGATACGATGAACTCTGAATCACTGGATATAGCCACAGCATATACTAACACTAGTGTGACCACTCATGGTCTTACAGGTACCTGTCTTGACGTCCCATAGTCTCACCGTCTAATCATAACTTCCCGATACGATGAACTCTGAATCACTGGATATAGCCACAGCATATACTAACACTAGTGTGACCACTCATGGTCTTACAGGTACCTGTCTTGACGTCCCATAGTCTCACCGTCTAATCATGACTTCCCGATACGATTAACTCTGAATCACTGGATATAGCCACAGATCATACATAATTAGTGAGACCACGAATGGTCTTACAGGTACCTGTCTTGACGTCCCATAGTCTCACCGTCTAATCATAACTTCCCGATACGATGAACTCTGAATCACTGGATATAGCCACAGCATATACTAACACTAGTGTGACCACTCATGGTCTTACAGGTACCTGTCTTGACGTCCCATAGTCTCACCGTCTAATCATGACTTCCCGATACGATTAACTCTGAATCACTGGATATAGCCACAGATCATACATAATTAGTGAGACCACGAATGGTCTTACAGGTACCTGTCTTGACGTCCCATAGTCTCACCGTATTATCATAACTTCCCGATACGATGAACTCTGAATCACTGGATATAGCCACAGCATATACTAACACTAGTGTGACCACTCATGGTCTTACAGGTACCTGTCTTGACGTCCCATAGTCTCACCGTCTAATCATGACTTCCCGATACGATTAACTCTGAATCACTGGATATAGCCACAGCATATACATAATTAGTGTGACCACTCATGGTCTTACAGGTACCTGTCTTGACGTCCCATAGTCTCACCGTATTATCATAACTTCCCGATACGATGAACTCTGAATCACTGGATATAGCCACAGATAATACAAAATTAGTGTGACCACTCATGGTCTTACAGGCACCTGTCTTGACGTCCCATAGTCTCACCGTATTATCATAACTTCCCGATACGATGAACTCTGAATCACTGGATATAGCCACAGATCATATCTAATTAGTGTGACCACTCATGGTCTTACAGGTACCTGTCTTGACGTCCCATAGTCTCACCGTATTATCATAACTTCCCGATACGATGAACTCTGAATCACTGGATATAGCCACAGATAATACATAATTAGTGTGACCACTCATGGTCTTACAGGTACCTGTCTTGACGTCCCATAGTCTCACCGTCTAATCATAACTTCCCGATACGATGAACTCTGAATCACTGGATATAGCCACAGAATACACATGACTAGTGTGACCACTCATGGTCTTACAGGTACCTGTCTTGACGTCCCATAGTCTCACCGTCTAATCATGACTTCCCGATACGATGAACTCTGAATTACTGGATATAGCCACAGATCATACATAATTAGTGAGACCACGAATGGTCTTACAGGTACCTGTCTTGACGTCCCATAGTCTCACCGTCTAATCATAACTTCCCGATACGATGAACTCTGAATCACTGGATATAGCCACAGCATATACATAACTAGTGTGACCACTCATGGTCTTACAGGTACCTGTCTTGACGTCCCATAGTCTCACCGTCTAATCATGACTTCTCGATACGATGAACTCTGAATTACTGGATATAGCCACAGATCATACATAATTAGTGAGACCACGAATGGTCTTACAGGTACCTGTCTTGACGTCCCATAGTCTCACCGTCTAATCATGACTTCCCGATACGATGAACTCTGAATTACTGGATATAGCCACAGATCATACATAATTAGTGAGACCACGAATGGTCTTACAGGTACCTGTCTTGACGTCCCATAGTCTCACCGTCTAATCATAACTTCCCGATACGATGAACTCTGAATCACTGGATATAGCCACAGCATATACATAACTAGTGTGACCACTCATGGTCTTACAGGTACCTGTCTTGACGTCCCATAGTCTCACCGTCTAATCATGACTTCTCGATACGATGAACTCTGAATTACTGGATATAGCCACAGATCATACATAACTAGTGTGACCACTCATGGTCTTACAGGTACCTGTCTTGACGTCCCATAGTCTCACCGTCTAATCATGACTTCCCGATACGATGAACTCTGAATTACTGGATATAGCCACAGATCATACATAATTAGTGAGACCACGAATGGTCTTACAGGTACCTGTCTTGACGTCCCATAGTCTCACCGTCTAATCATAACTTCCCGATACGATGAACTCTGAATCACTGGATATAGCCACAGCATATACATAACTAGTGTGACCACTCATGGTCTTACAGGTACCTGTCTTGACGTCCCATAGTCTCACCATATTATCTCTACTTCCCGATACGATGAACTCTGAATTACTGGATATAGCCACAGATCATACATAATCTGTGTGACCACTCATGGTCTTACAGGTACCTGTCTTGACGTCCCATAGTCTCACCGTCTAATCATGACTTCCCGATACGATGAACTCTGAATCACTGGATATAGCCACAGATAATACATAATCTGTGTGACCACTCATGGTCTTACAGTTACCTGTCTTGACGTCCCATAGTCTCACCGTATTATCATAACTTCCCGATACGATGAACTCTGAATCACTGGATATAGCCACAGCATATACTAACACTAGTGTGACCACTCATGGTCTTACAGTTACCTGTCTTGACGTCCCATAGTCTCACCGTCTAATCATGACTTCCCGATACGATGAACTCTGAATCACTGGATATAGCCACAGATAATACAAAATTAGTGTGACCACTCATGGTCTTACAGGTACCTGTCTTGACGTCCCATAGTCTCACCGTATTATCATAACTTCCCGATACGATGAACTCTGAATCACTGGATATAGCCACAGATCATACATAATTAGTGTGACCACGCATGGTCTTACAGGTACCTGTCTTGACGTCCCATAGTCTCACCGTCTAATCATGACTTCCCGATACGATGAACTCTGAATCACTGGATATAGCCACAGCATATACTAACACTAGTGTGACCACTCATGGTCTTACAGGTACCTGTCTTGACGTCCCATAGTCTCACCGTCTAATCATAACTTCCCGATACGATGAACTCTGAATCACTGGATATAGCCACAGCATATACTAACACTAGTGTGACCACTCATGGTCTTACAGGTACCTGTCTTGACGTCCCATAGTCTCACCGTATTATCATAACTTCCCGATACGATGAACTCTGAATCACTGGATATAGCCACAGCATATACTAACACTAGTGTGACCACTCATGGTCTTACAGGTACCTGTCTTGACGTCCCATAGTCTCACCGTATTATCATAACTTCCCGATACGATGAACTCTGAATCACTGGATATAGCCACAGCATATACTAACACTAGTGTGACCACTCATGGTCTTACAGGTACCTGTCTTGACGTCCCATAGTCTCACCGTATTATCATAACTTCCCGATACGATGAACTCTGAATCACTGGATATAGCCACAGATCATACATAACTAGTGTGACCACGCATGGTCTTACAGGTACCTGTCTTGACGTCCCATAGTCTCACCGTATTATCATAACTTCCCGATACGATGAACTCTGAATCACTGGATATAGCCACAGCATATACTAACACTAGTGTGACCACTCATGGTCTTACAGGTACCTGTCTTGACGTCCCATAGTCTCACCGTATTATCATAACTTCCCGATACGATGAACTCTGAATCACTGGATATAGCCACAGCATATACATAACTAGTGTGACCACTCATGGTCTTACAGGTACCTGTCTTGACGTCCCATAGTCTCACCGTATTATCTCTACTTCCCGATACGATGAACTCTGAATCACTGGATATAGCCACAGCATATACTAACACTAGTGTGACCACTCATGGTCTTACAGGTACCTGTCTTGACGTCCCATAGTCTCACCGTCTAATCATGACTTCCCGATACGATTAACTCTGAATCACTGGATATAGCCACAGATCATACATAATTAGTGTGACCACGAATGGTCTTACAGGTACCTGTCTTGACGTCCCATAGTCTCACCGTATTATCATAACTTCCCGATACGATGAACTCTGAATCACTGGATATAGCCACAGATCATACATAATCTGTGTGACCACTCATGGTCTTACAGGTACCTGTCTTGACGTCCCATAGTCTCACCGTCTAATCATGACTTCTCGATACGATGAACTCTGAATCACTGGATATAGCCACAGCATATACATAACTAGTGTGACCACTCATGGTCTTACAGTTACCTGTCTTTACGTCCCATAGTCTCACCGTCTAATCATGACTTCCCGATACGATGAACTCTGAATCACTGGATATAGCCACAGCATATACATAACTAGTGTGACCACTCATGGTCTTACAGGTACCTGTCTTGACGTCCCATAGTCTCACCGTATTATCTCTACTTCCCGATACGATGAACTCTGAATCACTGGATATAGCCACAGCATATACATGACTAGTGTGACCACTCATGGTCTTACAGGTACCTGTCTTGACGTCCCATAGTCTCACCGTCTAATCATGACTTCTCGATACGATGAACTCTGAATCACTGGATATAGCCACAGCATATACATAACTAGTGTGACCACTCATGGTCTTACAGTTACCTGTCTTTACGTCCCATAGTCTCACCGTCTAATCATGACTTCTCGATACGATGAACTCTGAATCACTGGATATAGCCACAGATAATACAAAATTAGTGTGACCACGAATGGTCTTACAGGTACCTGTCTTGACGTCCCATAGTCTCACCGTATTATCATAACTTCCCGATACGATGAACTCTGAATCACTGGATATAGCCACAGAATACACATGACTAGTGTGACCACGAATGGTCTTACAGGTACCTGTCTTGACGTCCCATAGTCTCACCGTCTAATCATGACTTCCCGATACGATGAACTCTGAATCACTGGATATAGCCACAGATCATACATAATTAGTGTGACCACTCATGGTCTTACAGGTACCTGTCTTGACGTCCCATAGTCTCACCGTCTAATCATAACTTCCCGATACGATGAACTCTGAATCACTGGATATAGCCACAGCATATACATAACTAGTGTGACCACTCATGGTCTTACAGGTACCTGTCTTGACGTCCCATAGTCTAACAGTATAATCATAACTTCCCGATACGATGAACTCTGAATCACTGGATATAGCTACAGCAGATACATAATTAGTGTGACCACTCATGGTCTTACAGGTACCTGTCTTGACGTCCCATAGTCTCACCGTATTATCTACACTTCCCGATACGATGAACTCTGAATTACTGGATATAGCCACAGATAATACATAATCTGTGTGACCACTCATGGTCTTACAGGTACCTGTCTTGACGTCCCATAGTCTCACCGTATTATCATAACTTCCCGATACGATGAACTCTGAATCACTGGATATAGCCACGGATAATACAAAATTAGTGTGACCACGCATGGTCTTACAGGTACCTGTCTTGACGTCCCATAGTCTCACCGTATTATCATAACTTCCCGATACGATGAACTCTGAATCACTGGATATAGCCACAGCATATACTAACACTAGTGTGACCACTCATGGTCTTACAGGTACCTGTCTTGACGTCCCATAGTCTCACCGTCTAATCATGACTTCCCGATACGATTAACTCTGAATCACTGGATATAGCCACAGATCATACATAATTAGTGTGACCACGAATGGTCTTACAGGTACCTGTCTTGACGTCCCATAGTCTCACCGTATTATCATAACTTCCCGATACGATGAACTCTGAATCACTGGATATAGCCACAGATCATACATAATCTGTGTGACCACTCATGGTCTTACAGGTACCTGTCTTGACGTCCCATAGTCTCACCGTCTAATCATGACTTCCCGATACGATGAACTCTGAATTACTGGATATAGCCACAGATCATACATAATTAGTGAGACCACGAATGGTCTTACAGGTACCTGTCTTGACGTCCCATAGTCTCACCGTCTAATCATAACTTCCCGATACGATGAACTCTGAATCACTGGATATAGCCACAGCATATACATAACTAGTGTGACCACTCATGGTCTTACAGGTACCTGTCTTGACGTCCCATAGTCTCACCGTATTATCTCTACTTCCCGATACGATGAACTCTGAATCACTGGATATAGCCACAGCATATACATAACTAGTGTGACCACTCATGGTCTTACAGGTACCTGTCTTGACGTCCCATAGTCTCACCGTATTATCTCTACTTCCCGATACGATGAACTCTGAATCACTGGATATAGCCACAGCATATACTAACACTAGTGTGACCACTCATGGTCTTACAGGTACCTGTCTTGACGTCCCATAGTCTCACCGTCTAATCATGACTTCCCGATACGATTAACTCTGAATCACTGGATATAGCCACAGCATATACATAACTAGTGTGACCACTCATGGTCTTACAGTTACCTGTCTTGACGTCCCATAGTCTCACCGTCTAATCATGACTTCTCGATACGATGAACTCTGAATCACTGGATATAGCCACAGATAATACAAAATTATTGTGACCACGCATGGTCTTACAGGTACCTGTCTTGACGTCCCATAGTCTCACCGTATTATCATGACTTCCCGATACGATGAACTCTGAATCACTGGATATAGCCACAGATCATACATAATTAGTGAGACCACGAATGGTCTTACAGGTACCTGTCTTGACGTCCCATAGTCTCACCGTATTATCATAACTTCCCGATACGATGAACTCTGAATCACTGGATATAGCCACAGAATACACATGACTAGTGTGACCACTCATGGTCTTACAGGTACCTGTCTTGACGTCCCATAGTCTCACCGTATAATCTCCACTTCCCGATACGATGAACTCTGAATCACTGGATATAGCCACAGATCATACATAATTAGTGAGACCACGAATGGTCTTACAGGTACCTGTCTTGACGTCCCATAGTCTCACCGTCTAATCATAACTTCCCGATACGATGAACTCTGAATCACTGGATATAGCCACAGCATATACATAACTAGTGTGACCACTCATGGTCTTACAGGTACCTGTCTTGACGTCCCATAGTCTCACCGTCTAATCATAACTTCCCGATACGATGAACTCTGAATCACTGGATATAGCCACAGATCATATCTAATTAGTGTGACCACGCATGGTCTTACAGGTACCTGTCTTGACGTCCCATAGTCTCACCGTATTATCATAACTTCCCGATACGATGAACTCTGAATCACTGGATATAGCCACAGCATATACATAACTAGTGTGACCACTCATGGTCTTACAGGTACCTGTCTTGACGTCCCATAGTCTCACCGTATTATCATAACTTCCCGATACGATGAACTCTGAATCACTGGATATAGCCACAGATCATACATAACTAGTGTGACCACGCATGGTCTTACAGGTACCTGTCTTGACGTCCCATAGTCTCACCGTATTATCATAACTTCCCGATACGATGAACTCTGAATCACTGGATATAGCCACAGCATATACTAACACTAGTGTGACCACTCATGGTCTTACAGGTACCTGTCTTGACGTCCCATAGTCTCACCGTCTAATCATGACTTCTCGATACGATGAACTCTGAATCACTGGATATAGCCACAGCATATACATAACTAGTGTGACCACTCATGGTCTTACAGTTACCTGTCTTTACGTCCCATAGTCTCACCGTCTAATCATGACTTCCCGATACGATGAACTCTGAATCACTGGATATAGCCACAGCATATACATAACTAGTGTGACCACTCATGGTCTTACAGGTACCTGTCTTGACGTCCCATAGTCTCACCGTATTATCTCTACTTCCCGATACGATGAACTCTGAATCACTGGATATAGCCACAGCATATACATGACTAGTGTGACCACTCATGGTCTTACAGGTACCTGTCTTGACGTCCCATAGTCTCACCGTATTATCTCTACTTCCCGATACGATGAACTCTGAATCACTGGATATAGCCACAGCATATACATAACTAGTGTGACCACTCATGGTCTTACAGGTACCTGTCTTGACGTCCCATAGTCTCACCGTATTATCATAACTTCCCGATACGATGAACTCTGAATCACTGGATATAGCCACAGCATATACATGACTAGTGTGACCACTCATGGTCTTACAGGTACCTGTCTTGACGTCCCATAGTCTCACCGTATTATCTCTACTTCCCGATACGATGAACTCTGAATCACTGGATATAGCCACAGCATATACATAACTAGTGTGACCACTCATGGTCTTACAGTTACCTGTCTTGACGTCCCATAGTCTCACCGTCTAATCATGACTTCTCGATACGATGAACTCTGAATCACTGGATATAGCCACAGATAATACAAAATTAGTGTGACCACGCATGGTCTTACAGGTACCTGTCTTGACGTCCCATAGTCTCACCGTATTATCATGACTTCCCGATACGATGAACTCTGAATCACTGGATATAGCCACAGATCATACATAATTAGTGAGACCACGAATGGTCTTACAGGTACCTGTCTTGACGTCCCATAGTCTCACCGTATTATCATAACTTCCCGATACGATGAACTCTGAATCACTGGATATAGCCACAGAATACACATGACTAGTGTGACCACTCATGGTCTTACAGGTACCTGTCTTGACGTCCCATAGTCTCACCGTCTAATCATGACTTCCCGATACGATGAACTCTGAATCACTGGATATAGCCACAGATAATACATAATTAGTGTGACCACTCATGGTCTTACAGGTACCTGTCTTGACGTCCCATAGTCTCACCGTCTAATCATAACTTCCCGATACGATGAACTCTGAATCACTGGATATAGCCACAGCATATACATAACTAGTGTGACCACTCATGGTCTTACAGGTACCTGTCTTGACGTCCCATAGTCTAACAGTATAATCATAACTTCCCGATACGATGAACTCTGAATCACTGGATATAGCCACAGATAATACATAATTAGTGTGACCACTCATGGTCTTACAGGTACCTGTCTTGACGTCCCATAGTCTCACCGTATTATCTACACTTCCCGATACGATGAACTCTGAATTACTGGATATAGCCACAGATAATACATAATCTGTGTGACCACTCATGGTCTTACAGGTACCTGTCTTGACGTCCCATAGTCTCACCGTATTATCATAACTTCCCGATACGATGAACTCTGAATCACTGGATATAGCCACGGATAATACAAAATTAGTGTGACCACGCATGGTCTTACAGGTACCTGTCTTGACGTCCCATAGTCTCACCGTCTAATCATGACTTCCCGATACGATGAACTCTGAATCACTGGATATAGCCACAGATCATACATAATTAGTGTGACCACGCATGGTCTTACAGGTACCTGTCTTGACGTCCCATAGTCTCACCGTCTAATCATGACTTCCCGATACGATGAACTCTGAATCACTGGATATAGCCACAGCATATACATAACTAGTGTGACCACTCATGGTCTTACAGGTACCTGTCTTGACGTCCCATAGTCTCACCGTATAATCTCCACTTCCCGATACGATGAACTCTGAATCACTGGATATAGCCACAGATCATACATAATTAGTGTGACCACGCATGGTCTTACAGGTACCTGTCTTGACGTCCCATAGTCTCACCGTCTAATCATAACTTCCCGATACGATGAACTCTGAATCACTGGATATAGCCACAGCATATACATAACTAGTGTGACCACTCATGGTCTTACAGGTACCTGTCTTGACGTCCCATAGTCTCACCGTCTAATCATGACTTCCCGATACGATGAACTCTGAATCACTGGATATAGCCACAGATCATACATAATTAGTGTGACCACGCATGGTCTTACAGGTACCTGTCTTGACGTCCCATAGTCTCACCGTCTAATCATGACTTCCCGATACGATGAACTCTGAATCACTGGATATAGCCACAGCATATACATAACTAGTGTGACCACTCATGGTCTTACAGGTACCTGTCTTGACGTCCCATAGTCTCACCGTATTATCATAACTTCCCGATACGATGAACTCTGAATTACTGGATATAGCCACAGATCATACATAATTAGTGTGACCACTCATGGTCTTACAGGTACCTGTCTTGACGTCCCATAGTCTCACCGTCTAATCATAACTTCCCGATACGATGAACTCTGAATCACTGGATATAGCCACAGATCATATCTAATTAGTGTGACCACGCATGGTCTTACAGGTACCTGTCTTGACGTCCCATAGTCTCACCGTATTATCATAACTTCCCGATACGATGAACTCTGAATCACTGGATATAGCCACAGCATATACTAACACTAGTGTGACCACTCATGGTCTTACAGGTACCTGTCTTGACGTCCCATAGTCTCACCGTATTATCATAACTTCCCGATACGATGAACTCTGAATCACTGGATATAGCCACAGATCATACATAACTAGTGTGACCACGCATGGTCTTACAGGTACCTGTCTTGACGTCCCATAGTCTCACCGTATTATCATAACTTCCCGATACGATGAACTCTGAATCACTGGATATAGCCACAGCATATACTAACACTAGTGTGACCACTCATGGTCTTACAGGTACCTGTCTTGACGTCCCATAGTCTCACCGTATTATCATAACTTCCCGATACGATGAACTCTGAATCACTGGATATAGCCACAGATAATACAAAATTAGTGTGACCACTCATGGTCTTGCAGTTACCTGTCTTTACGTCCCATAGTCTCACCGTCTAATCATGACTTCCCGATACGATGAACTCTGAATCACTGGATATAGCCACAGCATATACTAACACTAGTGTGACCACTCATGGTCTTACAGGTACCTGTCTTGACGTCCCATAGTCTCACCGTCTAATCATGACTTCCCGATACGATTAACTCTGAATCACTGGATATAGCCACAGATCATACATAATTAGTGAGACCACGAATGGTCTTACAGGTACCTGTCTTGACGTCCCATAGTCTCACCGTATTATCATAACTTCCCGATACGATGAACTCTGAATCACTGGATATAGCCACAGATCATACATAATCTGTGTGACCACTCATGGTCTTACAGGTACCTGTCTTGACGTCCCATAGTCTCACCGTCTAATCATGACTTCTCGATACGATGAACTCTGAATCACTGGATATAGCCACAGCATATACATAACTAGTGTGACCACTCATGGTCTTACAGTTACCTGTCTTTACGTCCCATAGTCTCACCGTCTAATCATGACTTCCCGATACGATGAACTCTGAATCACTGGATATAGCCACAGCATATACATAACTAGTGTGACCACTCATGGTCTTACAGGTACCTGTCTTGACGTCCCATAGTCTCACCGTATTATCTCTACTTCCCGATACGATGAACTCTGAATCACTGGATATAGCCACAGCATATACATGACTAGTGTGACCACTCATGGTCTTACAGGTACCTGTCTTGACGTCCCATAGTCTCACCGTCTAATCATGACTTCTCGATACGATGAACTCTGAATCACTGGATATAGCCACAGCATATACATAACTAGTGTGACCACTCATGGTCTTACAGTTACCTGTCTTTACGTCCCATAGTCTCACCGTCTAATCATGACTTCTCGATACGATGAACTCTGAATCACTGGATATAGCCACAGCATATACATAACTAGTGTGACCACTCATGGTCTTACAGGTACCTGTCTTGACGTCCCATAGTCTCACCGTATTATCATAACTTCCCGATACGATGAACTCTGAATCACTGGATATAGCCACAGCATATACATAACTAGTGTGACCACTCATGGTCTTACAGGTACCTGTCTTGACGTCCCATAGTCTCACCGTATTATCATAACTTCCCGATACGATGAACTCTGAATCACTGGATATAGCCACAGCATATACATGACTAGTGTGACCACTCATGGTCTTACAGGTACCTGTCTTGACGTCCCATAGTCTCACCGTATTATCTCTACTTCCCGATACGATGAACTCTGAATCACTGGATATAGCCACAGATCATACATAATTAGTGTGACCACGAATGGTCTTACAGGTACCTGTCTTGACGTCCCATAGTCTCACCGTATTATCATAACTTCCCGATACGATGAACTCTGAATCACTGGATATAGCCACAGCATATACATAACTAGTGTGACCACTCATGGTCTTACAGGTACCTGTCTTGACGTCCCATAGTCTAACAGTATAATCATAACTTCCCGATACGATGAACTCTGAATCACTGGATATAGCCACAGCATATACATAACTAGTGTGACCACTCATGGTCTTACAGGTACCTGTCTTGACGTCCCATAGTCTCACCGTATTATCTCTACTTCCCGATACGATGAACTCTGAATCACTGGATATAGCCACAGCATATACATGACTAGTGTGACCACTCATGGTCTTACAGGTACCTGTCTTGACGTCCCATAGTCTCACCGTATAATCTCCACTTCCCGATACTATGAATTCTGAATCACTAGATATAGCCACAGCATTTACATGACTAGTGTCACCACTCATTGTTTTATATGTGTTTTGTTTTAAATTTGAACTAACTAACTTGTTATTTACTAAAAATCTACCATTACGTAATTGCTTCGCATTTTTTTTAATATAAAAGTTTATAGTATTAATTATCATGTGCCCAAATCTATCTAAAATAAATTTATAAATATAGGTAATAAGGTTTAGTCTATTTTTAAACAGATTATTACTCAAATTCTTCGTCAAACATAGAGTTGAAGATGCCTTTGGATCGTATAATTATACACGCTAATTTCTATGAAGTATTGTCTCTTTTAATTTTTCTTAACTGATAGATTCATTTATTTTAGTTAGATGCTTGAATGTGAGTATAAGTATTTTAAAGTCTTGATTTTAATAACTAAAATATATATTATTTTCCTGCCTTTTTAATTAAATAAATCGAAATATAATAGTATTATGATACATCAATTATTTATTAACTAATTTTTACTATAAGTGTTTATGGACATCTTTAATTGTAAGAATTAATTCTTTCAATCAAAGACATTTTAAAAGTCTTTAAAAAACAAATCATCATTCTCTTTTCTTCAATTTGTTCAACTTGAACTCTCTCTTCCAATCCCATCTACTACATCCAAGAATTGCACTCTGATACAAGTTTTGTGTGAAAAATTTTAATCTAAAGATTTAAATAATCTAATTACTTTCTAGGAAATTAATTAATATATATCTAATCGTAAATTATTAATTTCCTAATATCAAGATTCCCAACTTGTTATAAAAATCAGTTCCTTAAGTATTTATAATATATACATATCATTATATGATCAAAAGTGTCATATTCTCCACATTTACAATAAAGATTATCAATAGGATAATGACGGTCTTATAATTCCTTCCGAAAATTGTAAGACTGGGTTCTCATTTTATAAATGCTATTTTCTCTTACGTAATGCTTATTAAGTTTTGTATATGTTATTTCTGGAAACTAAGACAAATTTTGAAATTATTTAGCAAAAATATTAGCTGTATTCATTCTGTTGATTCTTTATATTGAATCTCTATAAAATCTAGCTTTTATTTAGTTTTAGCATGTGTACTTTTTATATTTAAATTTCTGTTTATTTTTTCATCCCTTAAATCAATATTTTAAAACCGAGCCATCTTCATCACGTCATTATAGTATTAGTAACCTTCATTTCAGTTATTTTAAAATATTATTCCTATTATCTAATTATTTTGTTCCAAACTTTCTTTTCTGATTTTGTAAAAGAATTTGAAAAACCTTAGTGCCATAATATGCTTAAAGGGAAGTCAGTTTAAATCTACATAGTATGATTCATTAAAAGATCTTGATTCTGTTTAGAAAGCTTTTCTTGATATGAATCTCATACTTGAATCAATTTTATTTAACATTGAAGTAATACCTTTTTAAACAGTTCAAGGTACTAATTCTCCTCCATATTCCGCTTTAGGTAAAGTAAAGAGTCTACAAAGGTTTTTAAAATGTCAAGGTGTCACGTTTTTATATCTTACCAATTAATATACAGCTTTCTTTACTGCAGTTAGATATTTAAACCCTGCTTCCTTACAGTGATTAATGAGGTTATTTTTTTAATGTGATAATATTCCCAGATATGTGACTTATTGTTTTTAAAGGATTGGTTTCTCGTTAATTTATAAATCTAGTTTGGTTTCTTTTCCTTTCTTTTTCAGAAATTATATAGCCTCACATTTGGTAATATTTATATTTAAGCATGCCCATCTAAATACTCTACTTGCTTCGTTTATTAGATTCTACATGCCTCTATCCGATTTAGATGGAAGGATTAAGTCATCTGCCCATCCTCTACATGCAAAGCTATTATCAAAGTTACTGCATTTAAATCCAAATACATTAGCTTTATTTTCTAAATATCGAATTACAATATCATAATACAACAAGGCTAATACTGGTCCATGTGAACTACCTTGCATTACTCCACTATTATATTAAAGTCTTCTTGATTATGTTCCGTCTATTAGAAAAGATGAATTTATGTTATTATAAAATGATTATAAAGCATTTATAAGGCCTAGAGGTAGTTTTAACCTTTTTATTTAATCAAAGAGTAATTTTCTCTCTATAGAATCGAACATTTTTTCCACGTATATCAAGGTTGCTAGTAATTTAGTTTTCCCCTTTGCTTATTTACGAAATATGTCTATTATCTACTAAATAACTCAAATTTACATAGTTGTTTGTTTGTTTTTCAAAAATCCCATTTAATTTTAATGCACTAAATTTCTTTCGTATATCAAATTATATAATATCTTTGTAAGGGCTTTATCATATAATTTTAATACCGTGTTTATGAGAGAAATAGATCTTCAATTTTTTCAATCATCTTTGTTTCCTTTTTTGAAAATAGGAATAATGATTGAAGTGTTTAGTTTCTCAGGTATTCTTCCAAGTCTCAGCATATTATTGAGGAAAGAGTGAAGAATTAAGGTAAGATAATGTCCTCCATATTTTAATAATTCCCCTTTAATGCCATCTGGACCTGCTGCTTTGCCATTAGGTTTTTTATATAATTTACTAAATTTCTTTAAGAGAAAAAGGCTAGAATTGTTATTAATGTATAGGAAGTTGCTTTTGAATATCATTATTATTTTTATAAATCGAATCGATTTGCCTATTATTAAGATCAATCTATTCTTGTGTCAAATTTTGGTGTTTGTTAAAAATTCAATTTTCCCATTAATCAATAAAATCTTTTTTTAGTTACTAATTGAAATTCATTAAATTTCTTTATCTAAGATTCAATAAGTTTTTAGCCTATGAAAACATTACTTTCGGATTTTCATTAAGAAGAAGAAATTTCTTTTTTGCTTTATTTCTTAAAAATTTTCAAAGATGGTATTTGTAATTTTTTCCAATGCTTATTGGCTATATTTTAAAGATCAATGACTTTTTAATTAACTCTTCCAAAATAAGCATGAGCTTCTTTATATGCTGCATTGGCTCTTTTAGCATCAATATACTTTCTTGTTAGTTCTTGAGGAAGTTTGTTATATTAAGGATCAGGAATAAATGATCCAAGTTCTTAATCTGCATTCTATTCAATATTAATTCTTATGAATTCGTATTAATCGTCTAAATTGTCCTAATCTATTTAAAAAAAACTCAAAGTAAGATTACAAAAAAGAATTTTGATACTTTTATCTGTCAATTGGATCCTATAGTCTACTAATTTTGAATTTTCTTTAATATATTTTTTCATCGTATAAATTTGTATTGAATAAATCTACCGTCATCGGAATATGATCAGATACAAAGCAACTATTATGAACCTAAAAATTAAAAAATTAGTTGATGTTTAAATGATTATTTATTACAATATCATTGCAATACATTTACCCTGTACCTTTGTGTATGATCGTGTTGCTGCTCGCATCATTAACTATCTTAAGATCGTTCAATTACAAGAATTCTTTAAATCTTAAAGAGTTATCATAATCATTTTAAGGATTACTTCCAAAATTTAAGAATAGAGCATTGAAATCTCCAACCAGTATTTATGGATTATTTGGAAATTAAGCAAGCAAAGTGTTGATATAATCATAAGATTAGTCTTTGATATCGGCACTTTTATTATTATCTGGCATATAGCATGATGTTATCAACATATTATCAATCTTAATTGTAATAAATCGTTCGGATTATTCTAAATTAATACTAGATATTTCAGTACTATTAATTTAATCTCTTACAATTATACATACTCCTCCGCCTATATCTGAATTTTTAAAATAAGTTCTGTATCCCTTTAATATAATGGGACAAAATTCTTACTTTTGCCACGTTTCGTTTATTGAGAATATGTCTAAATTGTTTTCTGAAATAAACTCTTCAATCATTAATTTTTTACCCGTAATACCATTAATATTGATGTGGCCAATCTTAATTTTGTTTATCTATTATTCTCTTGAGAAGTCCTTTGATCCTGCAGGAAGTCCATTTTCATATACACAAATGTTCTTAATTCCTTACTTATCATTTTCTATATGTAAGTATGTTTTCTTATGTTCTGAATGTTAGTGAAAGTATTAAACCAATATAAATATTACTTTTTTTGTATATTTTTATAGTAGTTTTTTATCAATATTAATATTTGTTTTCTTAATACCATCCACTGAGCCTTAACTTAAATCTGAGTTAATCGTAACATATCTACCTTGGACATTACTCATTTAATATTCTGTACACCTTCAAGAATCTTGCTTAATAAGTTCTTAGAGTTAAGGAGCGTTTAAATTAAAGACTCTTATTAGAAAGTCACACTCTTACTAATTTTTCTGTTTATTTGCTCTTTTTGCAGGAGGAACTTATATATTATCTATTTCATGTTTTCTTTTGAATGAAATACTAATATTAGAGTTAATTTTAATTAAATTGCTATTGTAAGTTTAGTAAGTTTAAACCGTCTAACTTTATTAATCATTTAGTCAAGATTTAGTTTGGAACTTGAACAAATCATTTTTTAGTTTTTAGTTTTATTTTTATAGAATGTTCTCTCTCTCATCTGATTTAAATGCTATATATGAAACCCAAATTTAATTAGTTATAAAACTACTAGACTTTCATTAAATTCTAATCAAATAAATCTGATTACAAGATTTTTCACTCTACTGGATTTTAGTTTTGATAGTGTAAGCATCTGATTAAGAAACACCAAATTAAATTTGTTTGTCTTAGCTTAAAACTTCTGTTAAAGTAGATGTGCTATTTAAGCAAGCCTGAATAAATGTTTAAGTTTGTACATTTGTTGTAACTTTTTTATGAGATTATAGCTATTATAAATAAAAACATTTTTCATTTAAAATTTCTTTTTGCTTCAATATTATTAACTTTTGAATATCCAAATCTTTTTATTATAATTTTTCTTAAAATTGCATACATTGTTCAGATCATTGTTAATATTGTTTATCAATTTCATTACGCAGAATAAAATTTTGTTCTTATAATATTAAGTTTTAACTTTGAGTATATTGAATTTATGTTTACAATTCTTCATTTTAAAATTTAAGTCTTAACAAATAAAATTCAGTAATATCCCTTTATTAAGAGATTCTTTGTAGTTGTTATTAAGTGTGCTTTAAAATATTTGTTTCATCTTAAGTGAGGATTAAATTTTCATGCAATGTCGATTATTCTGAATTATTTAACTCTTTTAATTAAGATTAATTTCGCTTTTAATTGACTAATGCTCAATTTAATTATTTACTTATGTTTATCAATTATCAAATATTTCTTATTAAATCTATGATTCTTTATTCATAACATCAGTCTAGGTCGTTTAATCATTAATATTTATGGAGAAATTTGTTTATACAAATGAATTCTACAAAGCTTGCTTTATCCTGTACAAAATTCTACTACTTGGACTGAATCTTTAGCAATTATTTTTGTAAATAAAACTTTGACATTTAGTTTTTATTTTTTGTATTCTGTATTTTTTTATAAGATTTATTTAAGTAAACTTTGTATTGATCTAAGATTACTTCATAATGACTTACTGAACTTTATATATTTTGTTCATGCTGTTAAATAGTACAATTTAATTTTTCTTTTAGAGAATTATTATTGACTATCAGATTTTATATTTAAAATTTAAGTTCTTTTATCTGATTTGAAAATGACCTTTCAAGAAATTAATTTTCTTTTAATTAATTTTATATTTATTCTTTTAAATAAATGATTTAAGATTTCAGATCTGAATTTTTCATCTTAAGATCATCTTACCTTTCTTTCTTTGTTTTCTCAGTATTTAATAATCTATCTAGTATGGAATTATCTTAAATATTCAATGTTTCTGAAATTTATAATACAGAAGAGATTATATTTAAATCAGTTTGAGTGTTTTATGATCTCTATTTATTTTCGTTTGGATTTTTGTTTTGATTTTGTAAAGTATCTTTTATATCTTAACCAATTTCTAACATATCCTCATTTTCAAAAGATATTTTAGATACTTATTTTTCAGATGTGGCGGTAATTTGATTTTTCTACCTATATGCTTGTTTCTCAATTTTTAAAATGCGCTAAAACTGTCGTCCTCACTCTAGAGAACGGCGAAGTTATTTAGGTGGAACTTGAAGAAATTTGTTTACTAGTTACTAACTACATTTTTTTTAATAGAGATCTTATCAAATTCTAAATATCCTTAACTTCTTTTAAATGTAGCGACTCCAACTCTTTTGGTTGGAGATTTCGTTGGACCTGCCTAGCCTTTCCAATTAGATTGCAGCTTCTTTATTAATAAACAAAGAAGAGTCGCTAAGAGATTATATTAGCGAATTTTTATTTTATTCCATTTTTTTTGTTAAACAAATATTTATTAAATGAATTTTATTTAACCTATAACTACTTTTTATCTAATTTTATTTTTGCAAAAAAATATTTTAATTTCCTTTTATATTTAATTTCATTAATTTCTTTAATAAAAGCAATTAAATTTCTATAAATTTATTTAAGATATTTAGTTGCCTTCGTGTAAATTATTCTTAGATAATTAGTTTTAGTTTAAAATTAGATTAAGATTTTAATTGTTGATTTCAACTTTATCTTTGATTTAATGCTTTTTAACTATTTTAATATTTTATTTATCATATATAGATAATTCTATGCTTTAGATAGTATGATAAATATTATCTACTAATCTTTTATATATAAACTTTAATAGATATATTATTTACTATTTAGTAATTAAATTATATTTAAAGCAATTAACTATTATTTTAATCTTATATCCTTTTAGACTTTAGTATTCCAATTTATTTTTCATTAATTTAGCTATGCTATTAAATTACTTATTTCTTTAGTTCTCTAAATTTAATAAGTTTTGCTTTTTATCAATAAAAAGGTGAAGATAATTTTAAAAGACAAAATGATTAATTAGTTGATATAGTAAGCTGTATTACTGCTAACTAGATTAAAATACATAATATTTATTGATAAAATCTAAAATAATTATTAAAAAGAACTAGAATTTTATAATTAAGTAACACATAAATTAGGAAAAATAGTTTAATCAGCAAAAAGTAAAAAATAATTTGATATAAATGTGGGTAAAAGCTTAATTGTAAAATAAAATTAACTCTTTTAAAGAAGATTATTAAGATAGCAGTTTATACATTTTATATAAACAGTTCTATAAAGATGTTTAATATAAAAATAATTATTTTCATTAAATAAAAAATTATTAAAACTAGCTAGATAGTTAATCTTAAAGAAATTTTTTTCATTTTTAATTTAATTAAGTGATTAGCAGCCTATTCTTAAATTTTATTTTATTTTCCAAGTCTTAAATGACTGATAAAAAAAAAAAAATTAAAATAGATTTTTGAGTAGCCTAATTTCTTTTAATTTTATAAGCTTTAAATTTTTATTTAGCATATTCTTAGTTTATTTCTACTAACTTTATTAAATCTCTAAATTTTTATAAAGAGATATATATCATTTTATTTAATATTAAATTAGTTCAATCGAAGATATTTTATTAATATTTTTATTTTTTTAAAACCGCCATAGTTGTTCGAAGGTGAACAACAAGGTCATCTTCATCAGAGGTTGGGGAAGTTAAGTACCCATAATCGACTTTATGTCTCCCTCTGCTTTGGTTTGGCCTCGAGACATAATATTCTTAGACCTTCGACACTGGCTTGGCTTGGCTTAGTTTATTTTTAATTCTGGAACGAAAAAGAAATAATATTGCGAGCTTCATCAGAGGTGGGGAATTTAAGTACCCATAATTGACACATGTCGTCCTCTGCTTTGGCGATGCAATGAGACACAATCCTGCCATGTCCTTGGACCTCCAGCAAGTATTAAAGATTACGAGTATTCTAAAATTATATCAGTATTGAACATTTTTATCAGTACTGAATAATTATACTAGTATTGAACAAGGTTTATCAGTATCTGATAATTTTATCAGTAACAAACATTCTTGTCAGTATGAAACATTTTTTTAAAGAGCTGCGCACCAACGAGAGTGCTACGCGCTCTATAATCAAATTTATTTATTTATAATAGCCTTTTTTTATTTTTACTCTAATGTTTTTTCAAATTTTATTTTTATTAAATTTACTTAATTAACACTCAACACTATAATAATAATATCATTTAATATGTCTTTACTATATTTTCATATAGATAATAAAACTGTTTATTTTACATCTAATTCATCATTCCTATTTTATTCATTACTCATGTTCTTTTTCTTTTTCTTCTTGTTCTTGTTCTCTCCTTCTACTGCTACAACTTTATCCAAATCGTTCTGCCACTGTAGTATTTCCTCATTCCACTATAGGATTTCAATTCTTCTCTTCAATAATTGTTAATGGAAGCTTTTAATTCTAAAATCTATTTCTCTTAGCTGTTTTTAAGTAGGGAAATTAAGAGTAAGATAACTTTAATTATATGTTAACATTTTTATTAGGTCGTAAATTTAAAATCTTTAAATTCCTAAATTAGATCTTGCAGAGCTTCACATGATTCAATATGAACAAAGCTATCTAATTCTCCACATATGCAAATCTCAGAGTATTTGATTTTGAAGTGTCTTTGTTATAAGTCGTACTAGAAATGATAGCAAAATGTTCTAAATTTATAAATAGAAATTATTTCTCTAATCATAAATTTATTTAGTTTCGTATATGTATAAAATGGAAACTATCTTGTTTCTTTATTAATATCTTCAAAGTAAAAGTGTGCAGTTTACATTGATCTCATCTTTTCTGTAGCATCTTAAAAGAACTTCTCTTAGATTTTGTTATAAGCTTTACTCAAAAATAATTTGCTGTCTTCAATATTCTATACATCTATTTCAAAAAGTTAAGTTAATTTCTCCAAGTTTTTAAAATATTTCAGATTAGCTATTTTTGTTTTGTTAAATAAAAAGGTAATATCAGAGTCAGGATTTGTTTATGTTTCTTATCATAATTTTACGTAAAACTTTAAATATCTCATTGCTATGTAGTACTCAAAAGGTAGTCAGGTCAAATCAATAAAGCATGATTCATTAAACGTTGAATTTGGACTTTAGAATGCATATCTTGCTACTTTTCTTTAACTAGTATGTATGTCTTTCTTTATTTTTCCAATGCCCCTTAAAATCGTCCATGGAATAACTTCTGAGCCATATTCTGTTTTAGGGAGTAAAAAGACTTGAAAAATCTACTTAAAGTTGTAAGGAGTGATATTCTAATATTTGGACAATTATATCAAGGATCCATTAACACATTTCTTATATTTTTACACTATTTCTTTGCAATGGACTTTATAATATTCGTTTTCATGGAAAGTATATCCTAAATAAGTTATCCTCTTAGATCTTTTAATTTCTTAATTATTCAAACTTATGTTAACATTAATGTCTTCTTGTTTTTAATTCTTAGTTTTAAAGCATATAAACTCACACTTACTAACATTTATGCTCAATTTTACTCATCCAAATACTTTACACGTTGCTTTAATCAATAGATTCATATTATCTTCATTAGAAATCAATAATAAATCATCTGCCCAAGCTTTAGTAACAAATATGCATCCACAGATTTTAAAGCCAAATCGTTTTTAATAAGTTTCTAAGTACCTGATAACAATATCGTAGAATATAATAGCTAGAACTGGACCATGGGAACTTCCTTACAATACTCCATTACTATATTATAAATTTCTTGAAAGAATACCATCTAAAATGAATCTAATATCTAGATTAAGATAAAATGATTCGAAGCAGTTTATTAGGGCAAGAGGTAGTTTTATTCTGCGTAAATGATGAAACAATAATCTTCTGTTAATAGTGTCAAACATCTTTTCTACATCTATAAGAGTTGTAAGTAAGTGCTTTTATTTCCCCCATCTTTTGTGTAAATCAATAATTGATTATAAAGTTCAGACATGATGCATTGTTTGTCTACTCTTTAGAAATCCTTATTAAGAGGGGTGTATAATTTTACGCTAATAAATATACCCATAGAGTCTTTAAGTTAGTACTTTATCATATATTTTTAAAATTACATTTATGAGCGCAATTGGTCTTCAATTTTTTCAATCGCTCTTTGATCCTTTCTTGTAAATTGGAAGAATTCTTACTTATTTAAGTTAATCAGGTATTTTTTACTTTCTCAACATATTATTAATGAACTTTAACAATACAAAATGAAATTCCTTATTAGCGTATTTAATAAGTTCTGCTTTTATGCCATCTGCTCCTGATGATTTATTATTCACTAGTCCTTTTATGGTTTCCTGAATTTCTTTAAAACTAATAAGATCTAATCCTTACAAATAAGAAGCCTATTATTCTTTTACAAAGGTACAACTTTTGAAAATATTATCAATCCTTTAATTGCTGCTTTTTAGTTCTTCTTCATCAATAATCTTATGTTTGTCAAAAACATTACTTTCCCAATTATTAATAAATTAAGCAAATCCTTCTTGATCCATATGCATATAGTTTCTTTTCCTAGGGTTTAAAAGTTTCCTTGCTTATTTAAACATTTTTTAAGGAGACTAATTCATTAATTCTCTATTTTTCTTAGCCTATTTTTACTTATATTATCAGTAATTACGTTTATATCTATTAAATTTTTTTGTTTTTGCTTATGCTAGCTATATTACTTCTTGATTTGCTCTTCCCTGCTATATTAACGCATTTTAATAAGCTATTTATGCTTATTTGGCAGCATTAAAACTATTGATTATCCTTCAAGGAAGTTTATTATAATTAGTATTTTAAAGAACTTATCCAAGTACCAGATTAGCATTATTATAGAGAATTTGCAGAATATAATTGTATTAATCTTCTAACTCATTTTCTTCAATTGCTCCAAAACCAATTAAACATCCGTTAAATTTATCCTAATATTCTTCTCTTATTATCATATTTTATAGTTTCTATATCTTAAACTTAACTCTAGGAGCAAGTATTGGCGGGTCTCTATTAATGTTTTAAGTATGTAACTATAGTAAAATTGGGAAGTGATCTGTGTCAAGTCCACTACTAGGTAAAGTTATAAAGTTAGAGAATTGATTGATGTTAATATGATAATTAGATATAACATAATCATTGCAATAAGTTCTATAATTAGCCCTACTTCTAAAAGTATCGAAAATAGGATTGTTAATTATCTATAAATCTTATTCTTCAATAAAATTTTGTAATCTTAAACCGTTATCTTATTAATTCTGTACATCATTGCTACCATAACCATGTAGCAGAGTGTTAAAGTCTCCCATTAGTATTATTCCTTTATCTTCTATTACTCTAAGGATATTTTCTAAATGTTAATATGATTAATCTTTAAAAGATATTGGCTTTTCATTTGTTGGCATATAACATGTCGCAAAATATATGTTATTAGCTTTAATTACAAGAAATCTATCATCTTGTCCTCCAAAATCAATTTCAAATTAGCCTGAGTCCAGATCATCTTTAACAAGAAGACATACTCCACCAGCTCTTGTACTTTAATTACAATTTTTATAATAGGTTCTATATCCGCGAATCTATATTGGAATAAAGTCTGAATGTTATCATGTTTCATTAATGGAAAATATATCAATTTAATGTTATAAAGTAAACTGTTAAATACTATATTATTTAGTAGATATTTAATTCATATTGCAGTGAGCTAAGTTTAAAATCTCTCTATTTGATCCTCCTTTAAGTCCTGGGTCATAAATGCAGAGGACTTTTTGACCATTTTAAGTTTAAATATGAAGTAAATTAGGAGCTTATCGTATTGTATTTCTATAGCATATTATAATAAATAAAGTCGATGAATCATATTCTTATAATAACTATTTATCTATTTTAATTGGTACTGAGTTTCCATCACATGTCGCACGATTTAATCTAGAAGATAAAGTAATGAATCTATTTTCTATAGTTGTTAAGAGATTCTGCTTTTATCATTATTTTGATCGTAAGTATTGTATAAATTAATCGCTTTTAAAATTATACTTCTTTAATAACTCTTCAATATCAATATTTTACATATAGAAATTATGTTATGTTGGACTTAAAAATGCTTAATTAAGTTATGCTTCTTTTCAGTTTCTCTTGCCATTTTATGCTATCGAAATCTAATTAGTAAAAAGAGGTTGAACTTAGTCATTCTTGATTATAAAATCTGATGTATCTCTATTTTAATTTTATTATGCATAATATAAATCACTTAATTAAATAGTCTAACTAGCTTAATTTTATTTTTAGTATTTTAGCATTTATTGAGACATATCTTCTTTCTTTTGTTTTTAAAGTTCTGATATTCTTGCATATGCATCAAGTTTACCTTCAATTTCACATTCATAATCTTATGTCAATTAAGAATATCTAATGTTCAGATTATTATAAACTTCTTACATTTTAAATTCATTTTATTTAAGATTTTATAACTCTTAAAAGGAAAGATCAAGTTATTAGTTAATAATTCCCGTTATAGTTCCGCGATCATTCTTATAACAACATGTTTCAGTTTAAATTAACTAGTTAAAAGCTTCATTAACAACAGATTAGGAATTGAGTTTAATCATTTCTACTTCTGATTAATCTTAATTTTGATAACAAATGTTCTCTTTAAATTAATAATCAAAAGATTAATCTTAATTATTTCAATCTAGTTTAGTTAAACTTTAAATTTCATACTAAAACTTTCTGTTCTTATCGAAATCTATTGAACTTTCATTCTCTTTTTCATTTTTGTGTATAATTTTACGTTTTTTTGAAGGAAATGTATTCCAGTTTGATTGGCATTTTCTTTTTAAATAGTTAAATTCTTTGTCAAATATAAAATTAATATTAATAATACTATCTTGAACTTGAGGCATATTAGTTTGATTCTATTAAATTTTGGACCAAGGCTTAGTTTCTATTTGGAATAATTTCTCCCTTAATTCTCTATTAGTCCTCAATAATTGTTTTTCTTTTTCTTCTTATTTTTAACTGCTACTAATGTAATTAAGATTTAATTATTAATAATATTACATCAGATCCTAAAAATTTTAATCTTAGGAGTTGACTTAACAAAACTTATCAAATTATTAATTTTGTATAGTGTTAGTTGTATTTGTTGTATTGTCTTCACACTATATTATTTAGGTTTAAATTTGCTTATCTAGACTTAATCCTTTTGCTTGATTTTATTCTTAAAAAATAGGTTAAAGTGCAACATATTGTTCTTAATTGTTGTTTAAATACAATAAACAATTTTATTAATTCTATTCTAGCAAACTCTAAATAACTAATTATTTGTATTATAATTATAATTATATTCATAGACTTTAATCAGAGTTCTGTTTACTTTTCTTATCATTTTCTTAGCTTATTTATAGAAAACTATTAAATAAATCCTGATATTAGATAGTCAAGAATTAGATAAGTTATTGTTGTATTTGTTCTCTAGTAATTGCCTTTTTTAATTAGATTTCACTATCTACTTTTTAATCAGAAATATTTATAAGTTAAACTTCAATATTGTTTAAAGTATTTAATTATGGTTATTTAATGGTATTTTATGCTTAATTCTGTTAATTATTTGAAATAATATCTTAAGTTATATCTTAAGTTATCTTAATATCTTCTAATATTTCTAGCTCTTTAGAGGATTCTATATCTTAATTATACATATCTTTTATAGATATTTTTTAAATCTATGCCGGTAACAAGGCGGGAAACTTATTCTTTTTTCTATAGGAGTATTATTTTCCTTTTAAGGTTTTCTACAATAAATTTCCACGTTTTAGAGCTGTACTTATTTGCTTTAAAGGATCTCGAAGGTATTTGTTTATAGGTTATTAGTTACAGCTTCTTAATAAATTTCTTAATAAGTTCATAATTTCTTTAAGTCTCTAAAGTTAAATATAGTCTAAATCTATTCCTTTAATGTTATCTAGCACCTGCCTATTCCAATCCTTTTAGAAAGCAGCTTCTTTATTTTGAAATAAAGAAGAGTCGCTAAGAATAAATTCTTGCGATTTTATTTATTCCTCCATTTTTTTTCTCAACACTATAATTAATCTTAAAATATTAAGATATTTCTCTCCAAATAACCAATCTAAAAACTTAAACAAGGGAAATATAAATAGATTAAGAATAATAAAAATATGTGAATGATATAAATTAACTAAGCTTAGTAAACTAAAAGCAGATAAATAGAAAAATTAAGGAAAATAAATAAATTATAATACTAAAAGTAATTAATTAAAATTTAAATTAATTAAACTAATCTCCATCTAATTAAAAAGCTAGTTAATATTAAAATAATAGTTATGTAGTTATAAATATAAATTTGGTAAATAAATAAAAATATAAAATTTAAATTTATAAGCAAAATATATTAAGAATAGGGAAATATTAAGTAATTTAATATTTTATAATATTTCTAAATTTCAATCTTATTTAAATCAAATTTTGCTGATATTATTAAAATTTAAATATACAAGGAAGAAATATATGATTAATATTACAAAAGAATGAAGATTAAATTGATATTAATATAAATAATTTAAGATATAATTTTATAAAATTGTTTGATGATAAATAAATGCTAAAAGGAAAAAGCCATAAATTAAATACTTCATTATATCTAATATTAATATGCTCAATAAAAATTAAAAAATTGTAATACTAAAAGAGGCTTTAGAGTATATTCAAATTCGATTATATCTTAATATTTAATTAAAAAAATGAAACTTAAATAAGTAAAAGAAAATTTAAAATTGCAAAAGTTACAAGTAAAATAGATATAGAAAATGATAAGATAATAATAACTAAATCTCTAAAGAAATAATATATAGTCTATAAATAGATTCTTTATAATTTAATATTAAGGAGCATGGTAATATTAGTATATTTAGGTTTTAAATATACTAATAAGTAAAATAAAATAATAAAAATAAAGTATAATTAATGATTATTAAATAATTAGAATATTATTTAGCAATTTAAAAATAATGAAATTTCTATTAAACTATAGTAATATTTAAATAAATGAAAAGTAGCAAAATAATATTCACTAGATAGTAAATATAAATTAAATATGTTAATTAAAATAGCATAAGAAATATTGAATCTATGAATAATTAAAAATGATATTATAAATATATGATATAATATTAATTGGTCATATCTAATTATTATGTAATTGAATAATAAAATGAATGAAAAATAAATGAAAATAGCTTTATATTTAAATAAATAAGTTGTATTTATTAAATTAAATCTATTAACTATTTAAAATAAAATAGCTTGCTTTTATCTTTTAAGATGTATACTAAACTAATAGTTTTATTAAAAAATATACTAAATAGTTAGTTCTTTAAGCCAGAGATGATTTAATCTTTTAAATTATAATATTTTAATATAAATATTTCTTTAAATTATAATATTGATGATATCTTTAGTTTATATTAGTATTTCAAAACTATATCTTATAATATTAATAAAATAATACCAAAAAGAAAAATGAAGAAAATAATAATATAGAAGTAAGTAAAAGTTAAATGATCAAATACTTTAGAAGCCATATTATTTAAGTTTAACTTAAATTAGATACCAATCAAAACTTTATATACTTAGTTAATTTAAATTAATAACCAATTAATGTAAATTACCTCTATTTACTCTAATTATTCATTATTCAATTAGTAAATCATCATTAAACAAACCAAATATTAGCTAGAGTAAATAAACAAATACTATTATTAACAAAAATATTGCATAGCGACAAAATGCTTAGGCTAGCATATTAAATAGTATAAAAATAACACAATATTTCCATTTAGCTATTAAAGTATTTTAGATTAATTAAAAAACATAAAAAATTAATTAATTATTAAAATAAAAATATTCATTATTTACATTATCAAATCATACTATAACCCTATTAATATTTAGAAACTATTTAAGTTAAACCTGACTTAAATTACTATGTTACCAACATAAAAAATTCAAACATATTTTAATTTCAATAAAATAAAGTAAAATCTATATAAATAAAATAAAAGTTAAATAATTGCTAATTAAGAAAAATATAAAGATTAAAATAATAAAACTTTAAATACAAATTTTAATTTTATTATCTATCTTATTATATAATAAATAACCACAATAAAGAATCTAAAATAATATTAAAACTTAAGAGAATAATCAAATATCTACAAAAATAGATTTAATAAAACCAAGAGATAATTAATTCACGTCTTCAAATTTAATTTTATAAGAGAATAATTATTTTATTTATCAAACCTAAATATTATTTAAATATCTTTAAAGCTATTTTAAAATATAACTATTAAGTATTTTAGATCCAATTTATCATATATTCTTTATTTTACTCTCCGTTTTGAGTTTTTTATCATTTTTTACATAATTAAATCGAAATAATAACTATTTAAAGAAAGGAATCATTTTCATATAAAAAGCAGATTAAAATGAAAAATAAACAATTTTATATCTCAATGCAATAACTCAGAAATTGGAATGAAAAAAACTCTTATTCAAAAAGAGAAAAAGACATGTAAATTACCTATATAAATAAATTCAAAAATATTGAAGAAAGTAAGCAAAGTGCCAAAAATTTAATCTGATGTTGATTTAACCTAAATAATCCTAAATTAGATATAAAATTTACTTTATAGAAATAGGAAAAACGGAACAAGTTTAAAGTTGATTCATTGCCTAAAGTAAAAAAGGAAAAAAACTTTCAAAGAGAACTTTGATAGTACAAAATAGGTATTTAACAGCTCAACCTAGTAATAAATTTGAAATGAATATAAAGCTTAACAGCAATAAGGAAACTGATAATGTATAAAAAAATTCAAAGTCATAAAAAACAATTGATAAACTATAAAAAATATAATGTAATCTAATATATGATTTAAATATAGAAAAATTGCAAAAATAAAATCAAATGTTCTTTATCATTATTTTTAAAATAAATACATAAATTAAATAAATATTCAAACAAAGAAAAAATCAGCTTATTCAAATTATTTAATAATCAATATGCTTATCATTTAATTATGCTCTGAAAGCACTGAACACTTTGTATGATTTAATATAACCAATTTATAAATTTTATTAAATTTTTGATTTAAAATATTTAGTCTCTTTTACTTGCTTTAGTACCTTTTTTTCTTAGAAATTCTCTCTCTACTTCTAGTCTTTGCTAATTACCTAACTGATCTTCGGACGCTTTTACTTGCTTTAATTCACTTTTCTTAGAAATCCTCTCTCTTACTTCTAGTTTTTGATAATTACCTAACTGATCTTCAGTTTCTCTTACTTGCTTTAATTCGCTTTTCTTAGAAATTCTCTCTTACTTCTAGTTTTTGATAATTACCTAACTGATCTTCAGACTCTTTTACTTGCTTTAATTTACTTTTCTTAGAAATTCTCTCTCTTACTTCTAGTTTTTGATAATTACCTAACTGATCTTAAGACTCTTTTACTTGCTTTAATTCGCTTTTCTTAGAAATTCTCTCTCTTACTTCTAGTTTTTGATAGTTACCTAACTGATCTTCAGTTTCTCTTACTTGCTTTAATTTACTTTTCTTAGAAATTCTCTCTCTTACTTCTAGTTTTTGATAATTACCTAACTGATTTTCAGACTCTTTTACTTGCTTTAATTCACTTTTCATAGAAATTCTCTCTCTTACTTCTAGTTTTGATATTTACCTAACTGATCTTAAGACTCTTTTACTGTCTTTAATTTACTTTTCTTAGAAATTCTCTCTCTTACTTCTAGTTTTTGATAATTACCTAACTGATTTTCAGACTCTTTTACTTGCTTTAATTCACTTTTCTTAGAAATTCTCTCTCTTACTTCTAGTTTTTGATAATTACCTAACTGATCTTAAGACTCTTTTACTTGCTTTAATTCACTTTTCTTAGAAATTCTCTCTCTTACTTCTAGTTTTTGATAATTACCTAACTGATCTTAAGACTCTTTTACTTGCTTTAAATCACTTTTCTTAGAAATTCTCTCTCTTACTTCTAATCTTTGATAATTACCTAACTGATTTTCAGACTCTTTTACTTGCTTTAATTCACTTTTCTTAGAAATTCTCTCTCTTACTTCTAGTTTTTGATAATTACCTAACTGATCTTCAGACTCTTTTACTTGCTTTAATTCGCTTTTCTTAGAAATTCTCTCTCTTACTTCTAGTTTTGATATTTACCTAACTGATCTTAAGACTCTTTTACTTGCTTTAATTCGCTTTTCTTAGAAATTCTCTCTTACTTCTAGTTTTTGATAATTACCTAACTGATCTTCAGACTCTTTTACTTGCTTTAATTCGCTTTTCTTAGAAATTCTCTCTCTTACTTCTAGTTTTGATATTTACCTAACTGATCTTAAGACTCTTTTACTGTCTTTAATTTACTTTTCTTAGAAATTCTCTCTCTTACTTCTAGTTTTTGATAGTTACCTAACTGATCTTCAGTTTCTCTTACTTGCTTTAATTTACTTTTCTTAGAAATTCTCTCTCTTACTTCTAGTTTTTGATAATTACCTAACTGATCTTCAGTTTCTCTTACTTGCTTTAATTCGCTTTTCTTAGAAATTCTCTCTCTTACTTCTAGTTTTTGATAGTTACCTAACTGATCTTCAGTTTCTCTTACTTGCTTTAATTCACTTTTCTTAGAAATTCTCTCTCTTACTTCTAGTTTTTGATAATTACCTAACTGATCTTAAGACTCTTTTGCTTGCTTTAAATCACTTTTCTTAGAAATTCTCTCTCTTACTTCTAGTTTTTGATAATTACCTAACTGATTTTCAGACTCTTTTACTTGCTTTAATTCACTTTTCTTAGAAATTCTCTCTCTTACTTCTAGTTTTTGATAATTACCTAACTGATCTTCAGTTTCTCTTACTTGCTTTAATTCACTTTTCATAGAAATTCTCTCTCTTACTTCTAGTTTTTGATAGTTACCTAACTGATCTTCAGACTCTTTTACTTGCTTTAATTCACTTTTCTTAGAAATTCTCTCTCTTACTTCTAGTTTTTGATAATTACCTAACTGATCTTAAGACTCTTTTACTTGCTTTAAATCACTTTTCTTAGAAATTCTCTCTCTTACTTCTAGTTTTTGATAATTACCTAACTGATCTTCAGACTCTTTTACTTGCTTTAATTTACTTTTCTTAGAAATTCTCTCTCTTACTTCTAGTTTTTGATAGTTACCTAACTGATCTTAAGACTCTTTTACTTGCTTTAATTCACTTTTCTTAGAAATTCTCTCTCTTACTTCTAGTTTTTGATAATTACCTAACTGATCTTAAGACTCTTTTACTTGCTTTAAATCACTTTTCTTAGAAATTCTCTCTCTTACTTCTAGTTTTTGATAATTACCTAACTGATCTTCAGTTTCTCTTACTTGCTTTAATTCACTTTTCTTAGAAATTCTCTCTCTTACTTCTAGTTTTTGATAATTACCTAACTGATCTTAAGACTCTTTTACTTGCTTTAATTTACTTTTCTTAGAAATTCTCTCTCTTACTTCTAGTTTTTGATAATTACCTAACTGATCATCAGACTCTTTTACTTGCTTTAATTCACTTTTCATAGAAATTCTCTCTCTTACTTCTAGTTTTTGATAATTACCTAACTGATCATCAGACTCTTTTACTTGCTTTAATTCACTTTTCTTAGAAATTCTCTCTCTTACTTCTAGTTTTTGATAATTACCTAACTGATCATCAGACTCTTTTACTTGCTTTAATTCGCTTTTCTTAGAAATTCTCTCTCTTACTTCTAGTTTTAATATTTACCTAACTGATCTTAAGACTCTTTTACTTGCTTTAATTCACTTTTCTTAGAAATTCTCTCTCTTACTTCTAGTTTTTGATAATTACCTAACTGATTTTCAGACTCTTTTACTTGCTTTAAATCACTTTTCTTAGAAATTCTCTCTCTTACTTCTAGTTTTTGATAATTACCTAACTGATCTTCAGTTTCTCTTACTTGCTTTAATTCACTTTTCTTAGAAATTCTCTCTCTTACTTCTAGTTTTTGATAATTACCTAACTGATCTTCAGTTTCTCTTACTTGCTTTAACTCACTTTTCATAGAAATTCTCTCTCTTACTTCTAGTTTTTGATATTTACCTAACTGATCTTCAGACTCTTTTACTTGCTTTAACTCACTTTTCATAGAAATTCTCTCTCTTACTTCTAGTTTTGATATTTACCTAACTGATCTTAAGACTCTTTTACTCGCTTTAATTCGCTTTTCTTAGAAATTCTCTCTCTTACTTCTAGTTTTGATATTTACCTAACTGATCTTCAGACTCTTTTACTTGCTTTAACTCACTTTTCATAGAAATTCTCTCTCTTACTTCTAGTTTTGATAATTACCTAACTGATTTTCAGACTCTTTTACTTGCTTTAATTCACTTTTCTTAGAAATTCTCTCTCTTACTTCTAGTTTTTGATAATTACCTAACTGATCTTCAGTTTCTCTTACTTGCTTTAATTCGCTTTTCTTAGAAATTCTCTCTCTTACTTCTAGTTTTGATATTTACCTAACTGATCTTCAGACTCTTTTACTTGCTTTAACTCACTTTTCATAGAAATTCTCTCTCTTACTTCTAGTTTTGATATTTACCTAACTGATCTTCAGACTCTTTTACTTGCTTTAACTCACTTTTCATAGAAATTCTCTCTCTTACTTCTAGTTTTTGATATTTACCTAACTGATCTTAAGACTCTTTTACTTGCTTTAATTCGCTTTTCTTAGAAATTCTCTCTCTTACTTCTAGTTTTTGATAATTACCTAACTGATCTTCAGTTTCTCTTACTTGCTTTAATTTACTTTTCTTAGAAATTCTCTCTCTACTTCTAGTCTTTGCTAATTACCTAACTGATCTTCGGACGCTTTTACTTGCTTTAATTCACTTTTCTTAGAAATCCTCTCTCTTACTTCTAGTTTTTGATAATTACCTAACTGATCGTCAGTTTCTCTTACTTGCTTTAATTCGCTTTTCTTAGAAATTCTCTCTTACTTCTAGTTTTTGATAATTACCTAACTGATCTTCAGACTCTTTTACTTGCTTTAATTTACTTTTCTTAGAAATTCTCTCTCTTACTTCTAGTTTTTGATAATTACCTAACTGATCTTAAGACTCTTTTACTTGCTTTAATTCGCTTTTCTTAGAAATTCTCTCTCTTACTTCTAGTTTTGATATTTACCTAACTGATCTTAAGACTCTTTTACTTGCTTTAATTCACTTTTCTTAGAAATTCTCTCTCTTACTTCTAGTTTTTGATAATTACCTAACTGATTTTCAGACTCTTTTACTTGCTTTAATTTACTTTTCTTAGAAATTCTCTCTCTTACTTCTAGTTTTTGATAATTACCTAACTGATCTTAAGACTCTTTTGCTTGCTTTAATTTACTTTTCTTAGAAATTCTCTCTCTTACTTCTAGTTTTTGATAATTACCTAACTGATCTTCAGTTTCTCTTACTTGCTTTAATTCACTTTTCTTAGAAATTCTCTCTCTTACTTCTAGTTTTTGATAATTACCTAACTGATCTTAAGACTCTTTTACTTGCTTTAATTCACTTTTCTTAGAAATTCTCTCTCTTACTTCTAGTTTTTGATAATTACCTAACTGATCTTAAGACTCTTTTACTTGCTTTAAATCACTTTTCTTAGAAATTCTCTCTCTTACTTCTAGTTTTTGATAATTACCTAACTGATCTTAAGACTCTTTTACTTGCTTTAATTCACTTTTCTTAGAAATTCTCTCTCTTACTTCTAGTTTTTGATAATTACCTAACTGATCTTAAGACTCTTTTACTTGCTTTAATTCACTTTTCTTAGAAATTCTCTCTCTTACTTCTAGTTTTTGATAATTACCTAACTGATCTTAAGACTCTTTTACTTGCTTTAATTCACTTTTCTTAGAAATTCTCTCTCTTACTTCTAGTTTTTGATAATTACCTAACTGATCTTCAGACTCTTTTACTTGCTTTAATTCGCTTTTCTTAGAAATTCTCTCTCTTACTTCTAGTTTTGATATTTACCTAACTGATCTTAAGACTCTTTTACTTGCTTTAATTCGCTTTTCTTAGAAATTCTCTCTTACTTCTAGTTTTTGATAATTACCTAACTGATCTTCAGACTCTTTTACTTGCTTTAATTCACTTTTCTTAGAAATTCTCTCTCTTACTTCTAGTTTTTGATAATTACCTAACTGATCTTAAGACTCTTTTACTTGCTTTAATTCACTTTTCTTAGAAATTCTCTCTCTTACTTCTAGTTTTTGATAATTACCTAACTGATCTTAAGACTCTTTTACTTGCTTTAATTTACTTTTCTTAGAAATTCTCTCTCTTACTTCTAGTTTTTGATATTTACCTAACTGATTTTCAGACTCTTTTACTTGCTTTAATTCACTTTTCTTAGAAATTCTCTCTCTTACTTCTAGTTTTTGATAATTACCTAACTGATCTTAAGACTCTTTTACTTGCTTTAATTCACTTTTCTTAGAAATTCTCTCTCTTACTTCTAGTTTTTGATAATTACCTAACTGATCTTAAGACTCTTTTACTTGCTTTAAATCACTTTTCTTAGAAATTCTCTCTCTTACTTCTAATCTTTGATAATTACCTAACTGATTTTCAGACTCTTTTACTTGCTTTAATTCACTTTTCTTAGAAATTCTCTCTCTTACTTCTAGTTTTTGATAATTACCTAACTGATCTTCAGACTCTTTTACTTGCTTTAATTCGCTTTTCTTAGAAATTCTCTCTCTTACTTCTAGTTTTGATATTTACCTAACTGATCTTAAGACTCTTTTACTTGCTTTAATTCGCTTTTCTTAGAAATTCTCTCTTACTTCTAGTTTTTGATAATTACCTAACTGATCTTCAGACTCTTTTACTTGCTTTAATTCGCTTTTCTTAGAAATTCTCTCTCTTACTTCTAGTTTTGATATTTACCTAACTGATCTTAAGACTCTTTTACTGTCTTTAATTTACTTTTCTTAGAAATACTCTCTCTTACTTCTAGTTTTTGATAATTACCTAACTGATTTTCAGACTCTTTTACTTGCTTTAATTCACTTTTCTTAGAAATTCTCTCTCTTACTTCTAGTTTTTGATAATTACCTAACTGATCTTCAGTTTCTCTTACTTGCTTTAATTCACTTTTCATAGAAATTCTCTCTCTTACTTCTAGTTTTTGATAGTTACCTAACTGATCTTAAGACTCTTTTACTTGCTTTAATTCACTTTTCTTAGAAATTCTCTCTCTTACTTCTAGTTTTTGATAATTACCTAACTGATCTTAAGACTCTTTTGCTTGCTTTAAATCACTTTTCTTAGAAATTCTCTCTCTTACTTCTAGTTTTTGATAATTACCTAACTGATTTTCAGACTCTTTTACTTGCTTTAATTCACTTTTCTTAGAAATTCTCTCTCTTACTTCTAGTTTTTGATAATTACCTAACTGATCTTCAGTTTCTCTTACTTGCTTTAATTCACTTTTCATAGAAATTCTCTCTCTTACTTCTAGTTTTTGATAGTTACCTAACTGATCTTAAGACTCTTTTACTTGCTTTAATTCACTTTTCTTAGAAATTCTCTCTCTTACTTCTAGTTTTTGATAATTACCTAACTGATCTTAAGACTCTTTTGCTTGCTTTAAATCACTTTTCTTAGAAATTCTCTCTCTTACTTCTAGTTTTTGATAATTACCTAACTGATCTTCAGACTCTTTTACTTGCTTTAATTTACTTTTCTTAGAAATTCTCTCTCTTACTTCTAGTTTTTGATAGTTACCTAACTGATCTTCAGTTTCTCTTACTTGCTTTAATTTACTTTTCTTAGAAATTCTCTCTCTTACTTCTAGTTTTGATATTTAACTAACTGATCTTAAGACTCTTTTAATTGCTTTAATTCGCTTTTCTTAGAAATTCTCTCTCTTACTTCTAGTTTTTGATAATTACCTAACTGATCTTCAGTTTCTCTTACTTGCTTTAATTCACTTTTCTTAGAAATTCTCTCTCTTACTTCTAGTTTTTGATAATTACCTAACTGATCTTAAGACTCTTTTACTTGCTTTAATTTACTTTTCTTAGAAATTCTCTCTCTTACTTCTAGTTTTTGATAATTACCTAACTGATCATCAGACTCTTTTACTTGCTTTAATTCGCTTTTCATAGAAATTCTCTCTCTTACTTCTAGTTTTTGATAATTACCTAACTGATCATCAGACTCTTTTACTTGCTTTAATTCACTTTTCTTAGAAATTCTCTCTCTTACTTCTAGTTTTTGATAATTACCTAACTGATCATCAGACTCTTTTACTTGCTTTAATTCGCTTTTCTTAGAAATTCTCTCTCTTACTTCTAGTTTTGATATTTACCTAACTGATCTTAAGACTCTTTTACTTGCTTTAATTCACTTTTCTTAGAAATTCTCTCTCTTACTTCTAGTTTTTGATAATTACCTAACTGATTTTCAGACTCTTTTACTTGCTTTAATTTACTTTTCTTAGAAATTCTCTCTCTTACTTCTAGTTTTTGATAATTACCTAACTGATCTTAAGACTCTTTTGCTTGCTTTAATTTACTTTTCTTAGAAATTCTCTCTCTTACTTCTAGTTTTTGATAATTACCTAACTGATCTTCAGTTTCTCTTACTTGCTTTAATTTACTTTTCTTAGAAATTCTCTCTCTTACTTCTAGTTTTTGATATTTACCTAACTGATCTTCAGACTCTTTTACTTGCTTTAACTCACTTTTCATAGAAATTCTCTCTCTTACTTCTAGTTTTGATATTTACCTAACTGATCTTAAGACTCTTTTACTCGCTTTAATTCGCTTTTCTTAGAAATTCTCTCTCTTACTTCTAGTTTTGATATTTACCTAACTGATCTTCAGACTCTTTTACTTGCTTTAACTCACTTTTCATAGAAATTCTCTCTCTTACTTCTAGTTTTGATATTTACCTAACTGATCTTAAGACTCTTTTACTTGCTTTAATTTACTTTTCTTAGAAATTCTCTCTCTTACTTCTAGTTTTTGATAATTACCTAACTGATCTTCAGTTTCTCTTACTTGCTTTAATTCGCTTTTCTTAGAAATTCTCTCTCTTACTTCTAGTTTTGATATTTACCTAACTGATCTTAAGACTCTTTTACTTGCTTTAACTCACTTTTCATAGAAATTCTCTCTCTTACTTCTAGTTTTGATATTTACCTAACTGATCTTCAGACTCTTTTACTTGCTTTAACTCACTTTTCATAGAAATTCTCTCTCTTACTTCTAGTTTTTGATATTTACCTAACTGATCTTAAGACTCTTTTACTTGCTTTAATTCGCTTTTCTTAGAAATTCTCTCTCTTACTTCTAGTTTTTGATAATTACCTAACTGATCTTCAGTTTCTCTTACTTGCTTTAATTTACTTTTCTTAGAAATTCTCTCTCTTACTTCTAGTTTTTGATAATTACCTAACTGATCTTCAGTTTCTCTTACTTGCTTTAATTCACTTTTCTTAGAAATTCTCTCTCTTACTTCTAGTTTTTGATAATTACCTAACTGATCTTCAGTTTCTCTTACTTGCTTTAACACACTTTTCATAGAAATTCTCTCTCTTACTTCTAGTTTTGATAATTACCTAACTGATCTTCAGACTCTTTTACTTGCTTTAACTCACTTTTCATAGAAATTCTCTCTCTTACTTCTAGTTTTTGATAATTACCTAACTATCTTCAGACTCTTTTACTTGCTTTAATTCACTTTTCATAGAAATTCTCTCTCTTACTTCTAGTTTTGATAATTACATAACTGATCATCAGACTCTTTTACTTGCTTTAACTCACTTTTCATAGAAATTCTCTCTCTTACTTCTAGTTTTTGATAATTACCTAACTGATCTTAAGACTCTTTTACTTGCTTTAATTCACTTTTCTTAGAAATTCTCTCTCTTACTTCTAGTTTTTGATAATTACCTAACTGATCTTAAGACTCTTTTACTTGCTTTAATTTACTTTTCTTAGAAATTCTCTCTCTTACTTCTAGTTTTTGATAGTTACCTAACTGATCTTCAGTTTCTCTTACTTGCTTTAATTTACTTTTCTTAGAAATTCTCTCTCTTACTTCTAGTTTTTGATAATTACCTAACTGATCTTCAGACTCTTTTACTTGCTTTAATTCACTTTTCTTAGAAATTCTCTCTCTTACTTCTAGTTTTTGATAATTACCTAACTGATCTTCAGTTTCTCTTACTTGCTTTAATTTACTTTTCTTAGAAATTCTCTCTCTTACTTCTAGTTTTTGATAATTACCTAACTATTTTCAGACTCTCTTACTTGCTTTAACTCACTTTTCTTAGAAATTCTCTCTCTTACTTCTAGTTTTTGATAATTACCTAACTGATCTTAAGACTCTTTTACTTGCTTTAATTTACTTTTCTTAGAAATTCTCTCTCTTACTTCTAGTTTTTGATAATTACCTAACTGATCTTCAGACTCTTTTACTTGCTTTAACTCACTTTTCATAGAAATTCTCTCTCTTACTTCTAGTTTTGATATTTACCTAACTGATCTTAAGACTCTTTTACTTGCTTTAATTCACTTTTCTTAGAAATTCTCTCTCTTACTTCTAGTTTTTGATAATTACCTAACTGATCTTAAGACTCTTTTACTTGCTTTAATTCACTTTTCTTAGAAATTCTCTCTCTTACTTCTAGTTTTTGATAATTACCTAACTATTTTCAGACTCTTTTACTTGCTTTAACTCACTTTTCTTAGAAATTCTCTCTCTTACTTCTAGTTTTTGATAGTTACATAACTGATCTTCAGTTTCTCTTACTTGCTTTAATTCACTTTTCTTAGAAATTCTCTCTCTTACTTCTAGTTTTTGATAATTACCTAACTGATTTTCAGACTCTTTTACTTGCTTTAATTCACTTTTCTTAGAAATTCTCTCTCTTACTTCTAGTTTTTGATAATTACCTAACTGATCTTCAGACTCTTTTGCTTGCTTTAATTTACTTTTCTTAGAAATTCTCTCTCTTACTTCTAATCTTTGATATTTACCTAACTGATCTTCAGTTTCTCTTACTTGCTTTAATTTACTTTTCTTAGAAATTCTCTCTCTTACTTCTAGTTTTTGATAATTAACTAATGATCTACAGACTCTTTTACTTGCTTTAATTCACTTTTCTTAGAAATTCTCTCTCTTACTTCTAGTTTTTGATAATTACCTAACTGATTTTCAGACTCTTTTACTTGCTTTAATTCACTTTTCTTAGAAATTCTCTCTCTTACTTCTAGTTTTTGATAATTACCTAACTGATCTTCAGACTCTTTTGCTTGCTTTAATTTACTTTTCTTAGAAATTCTCTCTCTTACTTCTAATCTTTGATATTTACCTAACTGATCTTCAGTTTCTCTTACTTGCTTTACTTTACTTTTCTTAGAAATTCTCTCTCTTACTTCTAGTTTTTGATAGTTACATAACTGATCTTCAGTTTCTCTTACTTGCTTTAATTCACTTTTCTTAGAAATTCTCTCTCTTACTTCTAGTTTTGATATTTACCTAACTGATCTTCAGACTCTTTTACTTGCTTTAACTCACTTTTCATAGAAATTCTCTCTCTTACTTCTAGTTTTTGATAATTACCTAACTATTTTCAGACTCTTTTACTTGCTTTAACTCACTTTTCTTAGAAATTCTCTCTCTTACTTCTAGTTTTTGATAATTACCTAACTGATCTTCAGTTTCTCTTACTTGCTTTAATTCACTTTTCTTAGAAATTCTCTCTCTTACTTCTAGTTTTTGATAATTACCTAACTGATCTTCAGACTCTTTTACTTGCTTTAATTCACTTTTCTTAGAAATTCTCTCTCTTACTTCTAGTTTTTGATAATTACCTAACTGATCTTAAGACTCTTTTACTTGCTTTAATTCACTTTTCTTAGAAATTCTCTCTCTTACTTCTAGTTTTTGATAATTACCTAACTGATCTTAAGACTCTTTTACTTGCTTTAAATCACTTTTCTTAGAAATTCTCTCTCTTACTTCTAGTTTTTGATAATTACCTAACTATTTTCAGACTCTTTTACTTGCTTTAATTTACTTTTCTTAGAAATTCTCTCTCTTACTTCTAATCTTTGATATTTACCTAACTGATCTTCAGTTTCTCTTACTTGCTTTACTTTACTTTTCTTAGAAATTCTCTCTCTTACTTCTAGTTTTTGATAATTACCTAACTATTTTCAGACTCTTTTACTTGCTTTAACTCACTTTTCTTAGAAATTCTCTCTCTTACTTCTAGTTTTTGATAGTTACATAACTGATCTTCAGTTTCTCTTACTTGCTTTAATTCACTTTTCTTAGAAATTCTCTCTCTTACTTCTAGTTTTTGATAATTACCTAACTGATTTTCAGACTCTTTTACTTGCTTTAATTCACTTTTCTTAGAAATTCTCTCTCTTACTTCTAGTTTTTGATAATTACCTAACTGATCTTCAGACTCTTTTACTTGCTTTAATTTACTTTTCTTAGAAATTCTCTCTCTTACTTCTAATCTTTGATATTTACCTAACTGATCTTCAGTTTCTCTTACTTGCTTTAATTTACTTTTCTTAGAAATTCTCTCTCTTACTTCTAGTTTTTGATAGTTACATAACTGATCTTCAGTTTCTCTTACTTGCTTTAATTCACTTTTCTTAGAAATTCTCTCTCTTACTTCTAGTTTTTGATAATTACCTAACTGATTTTCAGACTCTTTTACTTGCTTTAATTCACTTTTCTTAGAAATTCTCTCTCTTACTTCTAGTTTTTGATATTTACCTAACTGATCTTAAGACTCTTTTACTTGCTTTAATTTACTTTTCTTAGAAATTCTCTCTCTTACTTCTAGTTTTTGATAATTACCTAACTGATCTTCAGTTTCTCTTACTTGCTTTAATTCGCTTTTCTTAGAAATTCTCTCTCTTACTTCTAGTTTTTGATAATTACCTAACTGATCTTCAGACTCTTTTACTTGCTTTAATTTACTTTTCTTAGAAATTCTCTCTCTTACTTCTAGTTTTGATATTTACCTAACTGATCTTCAGACTCTTTTACTTGCTTTAACTCACTTTTCATAGAAATTCTCTCTCTTACTTCTAGTTTTTGATATTTACCTAACTGATCTTAAGACTCTTTTACTTGCTTTAATTCGCTTTTCTTAGAAATTCTCTCTCTTACTTCTAGTTTTTGATAATTACCTAACTGATCTTCAGTTTCTCTTACTTGCTTTAATTTACTTTTCTTAGAAATTCTCTCTCTTACTTCTAGTTTTTGATAATTACCTAACTGATCTTCAGTTTCTCTTACTTGCTTTAATTTACTTTTCTTAGAAATTCTCTCTCTTACTTCTAATCTTTGATATTTACCTAACTGATCTTCAGTTTCTCTTACTTGCTTTAATTTACTTTTCTTAGAAATTCTCTCTCTTACTTCTAGTTTTTGATAATTACCTAACTATCTTCAGACTCTTTTACTTGCTTTAACTCACTTTTCATAGAAATTCTCTCTCTTACTTCTAGTTTTTGATAATTACCTAACTGATCTTCAGACTCTTTTGCTTGCTTTAATTTACTTTTCTTAGAAATTCTCTCTCTTACTTCTAATCTTTGATAGTTACATAACTGATCTTCAGTTTCTCTTACTTGCTTTACTTTACTTTTCTTAGAAATTCTCTCTCTTACTTCTAGTTTTTGATAATTACCTAACTATTTTCAGACTCTTTTACTTGCTTTAACTCACTTTTCTTAGAAATTCTCTCTCTTACTTCTAGTTTTTGATAGTTACCTAACTGATCTTCAGTTTCTCTTACTTGCTTTAATTCACTTTTCATAGAAATTCTCTCTCTTACTTCTAGTTTTTGATAATTACCTAACTATCTTCAGACTCTTTTACTTGCTTTAATTCACTTTTCTTAGAAATTCTCTCTAACTTCTAGTTTTTGATAATTACCTAACTGATTTTCAGACTCTTTTACTTGCTTTAATTCGCTTTTCTTAGAAATTCTCTCTCTTACTTCTAGTTTTTGATAATTACCTAACTATCTTCAGACTCTTTTACTTGCTTTAATTCACTTTTCTTAGAAATTCTCTCTAACTTCTAGTTTTTGATAATTACCTAACTGATTTTCAGACTCTTTTACTTGCTTTAATTCACTTTTCTTAGAAATTCTCTCTCTTACTTCTAGTTTTTGATAATTACCTAACTGATCTTCAGTTTCTCTTACTTGCTTTAATTTACTTTTCTTAGAAATTCTCTCTCTTACTTCTAGTTTTTGATAATTACCTAACTGATTTTCAGACTCTTTTACTTGCTTTAATTTACTTTTCATAGAAATTCTCTCTCTTACTTCTAGTTTTTGATAATTACCTAACTGATCTTAAGACTCTTTTACTTGCTTTAACTCACTTTTCTTAGAAATTCTCTCTCTTACTTCTAGTTTTTGATATTTACCTAACTGATCTTAAGACTCTTTTACTGTCTTTAATTCACTTTTCTTAGATATTCTCTCTCTTACTTCTAGTTTTTGATAATTACCTAACTGATCTTAAGACTCTTTTACTTGCTTTAATTCGCTTTTCTTAGAAATTCTCTCTCTTACTTCTAGTTTTTGATAATTACCTAACTGATCTTCAGTTTCTCTTACTTGCTTTAATTTACTTTTCTTAGAAATTCTCTCTCTTACTTCTAGTTTTTGATAATTACCTAACTATTTTCAGACTCTCTTACTTGCTTTAACTCACTTTTCTTAGAAATTCTCTCTCTTACTTCTAGTTTTTGATAATTACCTAACTGATCTTAAGACTCTTTTACTTGCTTTAATTTACTTTTCTTAGAAATTCTCTCTCTTACTTCTAGTTTTTGATAATTACCTAACTGATCTTCAGACTCTTTTACTTGCTTTAACTCACTTTTCATAGAAATTCTCTCTCTTACTTCTAGTTTTGATATTTACCTAACTGATCTTAAGACTCTTTTACTTGCTTTAATTCACTTTTCTTAGAAATTCTCTCTCTTACTTCTAGTTTTTGATAATTACCTAACTGATCTTAAGACTCTTTTACTTGCTTTAATTCACTTTTCTTAGAAATTCTCTCTCTTACTTCTAGTTTTTGATAATTACCTAACTGATCTTAAGACTCTTTTACTTGCTTTAAATCACTTTTCTTAGAAATTCTCTCTTACTTCTAGTTTTTGATAATTACCTAACTGATTTTCAGACTCTTTTACTTGCTTTAATTCACTTTTCTTAGAAATTCTCTCTTACTTCTAGTTTTTGATAGTTACCTAACTGATCTTCAGTTTCTCTTACTTGCTTTAATTTACTTTTCTTAGAAATTCTCTCTCTTACTTCTAGTTTTTGATATTTACCTAACTGATCTTAAGACTCTTTTACTGTCTTTAATTCACTTTTCTTAGATATTCTCTCTCTTACTTCTAGTTTTTGATAATTACCTAACTGATCTTAAGACTCTTTTACTTGCTTTAATTCGCTTTTCTTAGAAATTCTCTCTCTTACTTCTAGTTTTTGATAATTACCTAACTGATCTTCAGTTTCTCTTACTTGCTTTAATTTACTTTTCTTAGAAATTCTCTCTCTTACTTCTAGTTTTTGATAATTACCTAACTATTTTCAGACTCTCTTACTTGCTTTAACTCACTTTTCTTAGAAATTCTCTCTCTTACTTCTAGTTTTTGATAATTACCTAACTGATCTTAAGACTCTTTTACTTGCTTTAATTTACTTTTCTTAGAAATTCTCTCTCTTACTTCTAGTTTTTGATAATTACCTAACTATTTTCAGACTCTCTTACTTGCTTTAACTCACTTTTCTTAGAAATTCTCTCTCTTACTTCTAGTTTTTGATAATTACCTAACTGATCTTAAGACTCTTTTACTTGCTTTAATTTACTTTTCTTAGAAATTCTCTCTCTTACTTCTAGTTTTTGATAATTACCTAACTGATCTTCAGACTCTTTTACTTGCTTTAACTCACTTTTCATAGAAATTCTCTCTCTTACTTCTAGTTTTGATATTTACCTAACTGATCTTAAGACTCTTTTACTTGCTTTAATTCGCTTTTCTTAGAAATTCTCTCTCTTACTTCTAGTTTTTGATAATTACCTAACTGATCTTCAGTTTCTCTTACTTGCTTTAATTTACTTTTCTTAGAAATTCTCTCTCTTACTTCTAGTTTTTGATAGTTACCTAACTGATCTTCAGTTTCTCTTACTTGCTTTAATTTACTTTTCTTAGAAATTCTCTCTCTTACTTCTAGTTTTTGATAGTTACCTAACTGATCTTCAGTTTCTCTTACTTGCTTTAATTCGCTTTTCTTAGAAATTCTCTCTCTTACTTCTAGTTTTTGATAATTACCTAACTGATCTTAAGACTCTTTTACTTGCTTTAACTCACTTTTCATAGAAATTCTCTCTCTTACTTCTAGTTTTGATATTTACCTAACTGATCTTAAGACTCTTTTACTGTCTTTAATTCACTTTTCTTAGATATTCTCTCTCTTACTTCTAGTTTTTGATAATTACCTAACTGATCTTAAGACTCTTTTACTTGCTTTAATTCGCTTTTCTTAGAAATTCTCTCTCTTACTTCTAGTTTTTGATAATTACCTAACTGATCTTCAGTTTCTCTTACTTGCTTTAATTCACTTTTCTTAGAAATTCTCTCTCTTACTTCTAGTTTTTGATAATTACCTAACTATCTTCAGACTCTTTTACTTGCTTTAATTCACTTTTCTTAGAAATTCTCTCTAACTTCTAGTTTTTGATAATTACCTAACTGATTTTCAGACTCTTTTACTTGCTTTAATTCACTTTTCTTAGAAATTCTCTCTCTTACTTCTAGTTTTTGATAATTACCTAACTGATCTTAAGACTCTTTTGCTTGCTTTAAATCACTTTTCTTAGAAATTCTCTCTCTTACTTCTAGTTTTTGATAATTACCTAACTGATCTTAAGACTCTATTACTTGCTTTAACTCACTTTTCTTAGAAATTCTCTCTCTTACTTCTAATCTTTGATAGTTACATAACTGATCTTCAGTTTCTCTTACTTGCTTTAATTCACTTTTCTTAGAAATTCTCTCTCTTACTTCTAGTTTTTGATAATTACCTAACTGATTTTCAGACTCTTTTGCTTGCTTTAATTTACTTTTCTTAGAAATTCTCTCTCTTACTTCTAGTTTTTGATAATTACCTAACTGATCTTAAGACTCTTTTACTGTCTTTAATTCACTTTTCTTAGATATTCTCTCTCTTACTTCTAGTTTTTGATAATTACCTAACTGATCTTAAGACTCTTTTACTTGCTTTAATTCGCTTTTCTTAGAAATTCTCTCTCTTACTTCTAGTTTTTGATAATTACCTAACTGATCTTAAGACTCTTTTGCTTGCTTTAAATCACTTTTCTTAGAAATTCTCTCTCTTACTTCTAGTTTTTGATAATTACCTAACTGATCTTCAGACTCTTTTACTTGCTTTAACTCACTTTTCTTAGAAATTCTCTCTCTTACTTCTAATCTTTGATAGTTACATAACTGATCTTCAGTTTCTCTTACTTGCTTTAATTCACTTTTCTTAGAAATTCTCTCTCTTACTTCTAGTTTTTGATAATTACCTAACTGATTTTCAGACTCTTTTACTTGCTTTAATTCACTTTTCTTAGAAATTCTCTCTAACTTCTAGTTTTTGATATTTACCTAACTGATCTTAAGACTCTTTTACTGTCTTTAATTCACTTTTCTTAGATATTCTCTCTCTTACTTCTAGTTTTTGATATTTACCTAACTGATCTTAAGACTCTTTTACTTGCTTTAATTCGCTTTTCTTAGAAATTCTCTCTCTTACTTCTAGTTTTTGATAATTACCTAACTGATTTTCAGACTCTTTTACTTGCTTTAATTCACTTTTCTTAGAAATTCTCTCTCTAACTTCTAGTTTTTGATATTTACCTAACTGATCTTCAGACTCTTTTACTTGCTTTAACTCACTTTTCTTAGATATTCTCTCTCTTACTTCTAGTTTTTGATATTTACCTAACTGATCTTCAGTTTCTCTTACTTGCTTTAATTCACTTTTCTTAGAAATTCTCTCTCTTACTTCTAGTTTTTGATAATTACCTAACTGATTTTCAGACTCTTTTACTTGCTTTAATTCACTTTTCTTAGAAATTCTCTCTCTTACTTCTAGTTTTTGATAATTACCTAACTGATCTTAAGACTCTTTTACTTGCTTTAATTCGCTTTTCTTAGAAATTCTCTCTCTTACTTCTAGTTTTTGATATTTACCTAACTGATCTTAAGACTCTTTTACTTGCTTTAATTCACTTTTCTTAGAAATTCTCTCTAACTTCTAGTTTTTGATATTTACCTAACTGATCTTAAGACTCTTTTACTTGCTTTAATTCGCTTTTCTTAGAAATTCTCTCTCTTACTTCTAGTTTTGATATTTACCTAACTGATCTTAAGACTCTTTTACTTGCTTTAATTCACTTTTCTTAGAAATTCTCTCTCTTACTTCTAGTTTTTGATAATTACCTAACTGATCTTAAGACTCTTTTACTTGCTTTAATTTACTTTTCTTAGAAATTCTCTCTCTTACTTCTAGTTTTTGATAATTACCTAACTATTTTCAGACTCTTTTACTTGCTTTAACTCACTTTTCTTAGAAATTCTCTCTTACTTCTAGTTTTTGATAATTACCTAACTGATCTTAAGACTCTTTTACTTGCTTTAATTCGCTTTTCTTAGAAATTCTCTCTCTTACTTCTAGTTTTTGATATTTACCTAACTGATCTTCAGTTTCTCTTACTTGCTTTACTTTACTTTTCTTAGAAATTCTCTCTCTTACTTCTAGTTTTGATATTTACATAACTGATCATCAGACTCTTTTACTTGCTTTAACTCACTTTTCTTAGAAATTCTCTCTCTTACTTCTAGTTTTTGATAGTTACATAACTGATCTTCAGTTTCTCTTACTTGCTTTAATTCACTTTTCTTAGAAATTCTCTCTCTTACTTCTAGTTTTTGATAATTACCTAACTGATTTTCAGACTCTTTTGCTTGCTTTAATTTACTTTTCTTAAAAATTCTCTCTCTTACTTCTAATCTTTGATAGTTACATAACTGATCTTCAGTTTCTCTTACTTGCTTTACTTTACTTTTCTTAGAAATTCTCTCTCTTACTTCTAGTTTTTGATAATTACCTAACTATTTTCAGACTCTTTTACTTGCTTTAACTCACTTTTCTTAGAAATTCTCTCTCTTACTTCTAGTTTTTGATAATTACCTAACTGATCTTCAGTTTCTCTTACTTGCTTTAATTTACTTTTCTTAGAAATTCTCTCTCTTACTTCTAGTTTTTGATAATTACCTAACTATCTTCAGACTCTTTTACTTGCTTTAATTCACTTTTCTTAGAAATTCTCTCTCTTACTTCTAGTTTTTGATAATTACCTAACTGATCTTCAGACTCTTTTGCTTGCTTTAATTTACTTTTCTTAGAAATTCTCTCTCTTACTTCTAATCTTTGATATTTACCTAACTGATCTTCAGTTTCTCTTACTTGCTTTACTTTACTTTTCTTAGAAATTCTCTCTCTTACTTCTAGTTTTTGATAATTACCTAACTGATCTTCAGACTCTTTTACTTGCTTTAACTCACTTTTCTTAGAAATTCTCTCTCTTACTTCTAGTTTTTGATAGTTACATAACTGATCTTCAGTTTCTCTTACTTGCTTTAATTCACTTTTCTTAGAAATTCTCTCTCTTACTTCTAGTTTTTGATAATTACCTAACTGATTTTCAGACTCTTTTACTTGCTTTAATTCACTTTTCTTAGAAATTCTCTCTCTTACTTCTAGTTTTTGATAATTACCTAACTGATCTTCAGACTCTTTTGCTTGCTTTAATTTACTTTTCTTAGAAATTCTCTCTCTTACTTCTAATCTTTGATATTTACCTAACTGATCTTCAGTTTCTCTTACTTGCTTTAATTTACTTTTCTTAGAAATTCTCTCTCTTACTTCTAGTTTTTGATAGTTACATAACTGATCTTCAGTTTCTCTTACTTGCTTTAATTCACTTTTCTTAGAAATTCTCTCTCTTACTTCTAGTTTTTGATAATTACCTAACTGATTTTCAGACTCTTTTACTTGCTTTAATTCACTTTTCTTAGAAATTCTCTCTCTTACTTCTAGTTTTTGATAATTACCTAACTGATCTTAAGACTCTTTTACTTGCTTTAATTCACTTTTCTTAGAAATTCTCTCTCTTACTTCTAGTTTTTGATAATTACCTAACTGATCTTCAGACTCTTTTGCTTGCTTTAATTTACTTTTCTTAGAAATTCTCTCTCTTACTTCTAGTTTTTGATAGATCTTACATAATTCACTGATCTTCTAGATAATTACCTAACTCTTACTCTTTTGCTTGCTTTAATTCACTTTTCTTAGAAATTCTCTCTCTTACTTCTAGTTTTTGATAGTTACATAACTGATCTTCAGTTTCTCTTACTTGCTTTAATTCACTTTTCTTAGAAATTCTCTCTCTTACTTCTAGTTTTTGATAATTACATAACTGATTTTCAGACTCTTTTACTTGCTTTAATTCACTTTTCTTAGAAATTCTCTCTCTTACTTCTAGATAATTTAACTGATAATTACTTGCTTTAATTCACTTTTCTAGAAATTCTCTCTCTTACTTGACCTCTGATCTTCAGACTCTTTTGCTTGCTTTAATTTACTTTTCTTAGAAATTCTCTCTCTTACTTCTAATCTTTGATATTTACCTAACTGATCTTCAGTTTCTCTTACTTGCTTTAATTTACTTTTCTTAGAAATTCTCTCTCTTACTTCTAATCTTTGATATTTACCTAACTGATCTTCAGTTTCTCTTACTTGCTTTAATTTACTTTTCTTAGAAATTCTCTCTCTTACTTCTAGTTTTTGATAATTACCTAACTATCTTCAGACTCTTTTACTTGCTTTAACTCACTTTTCTTAGAAATTCTCTCTCTTACTTCTAGTTTTTGATAATTACCTAACTGATTTTCAGACTCTTTTACTTGCTTTAATTCACTTTTCTTAGAAATTCTCTCTCTTACTTCTAGTTTTTGATAATTACCTAACTGATCTTCAGACTCTTTTGCTTGCTTTAATTTACTTTTCTTAGAAATTCTCTCTCTTACTTCTAATCTTTGATAGTTACATAACTGATCTTCAGTTTCTCTTACTTGCTTTACTTTACTTTTCTTAGAAATTCTCTCTCTTACTTCTAGTTTTTGATAATTACCTAACTATTTTCAGACTCTTTTACTTGCTTTAACTCACTTTTCTTAGAAATTCTCTCTCTTACTTCTAGTTTTTGATAGTTACCTAACTGATCTTCAGTTTCTCTTACTTGCTTTAATTTACTTTTCTTAGAAATTCTCTCTCTTACTTCTAGTTTTTGATAATTACCTAACTATCTTCAGACTCTTTTACTTGCTTTAATTCACTTTTCTTAGAAATTCTCTCTAACTTCTAGTTTTTGATAATTACCTAACTGATTTTCAGACTCTTTTACTTGCTTTAATTCACTTTTCTTAGAAATTCTCTCTCTTACTTCTAGTTTTTGATAATTACCTAACTATCTTCAGACTCTTTTACTTGCTTTAATTCACTTTTCTTAGAAATTCTCTCTTACTTCTAGTTTTTGATAATTACCTAACTGATTTTCAGACTCTTTTACTTGCTTTAATTCACTTTTCTTAGAAATTCTCTCTCTTACTTCTAGTTTTTGATAATTACCTAACTGATCTTCAGTTTCTCTTACTTGCTTTAATTTACTTTTCTTAGAAATTCTCTCTCTTACTTCTAGTTTTGATATTTACCTAACTGATCTTAAGACTCTTTTACTGTCTTTAATTCACTTTTCTTAGATATTCTCTCTCTTACTTCTAGTTTTTGATAATTACCTAACTGATTTTCAGACTCTTTTACTTGCTTTAATTCACTTTTCTTAGAAATTCTCTCTTACTTCTAGTTTTTGATAGTTACCTAACTGATCTTCAGTTTCTCTTACTTGCTTTAATTTACTTTTCTTAGAAATTCTCTCTCTTACTTCTAGTTTTTGATAATTACCTAACTGATCTTAAGACTCTTTTACTTGCTTTAATTCGCTTTTCTTAGAAATTCTCTCTCTTACTTCTAGTTTTTGATAATTACCTAACTGATCTTCAGTTTCTCTTACTTGCTTTAATTTACTTTTCTTAGAAATTCTCTCTCTTACTTCTAGTTTTTGATAATTACCTAACTATTTTCAGACTCTCTTACTTGCTTTAATTTACTTTTCTTAGAAATTCTCTCTCTTACTTCTAGTTTTTGATAATTACCTAACTATCTTCAGACTCTTTTACTTGCTTTAATTTACTTTTCTTAGAAATTCTCTCTCTTACTTCTAGTTTTGATATTTACCTAACTGATCTTAAGACTCTTTTACTGTCTTTAATTCACTTTTCTTAGATATTCTCTCTCTTACTTCTAGTTTTTGATAATTACCTAACTGATTTTCAGACTCTTTTACTTGCTTTAATTCACTTTTCTTAGAAATTCTCTCTTACTTCTAGTTTTTGATATTTACATAACTGATCTTCAGTTTCTCTTACTTGCTTTAATTCACTTTTCTTAGAAATTCTCTCTCTTACTTCTAGTTTTTGATAATTACCTAACTGATCTTAAGACTCTTTTACTTGCTTTAATTCGCTTTTCTTAGAAATTCTCTCTCTTACTTCTAGTTTTTGATAATTACCTAACTGATCTTCAGTTTCTCTTACTTGCTTTAATTTACTTTTCTTAGAAATTCTCTCTCTTACTTCTAGTTTTTGATAATTACCTAACTATTTTCAGACTCTCTTACTTGCTTTAATTTACTTTTCTTAGAAATTCTCTCTCTTACTTCTAGTTTTTGATAATTACCTAACTATCTTCAGACTCTTTTACTTGCTTTAATTTACTTTTCTTAGAAATTCTCTCTCTTACTTCTAGTTTTGATATTTACCTAACTGATCTTAAGACTCTTTTACTGTCTTTAATTCACTTTTCTTAGATATTCTCTCTCTTACTTCTAGTTTTTGATAATTACCTAACTGATTTTCAGACTCTTTTACTTGCTTTAATTCACTTTTCTTAGAAATTCTCTCTTACTTCTAGTTTTTGATATTTACATAACTGATCTTCAGTTTCTCTTACTTGCTTTAATTCACTTTTCTTAGAAATTCTCTCTCTTACTTCTAGTTTTTGATAATTACCTAACTGATCTTAAGACTCTTTTACTTGCTTTAATTCGCTTTTCTTAGAAATTCTCTCTCTTACTTCTAGTTTTTGATAATTACCTAACTGATCTTCAGTTTCTCTTACTTGCTTTAATTTACTTTTCTTAGAAATTCTCTCTAACTTCTAGTTTTTGATAATTACCTAACTGATTTTCAGACTCTTTTACTTGCTTTAACTCACTTTTCTTAGAAATTCTTTCTCTTACTTCTAGTTTTTGATAATTACCTAACTGATCTTCAGTTTCTCTTACTTGCTTTAATTCACTTTTCTTAGAAATTCTCTCTCTTACTTCTAGTTTTTGTATAATTACCTAACTATCTTCAGACTCTTTTACTTGCTTTAATTCACTTTTCTTAGAAATTCTCTCTAACTTCTAGTTTTTGATAATTACCTAACTGATTTTCAGACTCTTTTACTTGCTTTAATTCACTTTTCTTAGAAATTCTCTCTCTTACTTCTAGTTTTTGATAATTACCTAACTATCTTCAGACTCTTTTACTTGCTTTACTTTACTTTTCTTAGATATTCTCTCTCTTACTTCTAGTTTTTGATAATTACCTAACTGATCTTAAGACTCTTTTACTTGCTTTAATTCGCTTTTCTTAGAAATTCTCTCTCTTACTTCTAGTTTTTGATAATTACCTAACTGATCTTCAGTTTCTCTTACTTGCTTTAATTTACTTTTCTTAGAAATTCTCTCTCTTACTTCTAGTTTTTGATAATTACCTAACTATTTTCAGACTCTCTTACTTGCTTTAACTCACTTTTCTTAGAAATTCTCTCTCTTACTTCTAGTTTTTGATAATTACCTAACTGATCTTAAGACTCTTTTACTTGCTTTAATTTACTTTTCTTAGAAATTCTCTCTCTTACTTCTAGTTTTTGATAATTACCTAACTATCTTCAGACTCTTTTACTTGCTTTAATTCACTTTTCTTAGAAATTCTCTCTAACTTCTAGTTTTTGATAATTACCTAACTGATTTTCAGACTCTTTTACTTGCTTTAATTCACTTTTCTTAGAAATTCTCTCTCTTACTTCTAGTTTTTGATAATTACCTAACTATCTTCAGACTCTTTTACTTGCTTTACTTTACTTTTCTTAGATATTCTCTCTCTTACTTCTAGTTTTTGATAATTACCTAACTGATCTTAAGACTCTTTTACTTGCTTTAATTCGCTTTTCTTAGAAATTCTCTCTCTTACTTCTAGTTTTTGATAATTACCTAACTGATCTTCAGTTTCTCTTACTTGCTTTAATTCACTTTTCTTAGAAATTCTCTCTCTTACTTCTAGTTTTTGATAATTACCTAACTATCTTCAGACTCTTTTACTTGCTTTAATTCACTTTTCTTAGAAATTCTCTCTCTAACTTCTAGTTTTTGATAATTACCTAACTGATTTTCAGACTCTTTTACTTGCTTTAATTCACTTTTCTTAGAAATTCTCTCTCTTACTTCTAGTTTTTGATAATTACCTAACTGATCTTCAGACTCTTTTACTTGCTTTAACTCACTTTTCTTAGAAATTCTCTCTCTTACTTCTAATCTTTGATAGTTACATAACTGATCTTCAGTTTCTCTTACTTGCTTTAATTCACTTTTCTTAGAAATTCTCTCTCTTACTTCTAGTTTTTGATAATTACCTAACTGATCTTAAGACTCTTTTACTGTCTTTAATTCACTTTTCTTAGATATTCTCTCTCTTACTTCTAGTTTTTGATAATTACCTAACTGATCTTAAGACTCTTTTACTTGCTTTAATTCGCTTTTCTTAGAAATTCTCTCTCTTACTTCTAGTTTTTGATAATTACCTAACTATCTTCAGACTCTTTTACTTGCTTTACTTTACTTTTCTTAGATATTCTCTCTCTTACTTCTAGTTTTTGATAATTACCTAACTGATCTTAAGACTCTTTTACTTGCTTTAATTCGCTTTTCTTAGAAATTCTCTCTCTTACTTCTAGTTTTTGATAATTACCTAACTGATCTTCAGTTTCTCTTACTTGCTTTAATTCACTTTTCTTAGAAATTCTCTCTCTTACTTCTAGTTTTTGATAATTACCTAACTATCTTCAGACTCTTTTACTTGCTTTAATTCACTTTTCTTAGAAATTCTCTCTCTTACTTCTAGTTTTTGATATTTACATAACTGATCATCAGACTCTTTTACTTGCTTTAACTCACTTTTCTTAGAAATTCTCTCTCTTACTTCTAGTTTTTGATAGTTACATAACTGATCTTCAGTTTCTCTTACTTGCTTTAATTCACTTTTCTTAGAAATTCTCTCTCTTACTTCTAGTTTTTGATAATTACCTAACTGATCTTAAGACTCTTTTACTTGCTTTAATTCGCTTTTCTTAGAAATTCTCTCTCTTACTTCTAGTTTTGATATTTACCTAACTGATCTTAAGACTCTTTTACTCGCTTTAATTTACTTTACTTAGAAATTCTCTCTTACTTCTAGTTTTTTATAATTACCTAACTGATCTTAAGACTCTTTTACTTGCTTTAATTTACTTTTCTTAGAAATTCTCTCTCTTACTTCTAGTTTTTGATAATTACCTAACTGATCTTCAGACTCTTTTACTTGCTTTAACTCACTTTTCATAGAAATTCTCTCTCTTACTTCTAGTTTTGATATTTACCTAACTGATCTTAAGACTCTTTTACTTGCTTTAATTTACTTTTCTTAGAAATTCTCTCTCTTACTTCTAGTTTTTGATAATTACCTAACTGATCTTAAGACTCTTTTACTGTCTTTAATTCACTTTTCTTAGATATTCTCTCTCTTACTTCTAGTTTTTGATAATTACCTAACTGATTTTCAGACTCTTTTACTTGCTTTAATTCACTTTTCTTAGAAATTCTCTCTCTTACTTCTAGTTTTTGTTAATTACCTAACTGATCTTCAGTTTCTCTTACTTGCTTTAATTCACTTTTCTTAGAAATCCTCTCTCTTACTTCTAGTTTTTGATAATTACCTAACTGATTTTCAGACTCTTTTACTTGCTTTAATTTACTTTTCTTAGAAATTCTCTCTCTTACTTCTAGTTTTTGATAATTACCTAACTGATCTTCAGACTCTTTTACTTGCTTTAACTCACTTTTCTTAGAAATTCTCTCTCTTACTTCTAGTTTTTGATAGTTACATAACTGATCTTCAGTTTCTCTTACTTGCTTTAATTCACTTTTCTTAGAAATTCTCTCTCTTACTTCTAGTTTTTGATAATTACCTAACTGATCTTAAGACTCTTTTACTTGCTTTAATTCGCTTTTCTTAGAAATTCTCTCTCTTACTTCTAGTTTTTGATAATTACCTAACTGATCTTCAGACTCTTTTGCTTGCTTTAATTTACTTTTCTTAGAAATTCTCTCTCTTACTTCTAATCTTTGATATTTACCTAACTGATCTTAAGACTCTTTTACTTGCTTTAATTCACTTTTCTTAGAAATTCTCTCTCTTACTTCTAGTTTTTGATAATTACCTAACTGATCTTAAGACTCTTTTACTTGCTTTAATTCACTTTTCTTAGAAATTCTCTCTCTTACTTCTAGTTTTTGATAATTACCTAACTGATCTTCAGTTTCTCTTACTTGCTTTAATTTACTTTTCTTAGAAATTCTCTCTCTTACTTCTAGTTTTTGATAATTACCTAACTGATCTTCAGTTTCTCTTACTTGCTTTAATTTACTTTTCTTAGAAATTCTCTCTCTTACTTCTAGTTTTTGATAATTACCTAACTATTTTCAGACTCTCTTACTTGCTTTAACTCACTTTTCTTAGAAATTCTCTCTCTTACTTCTAGTTTTTGATAATTACCTAACTGATCTTAAGACTCTTTTACTTGCTTTAATTTACTTTTCTTAGAAATTCTCTCTCTTACTTCTAGTTTTTGATAATTACCTAACTGATCTTCAGACTCTTTTACTTGCTTTAACTCACTTTTCATAGAAATTCTCTCTCTTACTTCTAGTTTTGATATTTACCTAACTGATCTTAAGACTCTTTTACTTGCTTTAATTTACTTTTCTTAGAAATTCTCTCTCTTACTTCTAGTTTTTGATAATTACCTAACTGATCTTCAGACTCTTTTACTTGCTTTAATTCACTTTTCTTAGAAATTCTCTCTTACTTCTAGTTTTTGATAATTACCTAACTGATCTTCAGACTCTTTTACTTGCTTTAACTCACTTTTCTTAGAAATTCTCTCTCTTACTTCTAGTTTTTGTTAATTACCTAACTGATCTTCAGTTTCTCTTACTTGCTTTAATTCACTTTTCTTAGAAATCCTCTCTCTTACTTCTAGTTTTTGATAATTACCTAACTGATTTTCAGACTCTTTTACTTGCTTTAATTTACTTTTCTTAGAAATTCTCTCTCTTACTTCTAGTTTTTGATAATTACCTAACTGATCTTCAGACTCTTTTACTTGCTTTAACTCACTTTTCTTAGAAATTCTCTCTCTTACTTCTAGTTTTTGATAATTACCTAACTATTTTCAGACTCTTTTACTTGCTTTAACTCACTTTTCTTAGAAATTCTCTCTCTTACTTCTAGTTTTTGATAGTTACCTAACTGATCTTCAGTTTCTCTTACTTGCTTTAATTTACTTTTCTTAGAAATTCTCTCTCTTACTTCTAGTTTTTGATAATTACCTAACTATCTTCAGACTCTTTTACTTGCTTTAATTCACTTTTCTTAGAAATTCTCTCTAACTTCTAGTTTTTGATAATTACCTAACTGATTTTCAGACTCTTTTACTTGCTTTAATTTACTTTTCTTAGAAATTCTCTCTCTTACTTCTAGTTTTTGATAATTACCTAACTGATCTTCAGACTCTTTTACTTGCTTTAACTCACTTTTCTTAGAAATTCTCTCTCTTACTTCTAGTTTTTGATAATTACCTAACTATTTTCAGACTCTTTTACTTGCTTTAACTCACTTTTCTTAGAAATTCTCTCTCTTACTTCTAGTTTTTGATAGTTACCTAACTGATCTTCAGTTTCTCTTACTTGCTTTAATTTACTTTTCTTAGAAATTCTCTCTCTTACTTCTAGTTTTTGATAATTACCTAACTATCTTCAGACTCTTTTACTTGCTTTAATTCACTTTTCTTAGAAATTCTCTCTAACTTCTAGTTTTTGATAATTACCTAACTGATTTTCAGACTCTTTTACTTGCTTTAATTCACTTTTCTTAGAAATTCTCTCTCTTACTTCTAGTTTTTGATAATTACCTAACTATCTTCAGACTCTTTTACTTGCTTTAAATCACTTTTCTTAGAAATTCTCTCTCTTACTTCTAGTTTTTGATAATTACCTAACTGATCTTCAGACTCTTTTGCTTGCTTTAATTTACTTTTCTTAGAAATTCTCTCTCTTACTTCTAATCTTTGATAATTACCTAACTGATTTTCAGACTCTTTTACTTGCTTTAATTCACTTTTCTTAGAAATTCTCTCTCTTACTTCTAGTTTTTGATAGTTACCTAACTGATCTTCAGTTTCTCTTACTTGCTTTAATTTACTTTTCTTAGAAATTCTCTCTCTTACTTCTAGTTTTTGATAATTACCTAACTATCTTCAGACTCTTTTACTTGCTTAAATTTACTTTTCTTAGAAATTCTCTCTCTTACTTCTAGTTTTTGATAATTACCTAACTGATCTTCAGACTCTTTTACTTGCTTTAACTCACTTTTCATAGAAATTCTCTCTCTTACTTCTAGTTTTGATATTTACCTAACTGATCTTAAGACTCTTTTACTTGCTTTAATTTACTTTTCTTAGAAATTCTCTCTCTTACTTCTAGTTTTTGATAATTACCTAACTGATCTTAAGACTCTTTTACTTGCTTTAATTTACTTTTCTTAGAAATTCTCTCTCTTACTTCTAGTTTTTGATAATTACCTAACTGATTTTCAGACTCTTTTACTTGCTTTAATTCACTTTTCTTAGAAATTCTCTCTCTTACTTCTAGTTTTTGATAATTACCTAACTATCTTCAGACTCTTTTACTTGCTTTAATTCACTTTTCTTAGAAATTCTCTCTAACTTCTAGTTTTTGATAATTACCTAACTGATTTTCAGACTCTTTTACTTGCTTTAATTCACTTTTCTTAGAAATTCTCTCTCTTACTTCTAGTTTTTGATAATTACCTAACTGATCTTAAGACTCTTTTGCTTGCTTTAAATCACTTTTCTTAGAAATTCTCTCTAACTTCTAGTTTTTGATAATTACCTAACTGATTTTCAGACTCTTTTACTTGCTTTAACTCACTTTTCTTAGAAATTCTTTCTCTTACTTCTAGTTTTTGATAATTACCTAACTGATCTTCAGTTTCTCTTACTTGCTTTAATTCACTTTTCTTAGAAATTCTCTCTCTTACTTCTAGTTTTTGATAATTACCTAACTGATCTTAAGACTCTTTTACTTGCTTTAACTCACTTTTCATAGAATCTTTCTCTTACTTCTAGTTTTGATATTTACCTAACTGATCTTAAGACTCTTTTACTGTCTTTAATTCACTTTTCTTAGAAATTCTCTCTCTTACTTCTAGTTTTTGATAATTACCTAACTGATCTTAAGACTCTTTTACTTGCTTTAATTCGCTTTTCTTAGAAATTCTCTCTCTTACTTCTAGTTTTTGATAATTACCTAACTGATCTTCAGACTCTTTTACTTGCTTTAACTCACTTTTCTTAGAAATTCTCTCTCTTACTTCTAGTTTTTGTTAATTACCTAACTGATCATCAGACTCTTTTACTTGCTTTAATTCGCTTTTCTTAGAAATTCTCTCTCTTACTTCTAGTTTTTGATAATTACCTAACTGATCTTAAGACTCTTTTGCTTGCTTTAAATCACTTTTCTTAGAAATTCTCTCTCTTACTTCTAGTTTTTGATAATTACCTAACTGATCTTCAGACTCTTTTACTTGCTTTAATTCGCTTTTCTTAGAAATTCTCTCTCTTACTTCTAGTTTTGATATTTACCTAACTGATCTTAAGACTCTTTTACTTGCTTTAATTCGCTTTTCTTAGAAATTCTCTCTCTTACTTCTAGTTTTTGATAATTACCTAACTGATCTTCAGACTCTTTTACTTGCTTTAATTTACTTTTCTTAGAAATTCTCTCTCTTACTTCTAGTTTTTGATAGTTACATAACTGATCTTCAGTTTCTCTTACTTGCTTTAATTCACTTTTCTTAGAAATTCTCTCTCTTACTTCTAGTTTTTGATAATTACCTAACTGATCTTAAGACTCTTTTACTTGCTTTAATTTACTTTTCTTAGAAATTCTCTCTCTTACTTCTAGTTTTTGATAATTACCTAACTGATCATCAGACTCTTTTACTTGCTTTAATTCGCTTTTCATAGAAATTCTCTCTCTTACTTCTAGTTTTTGATAATTACCTAACTGATCATCAGACTCTTTTACTTGCTTTAATTCACTTTTCTTAGAAATTCTCTCTAACTTCTAGTTTTTGATAATTACCTAACTGATTTTCAGACTCTTTTACTTGCTTTAATTCGCTTTTCATAGAAATTCTCTCTCTTACTTCTAGTTTTTGATAATTACCTAACTGATCTTCAGTTTCTCTTACTTGCTTTAATTCACTTTTCTTAGAAATTCTCTCTCTTACTTCTAGTTTTTGATAATTACCTAACTGATCATCAGACTCTTTTACTTGCTTTAATTCGCTTTTCATAGAAATTCTCTCTCTTACTTCTAGTTTTTGATAATTACCTAACTGATCATCAGACTCTTTTACTTGCTTTAATTCGCTTTTCTTAGAAATTCTCTCTCTTACTTCTAGTTTTTGATAATTACCTAACTGATCTTCAGACTCTTTTACTTGCTTTAATTTACTTTTCTTAGAAATTCTCTCTCTTACTTCTAGTTTTTGATAATTACCTAACTGATCATCAGACTCTTTTACTTGCTTTAATTCGCTTTTCTTAGAAATTCTCTCTCTTACTTCTAGTTTTGATAATTACCTAACTGATTTTCAGACTCTTTTACTTGCTTTAATTCACTTTTCTTAGAAATTCTCTCTCTTACTTCTAGTTTTTGATAATTACCTTACTGATCTTCAGACTCTTTTACTTGCTTTAACTCACTTTTCATAGAAATTCTCTCTCTTACTTCTAGTCTTTGATAATTACCTAACTATCTTCAGACTCTTTTACTTGCTTTAATTCACTTTTCTTAGAAATTCTCTCTAACTTCTAGTTTTTGATAATTACCTAACTGATTTTCAGACTCTTTTACTTGCTTTAATTCGCTTTTCTTAGAAATTCTCTCTCTTACTTCTAGTTTTGATATTTACCTAACTGATCTTAAGACTCTTTTACTGTCTTTAATTCACTTTTCTTAGATATTCTCTCTCTTACTTCTAGTTTTTGATAATTACCTAACTGATTTTCAGACTCTTTTACTTGCTTTAACTCACTTTTCATAGAAATTCTCTCTCTTACTTCTAGTTTTTGATAATTACCTAACTGATCTTAAGACTCTTTTACTTGCTTTAATTCGCTTTTCTTAGAAATTCTCTCTCTTACTTCTAGTTTTTGATAATTACCTAACTGATCTTCAGTTTCTCTTACTTGCTTTAATTCACTTTTCTTAGAAATTCTCTCTCTTACTTCTAGTTTTTGATAATTACCTAACTATCTTCAGACTCTTTTACTTGCTTTAATTTACTTTTCTTAGAAATTCTCTCTCTTACTTCTAGTTTTTGTTAATTACCTAACTGATCTTCAGACTCTTTTACTTGCTTTAATTTACTTTTCTTAGAAATTCTCTCTCTTACTTCTAGTTTTTGATATTTACCTAATTGATCTTCAGACTCTTTTACTTGCTTTAACTCACTTTTCTTAGAAATTCTCTCTCTTACTTCTAGTTTTTGATAATTACCTAACTGATCTTCAGACTCTTTTACTTGCTTTAATTCACTTTTCTTAGAAATTCTCTTACTTCTAGAATTTGATAGTTACCTAACTGATCATCAGACTCTTTTACTTGCTTTAATTCACTTTTCTTAGAAATTCTCTCTCTTACTTCTAGTTTTTGTTAATTAACTAATTGATCTTAAGACTCTCTTACTTGCTTTAATTTACTTTTCTTAGAAATTCTCTCTCTTACTTCTAATTTTGATATTTACCTAACTGATCATCAGACTCTTTTACTTGCTTTAATTCACTTTTCTTAGAAATTCTCTCTCTTACTTCTAGTTTTGATATTTACCTAACTGATCTTAAGACTCTTTTACTTGCTTTAATTCACTTTTCTTAGAAATTCTCTCTCTTACTTCTAGTTTTTGATAATTACCTAACTGATCATCAGACTCTTTTACTTGCTTTAATTCGCTTTTCTTAGAAATTCTCTCTCTTACTTCTAGTTTTTGATAATTACCTAACTGATTTTCAGACTCTTTTACTTGCTTTAATTCACTTTTCTTAGAAATTCTCTCTCTTACTTCTAGTTTTTGATAATTACCTAACTGATCTTCAGACTCTTTTACTTGCTTTAACTCACTTTTCATAGAAATTCTCTCTCTTACTTCTAGTCTTTGATAATTACCTAACTGATCTTCAGTTTCTCTTACTTGCTTTAATTCACTTTTCTTAGAAATTCTCTCTCTTACTTCTAGTTTTTGATAATTACCTAACTGATCTTCAGACTCTTTTACTTGCTTTAACTCACTTTTCATAGAAATTCTCTCTCTTACTTCTAGTCTTTGATAATTACCTAACTGATCTTCAGTTTCTCTTACTTGCTTTAATTCACTTTTCTTAGAAATCCTCTCTCTTACTTCTAGTTTTTGATAATTACCTAACTGATTTTCAGACTCTTTTACTTGCTTTAATTTACTTTTCTTAGAAATTCTCTCTCTTACTTCTAGTTTTTGATAATTACCTAACTGATCTTCAGACTCTTTTACTTGCTTTAACTCACTTTTCTTAGAAATTCTCTCTCTTACTTCTAGTTTTGATATTTACCTAACTGATCTTAAGACTCTTTTACTTGCTTTAATTCGCTTTTCTTAGAAATTCTCTCTCTTACTTCTAGTTTTTGATAATTACCTAACTGATCTTCAGTTTCTCTTACTTGCTTTAATTCACTTTTCTTCGAAATTCTCTCTCTAACTTCTAGTTTTTGATAATTACCTTACTGATCTTCAGTTTCTCTTACTTGCTTTAATTCGCTTTTCTTAGAAATTCTCTCTCTTACTTCTAGTTTTTGATAATTACCTAACTGATCTTCAGACTCTTTTACTTGCTTTAAATCACTTTTCTTAGAAATTCTCTCTCTTACTTCTAATCTTTGATAATTAACTAATTGATCTTAAGACTCTATTACTTGCTTTAATTCACTTTTCTTAGAAATTCTCTCTCTTACTTCTAGTTTTTGATAATTACCTAACTGATCTTCAGTTTCTCTTACTTGCTTTAATTTACTTTTCTTAGAAATTCTCTCTCTTACTTCTAGTTTTTGATAATTACCTAACTGATCTTCAGTTTCTCTTACTTGCTTTAATTCACTTTTCTTAGAAATTCTCTCTCTTACTTCTAGTTTTGATATTTACCTAACTGATCTTAAGACTCTTTTACTTGCTTTAATTCGCTTTTCTTCGAAATTCTCTCTCTTACTTCTAGTTTTTGTTAATTACCTAACTGATCTTCAGACTCTTTTACTTGCTTTAATTTACTTTTCTTAGAAATTCTCTCTCTTACTTCTAGTTTTTGATATTTACCTAACTGATCTTCAGTTTCTCTTACTTGCTTTAATTCGCTTTTCTTAGAAATTCTCTCTCTTACTTCTAATCTTTGATAATTAACTAATTGATCTTAAGACTCTTTTACTTGCTTTAATTCACTTTTCTTCGAAATTCTCACTCTTACTTCTAGTTTTTGATAGTTACCTAACTGATCTTCAGACTCTATTACTTGCTTTAATTTACTTTTCTTCGAAATTCTCTCTCTTACTTCTAGTTTTTGATAATTACCTAACTGATCTTAAGACTCTTTTACTTGCTTTAATTCACTTTTCTTAGAAATTCTCTCTCTTACTTCTAGTTTTTGATAATTACCTAACTGATCTTAAGACTCTTTTACTTGCTTTAACTCACTTTTCATAGAAATTCTCTCTCTTACTTCTAGTTTTTGATAATTACCTAACTGATCTCCAGACTCTTTTACTTGCTTTAATTCACATTTCTTCGAAATTCTCTCTCTTACTTCTAGTTTTTGTTAATTACCTAACTGATCTTCAGACTCTTTTACTTGCTTTAATTTACTTTTCTTAGAAATTCTCTCTCTTACTTCTAGTTTTTGATAATTACCTAACTGATCTTCAGACTCTTTTACTTGCTTTAATTCACTTTTCATAGAAATTCTCTCTCTTACTTCTAGTTTTGATATTTACCTAACTGATCTTCAGACTCTTTTACTTGCTTTAATTCACTTTTCTTAGAAATTCTCTCTCTTACTTCTAGTTTTTGATAATTACCTAACTGATCTTCAGACTCTTTTACTTGCTTTAATTCACTTTTCATAGAAATTCTCTCTCTTACTTCTAGTTTTGATATTTACCTAACTGATCTTAAGACTCTTTTACTTGCTTTAATTCGCTTTTCTTCGAAATTCTCTCTCTTACTTCTAGTTTTTGATAGTTACATAACTGATCTTCAGTTTCTCTTACTTGCTTTAATTTACTTTTCTTAGAAATTCTCTCTCTTACTTCTAGTTTTTGTTAATTACCTAACTGATCTTCAGACTCTTTTACTTGCTTTAATTCGCATTTCTTAGAAATTCTCTCTCTTACTTCTAGTTTTTGATAATTACCTAACTTATCTTCAGTTTCTCTTACTTGCTTTAATTCACTTTTCTTAGAAATTCTCTCTCTTACTTCTAGTTTTTGATAGTTACCTAACTGATCTTCAGTTTCTTTTACTTGCTTTAAATCACTTTTCTTAGAAATCCTCTCTCTTACTTCTAATCTTTGATAATTACCTAATTGATCTTAAGACTCTTTTACTCGCTTTAATTTACTTTACTTAGAAATTCTCTCTTACTTCTAGTTTTTGTTAATTACCTAACTATCTTAAGACTCTTTTACTCGCTTTAATTTACTTTTCTTCGAAATTCTCTCTCTTACTTCTAGTTTTTGTTAATTAACTAATTGATCTTAAGACTCTCTTACTTGCTTTAATTTACTTTTCTTAGAAATTCTCTCTCTTACTTCTAGTTTTGATATTTACCTAACTGATCTTAAGACTCTTTTACTTGCTTTAATTCGCTTTTCTTCGAAATTCTCTCTCTTACTTCTAGTTTTTGTTAATTACCTAACTGATCTTCAGACTCTTTTACTTGCTTTAATTTACTTTTCTTAGAAATTCTCTCTCTTACTTCTAGTTTTTGATATTTACCTAACTGATCTTCAGTTTCTCTTACTTGCTTTAATTCGCTTTTCTTAGAAATTCTCTCTCTTACTTCTAATCTTTGATAATTACCTAACTGATCTTCAGACTCTTTTACTTGCTTTAAATCACTTTTCTTAGAAATTCTCTCTCTTACTTCTAATCTTTGATAATTAACTAATTGATCTTAAGACTCTATTACTTGCTTTAATTCACTTTTCTTCGAAATTCTCTCTCTTACTTCTAGTTTTTGATAATTACCTAACTGATCTTCAGTTTCTTTTACTTGCTTTAATTCGCTTTTCTTCGAAATTCTCTCTCTTACTTCTAGTTTTTGTTAATTACCTAACTGATCTTCAGACTCTTTTACTTGCTTTAATTCGCATTTCTTAGAAATTCTCTCTCTTACTTCTAGTTTTGATATTTACCTAACTGATCTTCAGTTTCTCTTACTTGCTTTAATTCACTTTTCTTAGAAATTCTCTCTCTTACTTCTAGTTTTTGATATTTACCTAACTGATCTTCAGTTTCTCTTACTTGCTTTAATTCGCTTTTCTTAGAAATTCTCTCTCTTACTTCTAATCTTTGATAATTACCTAACTGATCTTCAGACTCTTTTACTTGCTTTAAATCACTTTTCTTAGAAATTCTTTCTCTTACTTCTAATCTTTGATAATTAACTAATTGATCTTAAGACTCTATTACTTGCTTTAATTCACTTTTCTTCGAAATTCTCTCTCTTACTTCTAGTTTTTGATAATTACCTAACTGATCTTCAGTTTCTCTTACTTGCTTTAATTCACTTTTCTTAGAAATTCTCTCTCTTACTTCTAGTTTTTGTTAATTACCTAACTGATCTTCAGACTCTTTTACTTGCTTTAATTCGCATTTCTTAGAAATTCTCTCTCTTACTTCTAATCTTTGATATTTACCTAACTGATCTTCAGTTTCTCTTACTTGCTTTAATTCACTTTTCTTAGAAATTCTCTCTCTTACTTCTAGTTTTTGATAATTACCTAACTGATCTTAAGACTCTTTTACTTGATTTAATTCACTTTTCTTCGAAATTCTCTCTCTTACTTCTAGTTTTTGTTAATTACCTAACTGATCTTCAGACTCTTTTACTTGCTTTAATTCGCATTTCTTAGAAATTCTCTCTCTTACTTCTAATCTTTGATAATTAACTAATTGATCTTAAGACTCTATTACTTGCTTTAATTCACTTTTCTTAGAAATTCTCTCTCTTACTTCTAGTTTTTGATAATTACCTAACTGATCTTCAGGCTCTTTTACTTGCTTTAATTCACTTTTCTTCGAAATTCTCTCTCTTACTTCTAGTTTTTGATAATTACCTAACTGATCTTCAGACTCTTTTACTTGCTTTAATTTACTTTTCTTAGAAATTCTCTCTCTTACTTCTAGTTTTTGATAATTACCTAACTGATCTTCAGTTTCTCTTACTTGCTTTAATTCACTTTTCTTAGAAATTCTCTCTCTTACTTCTAGTTTTTGATAATTACCTAACTGATCTTCAGTTTCTCTTACTTGCTTTAATTTACTTTTCTTAGAAATTCTCTCTCTTACTTCTAGTTTTTGATAATTACCTAACTGATCTTCAGACTCTTTTACTTGCTTTAATTCACATTTCTTCGAAATTCTCTCTCTTACTTCTAGTTTTTGTTAATTACCTAACTGATCTTCAGACTCTTTTACTTGCTTTAATTTACTTTTCTTAGAAATTCTCTCTCTTACTTCTAGTTTTTGATAATTACCTAACTGATCTTCAGACTCTTTTACTTGCTTTAATTCACTTTTCATAGAAATTCTCTCTCTTACTTCTAGTTTTGATATTTACCTAACTGATCTTCAGACTCTTTTACTTGCTTTAATTTACTTTTCTTAGAAATTCTCTCTCTTACTTCTAGTTTTTGATAATTACCTAACTGATCTTCAGACTCTTTTACTTGCTTTAATTCACTTTTCATAGAAATTCTCTCTCTTACTTCTAGTTTTGATATTTACCTAACTGATCTTAAGACTCTTTTACTTGCTTTAATTCGCTTTTCTTCGAAATTCTCTCTCTTACTTCTAGTTTTTGATAATTACCTAACTGATCTCCAGACTCTTTTACTTGCTTTAATTCACATTTCTTCGAAATTCTCTCTCTTACTTCTAGTTTTTGTTAATTACCTAACTGATCTTCAGACTCTTTTACTTGCTTTAATTCGCATTTCTTAGAAATTCTCTCTCTTACTTCTAGTTTTTGATAATTACCTAACTTATCTTCAGTTTCTCTTACTTGCTTTAATTTACTTTTCTTCGAAATTCTCTCTCTTACTTCTAGTTTTTGATAGTTACCTAACTGATCTTCAGTTTCTCTTACTTGCTTTAATTCACTTTTCTTAGAAATCCTCTCTCTTACTTCTAATCTTTGATAATTACCTAACTGATCTTAAGACTCTTTTACTCGCTTTAATTTACTTTACTTAGAAATTCTCTCTTACTTCTAGTTTTTTATAATTACCTAACTGATCTCCAGACTCTTTTACTTGCTTTAATTCACTTTTCTTCGAAATTCTCTCTCTTACTTCTAGTTTTTGTTAATTAACTAATTGATCTTAAGACTCTCTTACTTGCTTTAATTTACTTTTCTTAGAAATTCTCTCTCTTACTTCTAGTTTTGATATTTACCTAACTGATCTTAAGACTCTTTTACTTGCTTTAATTCGCTTTTCTTCGAAATTCTCTCTCTTACTTCTAGTTTTTGATAGTTACATAACTGATCTTCAGTTTCTCTTACTTGCTTTAATTCACTTTTCTTCGAAATTCTCTCTCTTACTTCTAGTTTTTGTTAATTAACTAATTGATCTTCAGACTCTCTTACTTGCTTTAATTTACTTTTCTTAGAAATTCTCTCTCTTACTTCTAGTTTTTGTTAATTACCTAACTGATCTTAAGACTCTTTTACTTGCTTTAATTCACTTTTCTTAGAAATTCTCTCTCTTACTTCTAGTTTTTGATAATTACCTAACTGATCTTAAGACTCTTTTACTCGCTTTAATTTACTTTACTTAGAAATTCTCTCTTACTTCTAGTTTTTTATAATTACCTAACTGATCTTAAGACTCTTTTACTTGCTTTAATTCACTTTTCTTCGAAATTCTCTCTCTTACTTCTAGTTTTTGTTAATTAACTAATTGATCTTAAGACTCTCTTACTTGCTTTAATTTACTTTTCTTAGTTAATTACTCTTTTACTCGCTTTAATTTAACTTAGAAATTCTCTCTTACTTCTAGTTTTTTATAATTACCTAACTGATCTTAAGACTCTTTTACTTGCTTTAATTCACTTTTCTTATTCTCTCTCTTCTTCTAGTTAATTAACTAATTGATCTTAAGACTCTCTTACTTGCTTTAATTTACTTTTCTTAGAAATTCTCTCTCTTACTTCTAGTTTTTGATAATTACCTAACTGATCTTAAGACTCTTTTACTCGCTTTAATTTACTTTTCTTAGAAATTCTCTCTCTTACTTCTAGTTTTTGATAATTACCTAACTGATCTTCAGTTTCTCTTACTTGCTTTAATTCACTTTTCTTAGAAATTCTCTCTCTTACTTCTAGTTTTTGTTAATTACCTAACTGATCTTCAGACTCTTTTACTTGCTTTAACTCACTTTTCATAGAAATTCTCTCTCTTACTTCTAATCTTTGATAATTAACTAATTGATCTTAAGACTCTTTTACTTGCTTTAATTCGCTTTTCTTCGAAATTCTCTCTCTTACTTCTAGTTTTTGATAGTTACATAACTGATCTTCAGTTTCTCTTACTTGCTTTAATTCACTTTTCTTCGAAATTCTCTCTCTTACTTCTAGTTTTTGTTAATTAACTAATTGATCTTCAGACTCTCTTACTTGCTTTAATTTACTTTTCTTAGAAATTCTCTCTCTTACTTCTAGTTTTTGTTAATTAACTAATTGATCTTCAGACTCTCTTACTTGCTTTAATTTACTTTTCTTCGAAATTCTCTCTCTTACTTCTAGTTTTTGATAATTACCTAACTGATCTTCAGACTCTTTTACTTGCTTTAATTCACTTTTCATAGAAATTCTCTCTCTTACTTCTAGTTTTGATATTTACCTAACTGATCTTAAGACTCTTTTACTTGCTTTAATTCGCTTTTCTTCGAAATTCTCTCTCTTACTTCTAGTTTTTGATAGTTACATAACTGATCTTCAGTTTCTCTTACTTGCTTTAATTTACTTTTCTTAGAAATTCTCTCTCTTACTTCTAATCTTTGATAATTAACTAATTGATCTTAAGACTCTATTACTTGCTTTAATTCACTTTTCTTAGAAATTCTCTCTCTTACTTCTAGTTTTTGATAATTACCTAACTGATCTTCAGTTTCTCTTACTTGCTTTAATTTACTTTTCTTAGAAATTCTCTCTCTTACTTCTAGTTTTTGATAATTACCTAACTGATCTTCAGTTTCTCTTACTTGCTTTAATTTACTTTTCTTAGAAATTCTCTCTCTTACTTCTAGTTTTGATATTTACCTAACTGATCTTAAGACTCTTTTACTTGCTTTAATTCGCTTTTCTTCGAAATTCTCTCTCTTACTTCTAGTTTTTGTTAATTACCTAACTGATCTTCAGACTCTTTTACTTGCTTTAATTTACTTTTCTTCGAAATTCTCTCTCTTACTTCTAGTTTTTGATAGTTACCTAACTGATCTTCAGTTTCTCTTACTTGCTTTAATTCACTTTTCTTAGAAATCCTCTCTCTTACTTCTAATCTTTGATAATTACCTAACTGATCTTAAGACTCTTTTACTCGCTTTAATTTACTTTACTTAGAAATTCTCTCTTACTTCTAGTTTTTTATAATTACCTAACTGATCTCCAGACTCTTTTACTTGCTTTAATTTACTTTTCTTCGAAATTCTCTCTCTTACTTCTAGTTTTTGTTAATTAACTAATTGATCTTAAGACTCTCTTACTTGCTTTAATTTACTTTTCTTAGAAATTCTCTCTCTTACTTCTAGTTTTGATATTTACCTAACTGATCTTAAGACTCTTTTACTTGCTTTAATTCGCTTTTCTTCGAAATTCTCTCTCTTACTTCTAGTTTTTGATAGTTACATAACTGATCTTCAGTTTCTCTTACTTGCTTTAATTCACTTTTCTTCGAAATTCTCTCTCTTACTTCTAGTTTTTGTTAATTAACTAATTGATCTTCAGACTCTCTTACTTGCTTTAATTTACTTTTCTTAGAAATTCTCTCTCTTACTTCTAGTTTTTGTTAATTACCTAACTGATCTTAAGACTCTTTTACTTGCTTTAATTCACTTTTCTTAGAAATTCTCTCTCTTACTTCTAGTTTTTGATAATTACCTAACTGATCTTAAGACTCTTTTACTCGCTTTAATTTACTTTACTTAGAAATTCTCTCTTACTTCTAGTTTTTTATAATTACCTAACTGATCTTAAGACTCTTTTACTTGCTTTAATTCACTTTTCTTCGAAATTCTCTCTCTTACTTCTAGTTTTTGTTAATTAACTAATTGATCTTAAGACTCTCTTACTTGCTTTAATTTACTTTTCTTAGAAATTCTCTCTCTTACTTCTAGTTTTTGATAATTACCTAACTGATCTTAAGACTCTTTTACTCGCTTTAATTTACTTTTCTTAGAAATTCTCTCTCTTACTTCTAGTTTTTGATAATTACCTAACTGATCTTAAGACTCTCTTACTTGCTTTAATTTACTTTTCTTAGAAATTCTCTCTCTTACTTCTAGTTTTTGTTAATTACCTAACTGATCTTAAGACTCTTTTACTTGCTTTAATTCACTTTTCTTAGAAATTCTCTCTCTTACTTCTAGTTTTTGATAATTACCTAACTGATCTTAAGACTCTTTTACTCGCTTTAATTTACTTTACTTAGAAATTCTCTCTTACTTCTAGTTTTTTATAATTACCTAACTGATCTTAAGACTCTTTTACTTGCTTTAATTCACTTTTCTTCGAAATTCTCTCTCTTACTTCTAGTTTTTGTTAATTAACTAATTGATCTTAAGACTCTCTTACTTGCTTTAATTTACTTTTCTTAGAAATTCTCTCTCTTACTTCTAGTTTTTGATAATTACCTAACTGATCTTAAGACTCTTTTACTCGCTTTAATTTACTTTTCTTAGAAATTCTCTCTCTTACTTCTAGTTTTTGATAATTACCTAACTGATCTTAAGACTCTATTACTTGCTTTAATTCACTTTTCTTAGAAATTCTCTCTCTTACTTCTAGTTTTTGTTAATTACCTAACTGATCTTCAGACTCTTTTACTTGCTTTAACTCACTTTTCATAGAAATTCTCTCTCTTACTTCTAATCTTTGATAATTAACTAATTGATCTTAAGACTCTTTTACTTGCTTTAATTCGCTTTTCTTCGAAATTCTCTCTCTTACTTCTAGTTTTTGATAGTTACATAACTGATCTTCAGTTTCTCTTACTTGCTTTAATTCACTTTTCTTCGAAATTCTCTCTCTTACTTCTAGTTTTTGTTAATTAACTAATTGATCTTCAGACTCTCTTACTTGCTTTAATTTACTTTTCTTAGAAATTCTCTCTCTTACTTCTAGTTTTTGTTAATTAACTAATTGATCTTCAGACTCTCTTACTTGCTTTAATTTACTTTTCTTCGAAATTCTCTCTCTTACTTCTAGTTTTTGATAATTACCTAACTGATCTTCAGACTCTTTTACTTGCTTTAATTCACTTTTCATAGAAATTCTCTCTCTTACTTCTAGTTTTGATATTTACCTAACTGATCTTAAGACTCTTTTACTTGCTTTAATTCGCTTTTCTTCGAAATTCTCTCTCTTACTTCTAGTTTTTGATAGTTACATAACTGATCTTCAGTTTCTCTTACTTGCTTTAATTTACTTTTCTTAGAAATTCTCTCTCTTACTTCTAATCTTTGATAATTAACTAATTGATCTTAAGACTCTATTACTTGCTTTAATTCACTTTTCTTAGAAATTCTCTCTCTTACTTCTAGTTTTTGATAATTACCTAACTGATCTTCAGTTTCTCTTACTTGCTTTAATTTACTTTTCTTAGAAATTCTCTCTCTTACTTCTAGTTTTTGATAATTACCTAACTGATCTTCAGTTTCTCTTACTTGCTTTAATTTACTTTTCTTAGAAATTCTCTCTCTTACTTCTAGTTTTGATATTTACCTAACTGATCTTAAGACTCTTTTACTTGCTTTAATTCGCTTTTCTTCGAAATTCTCTCTCTTACTTCTAGTTTTTGTTAATTACCTAACTGATCTTCAGACTCTTTTACTTGCTTTAATTTACTTTTCTTCGAAATTCTCTCTCTTACTTCTAGTTTTTGTTAATTAACTAATTGATCTTAAGACTCTCTTACTTGCTTTAATTTACTTTTCTTAGAAATTCTCTCTCTTACTTCTAGTTTTTGATAGTTACCTAACTGATCTTCAGACTCTTTTACTTGCTTTAACTCACTTTTCATAGAAATTCTCTCTCTTACTTCTAGTTTTGATAATTACCTAACTGATCTTAAGACTCTTTTACTTGCTTTAATTCACTTTTCTTAGAAATTCTCTCTCTTACTTCTAGTTTTTGATATTTACCTAACTGATCTTCAGACTCTTTTACTTGCTTTAATTCACTTTTCTTAGAAATTCTCTCTTACTTCTAGTTTTTGATAATTACCTAACTGATCTTCAGACTCTTTTACTTGCTTTAACTCACTTTTCTTAGAAATTCTCTCTCTTACTTCTAGTTTTTGTTAATTACCTAACTGATCATCAGACTCTTTTACTTGCTTTAATTCGCTTTTCTTAGAAATTCTCTCTCTTACTTCTAGTTTTTGATAATTACCTAACTGATCTTAAGACTCTTTTGCTTGCTTTAATTTACTTTTCTTAGAAATTCTCTCTCTTACTTCTAATCTTTGATAATTACCTAACTGATTTTCAGACTCTTTTACTTGCTTTAATTCACTTTTCTTAGAAATTCTCTCTCTTACTTCTAGTTTTTGATAATTACCTAACTATTTTCAGACTCTTTTACTTGCTTTAACTCACTTTTCTTAGAAATTCTCTCTCTTACTTCTAGTTTTTGATAGTTACCTAACTGATCTTCAGTTTCTCTTACTTGCTTTAATTTACTTTTCTTAGAAATTCTCTCTCTTACTTCTAGTTTTTGATAATTACCTAACTGATCTTCAGTTTCTCTTACTTGCTTTAATTTACTTTTCTTAGAAATTCTCTCTCTTACTTCTAGTTTTTGATAGTTACCTAACTGATCTTCAGACTCTTTTACTTGCTTTAATTTACTTTTCTTAGAAATTCTCTCTCTTACTTCTAGTTTTTGATAATTACCTAACTGATCTTCAGTTTCTCTTACTTGCTTTAATTTACTTTTCTTAGAAATTCTCTCTCTTACTTCTAGTTTTTGATAATTACCTAACTGATTTTCAGACTCTTTTACTTGCTTTAATTCTTAGAAATTCTCTCTCTTTTCTTCGAAATTCTCTCTCTTAAATCAGACTCTTTTACTTGCTTTAATTCACTTTTCTTCTTACTTCTAGTTTTTGTTAATTAACTAATTGATCTTAAGACTCTCTTACTTGCTTTAATTTACTTTTCTTAGAAATTCTCTCTCTTACTTCTAGTTTTTGATAATTACCTAAAGGATCTTAAGACTCTTTTACTCGCTTTAATTTACTTTTCTTCGAAATTCTCTCTCTTACTTCTAGTTTTTGATAATTACCTAACTGATCTTCAGTTTCTCTTACTTGCTTTAATTTACTTTTCTTAGAAATTCTCTCTCTTACTTCTAATCTTTGATAATTACCTAACTGATCTTCAGTTTCTCTTACTTGCTTTAATTTACTTTTCTTAGAAATTCTCTCTCTTACTTCTAGTTTTTGATAATTACCTAACTGATTTTCAGACTCTTTTACTTGCTTTAATTCACTTTTCTTCGAAATTCTCTCTCTTACTTCTAGTTTTTGATAATTAACTAATTGATCTTAAGACTCTCTTACTTGCTTTAATTTACTTTTCTTAGAAATTCTCTCTCTTACTTCTAGTTTTTGATAATTACCTAACTGATCTTAAGACTCTTTTACTCGCTTTAATTTACTTTTCTTAGAAATTCTCTCTCTTACTTCTAGTTTTTGATAATTACCTAACTGATCTTAAGACTCTATTACTTGCTTTAATTTACTTTTCTTCGAAATTCTCTCTCTTACTTCTAGTTTTTGATAATTACCTAACTGATCTTAAGACTCTTTTACTCGCTTTAATTTACTTTTCTTAGAAATTCTCTCTCTTACTTCTAGTTTTTGATAATTACCTAACTGATCTTAAGACTCTATTACTTGCTTTAATTTACTTTTCTTCGAAATTCTCTCTCTTACTTCTAGTTTTTGATAATTACCTAACTGATCTTAAGACTCTTTTACTTGCTTTAATTTACTTTTCTTAGAAATTCTCTCTCTTACTTCTAGTTTTTGATAATTACCTAACTGATCTTAAGACTCTTTTACTTGCTTTAACTCACTTTTCATAGAAATTCTCTCTCTTACTTCTAGTTTTTGATAATTACCTAACTGATCTCAAGACTCTTTTACTTGCTTTAATTCACATTTCTTCGAAATTCTCTCTCTTACTTCTAGTTTTTGTTAATTACCTAACTGATCTTCAGACTCTTTTACTTGCTTTAATTTACTTTTCTTAGAAATTCTCTCTCTTACTTCTAGTTTTTGATAATTACCTAACTGATCTTCAGACTCTTTTACTTGCTTTAATTCACTTTTCATAGAAATTCTCTCTCTTACTTCTAGTTTTGATATTTACCTAACTGATCTTAAGACTCTTTTACTTGCTTTAATTCACTTTTCTTCGAAATTCTCTCTCTTACTTCTAGTTTTTGATAATTACCTAACTGATCTTCAGACTCTTTTACTTGCTTTAATTCACTTTTCATAGAAATTCTCTCTCTTACTTCTAGTTTTGATATTTACCTAACTGATCTTAAGACTCTTTTACTTGCTTTAATTCGCTTTTCTTCGAAATTCTCTCTCTTACTTCTAGTTTTTGATAGTTACATAACTGATCTTCAGTTTCTCTTACTTGCTTTAATTTACTTTTCTTCGAAATTCTCTCTCTTACTTCTAGTTTTTGTTAATTACCTAACTGATCTTCAGACTCTTTTACTTGCTTTAATTCGCATTTCTTAGAAATTCTCTCTCTTACTTCTAGTTTTTGATAATTACCTAACTTATCTTCAGTTTCTCTTACTTGCTTTAATTCACTTTTCTTAGAAATTCTCTCTCTTACTTCTAGTTTTTGATAGTTACCTAACTGATCTTCAGTTTCTTTTACTTGCTTTAAATCACTTTTCTTAGAAATTCTCTCTCTTACTTCTAATCTTTGATAATTAACTAATTGATCTTAAGACTCTTTTACTCGCTTTAATTTACTTTACTTAGAAATTCTCTCTTACTTCTAGTTTTTGTTAATTACCTAACTATCTTAAGACTCTTTTACTCGCTTTAATTTACTTTTCTTCGAAATTCTCTCTCTTACTTCTAGTTTTTGTTAATTAACTAATTGATCTTAAGACTCTCTTACTTGCTTTAATTTACTTTTCTTAGAAATTCTCTCTCTTACTTCTAGTTTTGATATTTACCTAACTGATCTTAAGACTCTTTTACTTGCTTTAATTCGCTTTTCTTAGAAATTCTCTCTCTTACTTCTAGTTTTTGTTAATTACCTAACTGATCTTCAGACTCTTTTACTTGCTTTAATTTACTTTTCTTAGAAATTCTCTCTCTTACTTCTAGTTTTTGATATTTACCTAACTGATCTTCAGTTTCTCTTACTTGCTTTAATTCGCTTTTCTTAGAAATTCTCTCTCTTACTTCTAATCTTTGATAATTACCTAACTGATTTTCAGACTCTTTTACTTGCTTTAAATCACTTTTCTTAGAAATTCTCTCTCTTACTTCTAATCTTTGATAATTAACTAATTGATCTTAAGACTCTATTACTTGCTTTAATTTACTTTTCTTAGAAATTCTCTCTCTTACTTCTAGTTTTTGATATTTACCTAACTGATCTTCAGTTTCTCTTACTTGCTTTAATTTACTTTTCTTAGAAATTCTCTCTCTTACTTCTAGTTTTTGATAATTACCTAACTGATTTTCAGACTCTTTTACTTGCTTTAATTCACTTTTCTTCGAAATTCTCTCTCTTACTTCTAGTTTTTGTTAATTAACTAATTGATCTTAAGACTCTCTTACTTGCTTTAATTTACTTTTCTTAGAAATTCTCTCTCTTACTTCTAGTTTTTGATAATTACCTAACTGATCTTAAGACTCTTTTACTCGCTTTAATTTACTTTTCTTAGAAATTCTCTCTCTTACTTCTAGTTTTTGATAATTACCTAACTGATCTTAAGACTCTATTACTTGCTTTAATTTACTTTTCTTCGAAATTCTCTCTCTTACTTCTAGTTTTTGATAATTACCTAACTGATCTTAAGACTCTTTTACTCGCTTTAATTTACTTTTCTTAGAAATTCTCTCTCTTACTTCTAGTTTTTGATAATTACCTAACTGATCTTAAGACTCTATTACTTGCTTTAATTTACTTTTCTTCGAAATTCTCTCTCTTACTTCTAGTTTTTGATAATTACCTAACTGATCTTAAGACTCTTTTACTTGCTTTAATTTACTTTTCTTAGAAATTCTCTCTCTTACTTCTAGTTTTTGATAATTACCTAACTGATCTTAAGACTCTTTTACTTGCTTTAACTCACTTTTCATAGAAATTCTCTCTCTTACTTCTAGTTTTTGATAATTACCTAACTGATCTTCAGACTCTTTTACTTGCTTTAATTTACTTTTCTTAGAAATTCTCTCTCTTACTTCTAGTTTTGATAATTACCTAACTGATCTTAAGACTCTTTTACTTGCTTTAATTCACTTTTCTTAGAAATTCTCTCTCTTACTTCTAGTTTTGATATTTACCTAACTGATCTTCAGACTCTTTTACTTGCTTTAATTCACTTTTCTTCGAAATTCTCTCTCTTACTTCTAGTTTTTGATAATTACCTAACTGATCTTCAGACTCTTTTACTTGCTTTAATTCACTTTTCATAGAAATTCTCTCTCTTACTTCTAGTTTTGATATTTACCTAACTGATCTTAAGACTCTTTTACTTGCTTTAATTCGCTTTTCTTCGAAATTCTCTCTCTTACTTCTAGTTTTTGATAGTTACATAACTGATCTTCAGTTTCTCTTACTTGCTTTAATTTACTTTTCTTAGAAATTCTCTCTCTTACTTCTAGTTTTTGTTAATTACCTAACTGATCTTCAGACTCTTTTACTTGCTTTAATTCGCATTTCTTAGAAATTCTCTCTCTTACTTCTAGTTTTTGATAATTACCTAACTTATCTTCAGTTTCTCTTACTTGCTTTAATTCACTTTTCTTAGAAATTCTCTCTCTTACTTCTAGTTTTTGATAGTTACCTAACTGATCTTCAGTTTCTTTTACTTGCTTTAAATCACTTTTCTTAGAAATTCTCTCTCTTACTTCTAATCTTTGATAATTAACTAATTGATCTTAAGACTCTTTTACTCGCTTTAATTTACTTTACTTAGAAATTCTCTCTTACTTCTAGTTTTTGTTAATTACCTAACTATCTTAAGACTCTTTTACTCGCTTTAATTTACTTTTCTTCGAAATTCTCTCTCTTACTTCTAGTTTTTGTTAATTAACTAATTGATCTTAAGACTCTCTTACTTGCTTTAATTTACTTTTCTTAGAAATTCTCTCTCTTACTTCTAGTTTTGATATTTACCTAACTGATCTTAAGACTCTTTTACTTGCTTTAATTCGCTTTTCTTCGAAATTCTCTCTCTTACTTCTAGTTTTTGTTAATTACCTAACTGATCTTCAGACTCTTTTACTTGCTTTAATTTACTTTTCTTAGAAATTCTCTCTCTTACTTCTAGTTTTTGATATTTACCTAACTGATCTTCAGTTTCTCTTACTTGCTTTAATTCGCTTTTCTTAGAAATTCTCTCTCTTACTTCTAATCTTTGATAATTACCTAACTGATCTTCAGACTCTTTTACTTGCTTTAAATCACTTTTCTTAGAAATTCTCTCTCTTACTTCTAATCTTTGATAATTAACTAATTGATCTTAAGACTCTATTACTTGCTTTAATTCACTTTTCTTCGAAATTCTCTCTCTTACTTCTAGTTTTTGATAATTACCTAACTGATCTTCAGTTTCTCTTACTTGCTTTAATTCACTTTTCTTAGAAATTCTCTCTCTTACTTCTAGTTTTTGTTAATTACCTAACTGATCTTCAGACTCTTTTACTTGCTTTAATTCGCATTTCTTAGAAATTCTCTCTCTTACTTCTAATCTTTGATATTTACCTAACTGATCTTCAGTTTCTCTTACTTGCTTTAATTCACTTTTCTTAGAAATTCTCTCTCTTACTTCTAGTTTTTGATAATTACCTAACTGATCTTAAGACTCTTTTACTTGATTTAATTCACTTTTCTTCGAAATTCTCTCTCTTACTTCTAGTTTTTGTTAATTACCTAACTGATCTTCAGACTCTTTTACTTGCTTTAATTCGCATTTCTTCGAAATTCTCTCTCTTACTTCTAGTTTTTGATAATTACCTAACTGATCTTAAGACTCTTTTACTTGCTTTAATTTACTTTTCTTAGAAATTCTCTCTCTTACTTCTAGTTTTTGATAATTACCTAACTGATCTTAAGACTCTTTTACTTGCTTTAACTCACTTTTCATAGAAATTCTCTCTCTTACTTCTAGTTTTTGATAATTACCTAACTGATCTTCAGACTCTTTTACTTGCTTTAATTTACTTTTCTTAGAAATTCTCTCTCTTACTTCTAGTTTTGATAATTACCTAACTGATCTTAAGACTCTTTTACTTGCTTTAATTCACTTTTCTTAGAAATTCTCTCTCTTACTTCTAGTTTTGATATTTACCTAACTGATCTTCAGACTCTTTTACTTGCTTTAATTCACTTTTCTTCGAAATTCTCTCTCTTACTTCTAGTTTTTGATAATTACCTAACTGATCTTCAGACTCTTTTACTTGCTTTAATTCACTTTTCATAGAAATTCTCTCTCTTACTTCTAGTTTTGATATTTACCTAACTGATCTTAAGACTCTTTTACTTGCTTTAATTCGCTTTTCTTCGAAATTCTCTCTCTTACTTCTAGTTTTTGATAGTTACATAACTGATCTTCAGTTTCTCTTACTTGCTTTAATTTACTTTTCTTAGAAATTCTCTCTCTTACTTCTAGTTTTTGTTAATTACCTAACTGATCTTCAGACTCTTTTACTTGCTTTAATTCGCATTTCTTAGAAATTCTCTCTCTTACTTCTAGTTTTTGATAATTACCTAACTTATCTTCAGTTTCTCTTACTTGCTTTAATTCACTTTTCTTCGAAATTCTCTCTCTTACTTCTAGTTTTTGTTAATTACCTAACTGATCTTCAGACTCTTTTACTTGCTTTAATTCGCATTTCTTAGAAATTCTCTCTCTTACTTCTAATCTTTGATATTTACCTAACTGATCTTCAGTTTCTCTTACTTGCTTTAATTCACTTTTCTTAGAAATTCTCTCTCTTACTTCTAGTTTTTGATAATTACCTAACTGATCTTCAGGCTCTTTTACTTGCTTTAATTCACTTTTCTTCGAAATTCTCTCTCTTACTTCTAGTTTTTGATAATTACCTAACTGATCTTCAGACTCTTTTACTTGCTTTAATTTACTTTTCTTAGAAATTCTCTCTCTTACTTCTAATCTTTGATAATTAACTAATTGATCTTAAGACTCTCTTACTTGCTTTAATTTACTTTTCTTCGAAATTCTCTCTCTTACTTCTAGTTTTTGATAATTACCTAACTGATCTTCAGTTTCTCTTACTTGCTTTAATTTACTTTTCTTAGAAATTCTCTCTCTTACTTCTAGTTTTTGTTAATTACCTAACTGATCTTCAGACTCTTTTACTTGCTTTAATTCACATTTCTTCGAAATTCTCTCTCTTACTTCTAGTTTTTGTTAATTACCTAACTGATCTTCAGACTCTTTTACTTGCTTTAATTTACTTTTCTTAGAAATTCTCTCTCTTACTTCTAGTTTTTGATAATTACCTAACTGATCTTCAGACTCTTTTACTTGCTTTAATTCACTTTTCATAGAAATTCTCTCTCTTACTTCTAGTTTTGATATTTACCTAACTGATCTTCAGACTCTTTTACTTGCTTTAATTTACTTTTCTTAGAAATTCTCTCTTACTTCTAGTTTTAAATAATTACCTAACTGATCTTCAGACTCTTTTACTTGCTTTAATTCACTTTTCATAGAAATTCTCTCTCTTACTTCTAGTTTTGATAATTACCTAACTGATCTTCAGACTCTTTTACTTGCTTTAATTCACTTTTCTTAGAAATTCTCTTACTTCTAGTTTTTGATAATTACCTAACTGATCTTCAGACTCTTTTACTTGCTTTAATTCACTTTTCTTAGAAATTCTCTCTTACTTCTAGTTTTTGATAATTACCTAACTGATCTTCAGACTCTTTTACTTGCTTTAATTCACTTTTCTTAGAAATTCTCTTACTTCTAGAATTTGATAGTTACCTAACTGATCTTCAGACTCTTTTACTTGCTTTAATTCACTTTTCTTAGAAATTCTCTTACTTCTAGTTTTTGATAGTTACCTAACTGATCTTCAGACTCTTTTACTTGCTTTAATTCACTTTTCTTAGAAATTCTCTTACTTCTAGTTTTTGATAATTACCTAACTGATCTTCAGACTCTTTTACTTGCTTTAATTTACTTTTCTTAGAAATTCTCTCTTACTTCTAGTTTTAAATAATTACCTAACTGATCTTCAGACTCTTTTACTTGCTTTAATTCACTTTTCATAGAAATTCTCTCTCTTACTTCTAGTTTTGATAATTACCTAACTGATCTTCAGACTCTTTTACTTGCTTTAATTCACTTTTCTTAGAAATTCTCTTACTTCTAGTTTTTGATAATTACCTAACTGATCTTCAGACTCTTTCGCTTGCTTTAATTCACTTTTCTTAGAAATTCTCTTACTTCTAGTTTTTGATAGTTACCTAACTGATCTTCAGACTCTTTTACTTGCTTTTCTTCACTTTTCTTAGAAATTCTCTCTTACTTCTAGTTTTTGATAGTTACCTAACTGATCTTCAGACTCTTTTACTTGCTTTTCTTCACTTTTCTTAGAAATTCTCTTACTTCTAGTTTTTGATAATTACCTAACTGATCTTCAGACTCTTTTACTTGCTTTTCTTCACTTTTCTTAGAAATTCTCTTACTTCTAGTTTTTGATAATTACCTAACTGATCTTCAGACTCTTTTACTTGCTTTAATTCACTTTTCTTAGAAATTCTCTTACTTCTAGTTTTTGATTGTTACCTAACTGATCTTCAGACTCTTTTACTTGCTTTAATTCACTTTTCTTAGAAATTCTCTAACTTCTAGTTTTTGATAATTACCTAACTGATCTTCAGACTCTTTTACTTGCTTTAATTCACTTTTCTTAGAAATTCTCTCTTACTTCTAGTTTTTGATAGTTACCTAACTGATCTTCAGACTCTTTTACTTGCTTTTCTTCACTTTTCTTAGAAATTCTCTCTTACTTCTAGTTTTTGATAGTTACCTAACTGATCTTCAGACTCTTTTACTTGCTTTTCTTCACTTTTCTTAGAAATTCTCTCTCTAACTTCTAGAATTTGATTGTTACCTAACTGATCTTCAGACTCTTTTACTTGCTTTAATTCACTTTTCTTAGAAATTCTCTCTAACTTCTAGTTTTTGATAGTTACCTAACTGATCTTCAGTTTCTCTTACTTGCTTTAATTTACTTTTCTTAGAAATTCTCTCTCTTACTTCTAGTTTTTGTTAATTACCTAACTGATCTTCAGACTCTTTTACTTGCTTTAATTCACATTTCTTCGAAATTCTCTCTCTTACTTCTAGTTTTTGTTAATTACCTAACTGATCTTCAGACTCTTTTACTTGCTTTAATTTACTTTTCTTAGAAATTCTCTCTCTTACTTCTAGTTTTTGATAATTACCTAACTGATCTTCAGACTCTTTTACTTGCTTTAATTCACTTTTCATAGAAATTCTCTCTCTTACTTCTAGTTTTGATATTTACCTAACTGATCTTCAGACTCTTTTACTTGCTTTAATTTACTTTTCTTAGAAATTCTCTCTTACTTCTAGTTTTAAATAATTACCTAACTGATCTTCAGACTCTTTTACTTGCTTTAATTCACTTTTCATAGAAATTCTCTCTCTTACTTCTAGTTTTGATAATTACCTAACTGATCTTAAGACTCTTTTACTCGCTTTAATTTACTTTTCTTAGAAATTCTCTCTCTTACTTCTAGTTTTTGATAATTACCTAACTGATCTTAAGACTCTATTACTTGCTTTAATTTACTTTTCTTCGAAATTCTCTCTCTTACTTCTAGTTTTTGATAATTACCTAACTGATCTTAAGACTCTTTTACTTGCTTTAATTTACTTTTCTTAGAAATTCTCTCTCTTACTTCTAGTTTTTGATAATTACCTAACTGATCTTAAGACTCTTTTACTTGCTTTAACTCACTTTTCATAGAAATTCTCTCTCTTACTTCTAGTTTTTGATAATTACCTAACTGATCTCAAGACTCTTTTACTTGCTTTAATTCACATTTCTTCGAAATTCTCTCTCTTACTTCTAGTTTTTGTTAATTACCTAACTGATCTTCAGACTCTTTTACTTGCTTTAATTTACTTTTCTTAGAAATTCTCTCTCTTACTTCTAGTTTTTGATAATTACCTAACTGATCTTCAGACTCTTTTACTTGCTTTAATTCACTTTTCATAGAAATTCTCTCTCTTACTTCTAGTTTTGATATTTACCTAACTGATCTTAAGACTCTTTTACTTGCTTTAATTCACTTTTCTTCGAAATTCTCTCTCTTACTTCTAGTTTTTGATAATTACCTAACTGATCTTCAGACTCTTTTACTTGCTTTAATTCACTTTTCATAGAAATTCTCTCTCTTACTTCTAGTTTTGATATTTACCTAACTGATCTTAAGACTCTTTTACTTGCTTTAATTCGCTTTTCTTCGAAATTCTCTCTCTTACTTCTAGTTTTTGATAGTTACATAACTGATCTTCAGTTTCTCTTACTTGCTTTAATTTACTTTTCTTCGAAATTCTCTCTCTTACTTCTAGTTTTTGTTAATTACCTAACTGATCTTCAGACTCTTTTACTTGCTTTAATTCGCATTTCTTAGAAATTCTCTCTCTTACTTCTAGTTTTTGATAATTACCTAACTTATCTTCAGTTTCTCTTACTTGCTTTAATTCACTTTTCTTAGAAATTCTCTTACTTCTAGTTTTTGATTGTTACCTAACTGATCTTCAGACTCTTTTACTTGCTTTAATTCACTTTTCTTAGAAATTCTCTAACTTCTAGTTTTTGATAATTACCTAACTGATCTTCAGACTCTTTTACTTGCTTTAATTCACTTTTCTTAGAAATTCTCTCTTACTTCTAGTTTTTGATAGTTACCTAACTGATCTTCAGACTCTTTTACTTGCTTTTCTTCACTTTTCTTAGAAATTCTCTCTTACTTCTAGTTTTTGATAGTTACCTAACTGATCTTCAGACTCTTTTACTTGCTTTTCTTCACTTTTCTTAGAAATTCTCTCTCTAACTTCTAGAATTTGATTGTTACCTAACTGATCTTCAGACTCTTTTACTTGCTTTAATTCACTTTTCTTAGAAATTCTCTCTAACTTCTAGTTTTTGATAGTTACCTAACTGATCTTCAGACTCTTTTACTTGCTTTTCTTCACTTTTCTTAGAAATTCTCTCTTACTTCTAATCTTTGATAATTACCTAACTGATCTTCAGACTCTTTTGCTTGCTTTAATTCACTTTTCTTAGAAATTCTCTTACTTCTAGAATTTGATAGTTACCTAACTGATCTTCAGACTCTTTTACTTGCTTTAATTCACTTTTCTTAGAAATTCTCTTACTTCTAGTTTTTGATAATTACCTAACTGATCTTCAGACTCTTTTACTTGCTTTAATTCACTTTTCTTAGAAATTCTCTTACTTCTAGAATTTGATAGTTACCTAACTGATCTTCAGACTCTTTTGCTTGCTTTAATTCACTTTTCTCAGAAATTCTCTAACTTCTAGTTTTTGATAATTACCTAACTGATCTTCAGACTCTTTTACTTGCTTTAAATTCACTTTTCTTAGAAATTCTCTTACTTCTAGAATTTGATAGTTACCTAACTGATCTTCAGACTCTTTTACTTGCTTTTCTTCACTTTTCTTAGAAATTCTCTTACTTCTAGTTTTTGATAGTTACCTAACTGATCTTCAGACTCTTTTACTTGCTTTAATTCACTTTTCTTAGAAATTCTCTCTCTAACTTCTAGTTTTTGATAATTACCTAACTGATCTTCAGACTCTTTTACTTGCTTTAATTCACTTTTCTTAGAAATTCTCTCTTACTTCTAGTTTTAAATAATTACCTAACTGATCTTCAGACTCTTTTACTTGCTTTTCTTCACTTTTCTTAGAAATTCTCTCTTACTTCTAGTTTTTGATAATTACCTAACTGATCTTCAGACTCTTTTACTTGCTTTAATTCACTTTTCTTAGAAATTCTCTTACTTCTAGAATTTGATAGTTACCTAACTGATCTTCAGACTCTTTTGCTTGCTTTAATTCACTTTTCTTAGAAATTCTCTCTCTAACTTCTAGAATTTGATAGTTACCTAACTGATCTTCAGACTCTTTTACTTGCTTTTCTTCACTTTTCTTAGAAATTCTCTTACTTCTAGTTTTTGATAATTACCTAACTGATCTTCAGACTCTTTTACTTGCTTTAATTCACTTTTCTTAGAAATTCTCTCTCTAACTTCTAGAATCTGATAGTTACCTAACTGATCTTCAGACTCTTTTACTTGCTTTAAATTCACTTTTCTTAGAAATTCTCTTACTTCTAGAATTTGATAGTTACCTAACTGATCTTCAGACTCTTTTACTTGCTTTTCTTCACTTTTCTTAGAAATTCTCTTACTTCTAGTTTTTGATAGTTACCTAACTGATCTTCAGACTCTTTTACTTGCTTTAATTCACTTTTCTTAGAAATTCTCTCTCTAACTTCTAGTTTTTGATAATTACCTAACTGATCTTCAGACTCTTTTACTTGCTTTAATTCACTTTTCTTAGAAATTCTCTCTTACTTCTAGTTTTAAATAATTACCTAACTGATCTTCAGACTCTTTTACTTGCTTTAATTCACTTTTCTTAGAAATTCTCTCTTACTTCTAGTTTTTGATAATTACCTAACTGATCTTCAGACTCTTTTACTTGCTTTAATTCACTTTTCTTAGAAATTCTCTTACTTCTAGAATTTGATAGTTACCTAACTGATCTTCAGACTCTTTTGCTTGCTTTAATTCACTTTTCTTAGAAATTCTCTCTCTAACTTCTAGAATTTGATAGTTACCTAACTGATCTTCAGACTCTTTTACTTGCTTTAATTCACTTTTCTTAGAAATTCTCTCTTACTTCTAGTTTTTGATAATTACCTAACTGATCTTCAGACTCTTTTACTTGCTTTTCTTCACTTTTCTTAGAAATTCTCTCTTACTTCTAGTTTTTGATAATTACCTAACTGATCTTCAGACTCTTTTACTTGCTTTAATTCACTTTTCTTAGAAATTCTCTTACTTCTAGAATTTGATAGTTACCTAACTGATCTTCAGACTCTTTTACTTGCTTTAATTCACTTTTCTTAGAAATTCTCTTACTTCTAGTTTTTGATAGTTACCTAACTGATCTTCAGACTCTTTTACTTGCTTTTCTTCACTTTTCTTAGAAATTCTCTTACTTCTAGTTTTTGATAATTACCTAACTGATCTTCAGACTCTTTTACTTGCTTTAATTCACTTTTCTTAGAAATTCTCTTACTTCTAGTTTTTGATTGTTACCTAACTGATCTTCAGACTCTTTTACTTGCTTTAATTCACTTTTCTTAGAAATTCTCTTGCTTCTAGTTTTTGATTGTTACCTAACTGATCTTCAGACTCTTTTACTTGCTTTAATTCACTTTTCTTAGAAATTCTCTTACTTCTAGTTTTTGATAGTTACCTAACTGATCTTCAGACTCTTTTACTTGCTTTAATTCACTTTTCTTAGAAATTCTCTCTTACTTCTAGTTTTTGATAATTACCTAACTGATCTTCAGACTCTTTTACTTGCTTTAATTCACTTTTCTTAGAAATTCTCTTACTTCTAGTTTTTGATAATTACCTAACTGATCTTCAGACTCTTTTACTTGCTTTAATTCACTTTTCTTAGAAATTCTCTCTTACTTCTAGTTTTTGATAGTTACCTAACTGATCTTCAGACTCTTTTACTTGCTTTTCTTCACTTTTCTTAGAAATTCTCTCTTACTTCTAGTTTTTGATAATTACCTAACTGATCTTCAGACTCTTTTACTTGCTTTAATTCACTTTTCTTAGAAATTCTCTCTTACTTCTAGTTTTTGATAGTTACCTAACTGATCTTCAGACTCTTTTACTTGCTTTTCTTCACTTTTCTTAGAAATTCTCTCTTACTTCTAGTTTTTGATAGTTACCTAACTGATCTTCAGACTCTTTTACTTGCTTTTCTTCACTTTTCTTAGAAATTCTCTTACTTCTAGTTTTTGATTGTTACCTAACTGATCTTCAGACTCTTTTACTTGCTTTAATTCACTTTTCTTAGAAATTCTCTTACTTCTAGAATTTGATAATTACCTAACTGATCTTCAGACTCTTTTACTTGCTTTAATTCACTTTTCTTAGAAATTCTCTCTTACTTCTAGAATTTGATAATTACCTAACTGATCTTCAGACTCTTTTACTTGCTTTTCTTCACTTTTCTTAGAAATTCTCTCTTACTTCTAGTTTTTGATAATTACCTAACTGATCTTCAGACTGCTTTTTTTTAATATTTGCCTATTAATTTTAGCTCATTTTTTTTATTAAGGATCCATTGGTCTTTTTGATTTGTTCCGTTGGCAGAGTTTTCTTCTACTTTAAATTAAAGTTCAAAAAGTTTTTCTTATTTTCCTTTTTTAATATGATATTCCCTAGCTTCTTATTAAAACATCCTTTTTTTATTTCACTCTTTAATTCTGATTTTCTTCTTATTTATCTTTTTCCTTTCCGAAAATAGCTTTTAGTTCAAAACTCTGAGCAAAAGGAGGCTTTCACACGTTTTGCCATTTCAGGACCTCTAACACACCTAAAAATGCGGAAGAAACTTAACCAAAACTATTACTATCGAAAAATATAATAATTATTGAAATTACTAATAAATAATATTAAAAAACATCACACTTACTTAAAAAAAATGACGAACGCTCTTAACACTTGAAACAATACGAATTAAAAAATAATAAACTCGACTTAAAAAAAAAATTGTTTATTGCTTAGAAGAAAACTATATAAAGACTTACAACTAAAAAAATTTTCTAGATCCTTTTAATTTAAAATATCTTCCTTAATAAATCCTAAAGCTTCAAAAATTCTAGAACCTTTTAAATTTAAATATCTTTCTTTATGATATCTTATAGACTTCGAAAAATTTATTTAGATCCTTTTAAATTAAATACTTCTTTAATAAAATCCTTAGAACCTCAAAAATTTATCTAGAACCTTTAAAATAAAAACTTTTTTTTTAAAAATCATAAAGCTTCAAAAATTTATCTAGAACCTTTTACATAAAAGACTTAAGAAAAATTTTGAACTCTTTAAATACACTTGACAAATAATATATACTTAAAGAATAACTTTAAGAAAGAACTTAAAACTGAACTTAAGAATGAACTTAAGAAAAAACTAAAGAAAGAACTAAAGAAAGAACTAAAGAAAGAACTTAAGAAATAACTTAAGAGAGATCTTAAATAAAGAACTAAAGAAAGAACTTAAAGAAAGAACTAAAGAAAGACTTAAGAAAGACTTAAATATTAAAACTTAATCAAAAATATACTTAATACATACTTGCTCATGACCCTATCCTCCATTTCCTCAAAACTCTGTCTTCACCACCAGGTACCAACCACTTGTTGTCCACACTCAATGCCAATGCTTGGATTCATCCAACATGCCCAGCCAATGTCTATATACACTCACCAGTAGCAAAATTCCAAATTCTTAGAGTCGAATCATGTGAAGACGATATTATAAAACCATTATCCGAAGTTATTAGAGTTTTGTACACATAATTAGAATGCCCAACCAAAGTACGAATCAGCTGTCCAGTCTGGAAATCCCAGACTTTGATCGTTTTATCAGCACTTGCAGAAACTATCCATTTCTGGTCCCGAGAGATCGCTATAGATTTAACTGAGTTCGCATGTCCAGTAATGGTCCTCAAACAGCTTCCAGTCTGGAAATCCCAGACTTTGATAGTTTTATCAGCACTTGCAGAGACTATCCATTTCTGGTCCGGAGAGATCTCAATAGATCAAACTGAGTTCGCATGTCCAGTAATAGTCCTCAAACAGCTTCCAGTCTGGATATCCCAGACTTTTATCTTATTATCATCACTTCCAGATACAATCCATTTCTGGTCCGGAGAGATCGCAATAGATAAAACTCAGTCCGCATGTCCCGTACAAGTCCTCAAACAGCTTCCAGTCTGGATATCCCAGACTTTTATCTTATTATCATCACTTCCAGATACAATCCATTTCTGGTCCGGAGAGATCGCAATAGATAAAACTCAGTCCGCATGTCCCGTACAAGTCCTCAAACAGCTTCCAGTCTGGAAATCCCAGACTTTGATCGTTTTATCCACACTTGCAGAGACTATCCATTTCTGGTCCGGAGAGATCGCAATAGATTCAACTAAGTCCGCATGTCCAGTAAAAGTCCTCAAACAGCCTCCCGTCTGGAAATCCCAGACTTTTATCGTCGTATCAAAACTTGCAGAAACAATGTATTTCTGGTCCAGAGAGATCGCTACAGATTTAACTTTGTCCGCATGACCAGTAAAAATTTCGTCTAAATTAATGAAAGAATTACCTTGAGATTTGTCATAGCTTATTTCGAACATTTTTTAAACATGCATCGCTGTTTTATTTTCTTCTTTTGGCGCTAAATTGTATTGTTGCGATGTTAGTTTCAGATTCTATAAATCTGGTTAAGCTGATTGTGTTTAAATTTCTTTCAAAAGTTTCATTAATGCTGTTTAAATTTGCTGTAAGTTAGCTCTTTCAGTTGGATTTTGCTATCAGCAAGCTTTTATTATTTACTGATATTCTTGAGGACAGTCCTCCGGAATTTCTTCACGATCCCCTGCCTTGATGTCGTCCTTAATAAATTCAGGCTTAGCGTCTTCAAAAGGTACTTTAAGTGCAGCTATTTCCCAAAATGTTACTCCTAGAGCAAAAATGTCAGACTGTACGCTATATTTTGGCCTAGAACTCATTATCTCAGGCGCCATCCAACAAACCGTTCCTACTTCTGACTTGATTAGGATTGATTTGGATTCCGTTCTTATTCCTAACAATCCAAAGTGAGTAATTTTGGCTTTACAACTATTATCCAAGTGAATATTTAAACTTTTTATATCTCTATGGATAATATTTTTTTTGTGAATATATTAAAGCCCTTAGACGATGTCTAGACTTATTTTATATCGCAATTTCCAAGGTATTTCTTAATTACTGTGCAGTAAGTGAAATAAACTTCGAGGCATGAACTCCATTACTAAACTCAGGGGAGATTAACAGTAACCATAGACTGTAATTACATTTGGGTGCCTCATTTTACACAATAGCGCAGTCTCATTTTCAAACTCCAATTTTGCTTTTGCAGTTAAATTTTGATTATATAATTCCTTAATTGCAACATCTATTATTCCTTGCATTAAACCTTTGTAAACCACTCCGAAACCACCTTTGGCTATCTCTCCAAGCTTTTGAATTTCTGTATCTTAAATGACGTAATCCTAATCCATTTCCGAAACCATTTTTTTATAATTTTACGTAAAATAAATTCTTAAATATTCAAAAAATTACCAGAAATGACTAATATTTTTTGTCGTTAGTTACAACTAATAATTGTTTAAATTAAATGAATAATAAATTTTAGGTAAATAAATATGCATAATCTTTAAGAAAAACTTAAACTTAAAAAACTAAATTTATCCTAACTTTTAATCAATGCAAACTATACAGCCTACTACAATTAAGATATTCATTATGATAAAAAACTCACAACCTTTAAAAAATTATGAAATCAATTTAAAAATAAAGATTAAAATCATAAACTCATATAAATCAATAAACTTCATGAAAAATAATTAAAATCTAGATATTCAAAAAAACTAATAAAATTTGCCTTGTAAGAATTAGCTAATAATAAAATAACTAAATCATAATGCTAAGAACTAAATTAATTAAAAAAATAAACAAATTGAATCTCATTAAATTCTATAATTTAGTGCTATTAATAGCAAACTTAAATAAAAGATTTGTCTAATTATTAAAATAAATAAAAAAATGAAAATAGACAACTAAAACATTTGTAAAAGTAAATCTTTATAACTAGCAACTGAAATCATAAAACCATAGATACTTAAATTTTATTTATCTTTAACTAACTTAAAATAACTTTATTTTAAAAACAAAATTTTAATTAAGCCTATCAATAAAATTTAGCAAAAGAACTAATAATAGCAAAATGGATAAATAAATAAAACTCTAAAAAAATCTATAATTCTAAACCATTATGTATTTAGCTTAAAAATTATATAACTCTTATACGAATTAAAAAAAACGATGATTACAAAAAATTAAATTAAAAATGTATAAAAATTATTAATTAGATACTCTATTATTAAGAAAAGAGAATGTGAAAATGAATAATATTCTTATAACTAATTATATATAATTATGAATAACTAAAATAATAAAATGCTAAATATTGGTGTATTACAAAGAAGACATACTTTTAGGAAAAAAAATTTATTAACTTCATAAAAGTAAAACGTAATAAAATCAAAAATCACTTACATAAATATTAAATTGTTTTTTTTCAAACTTAACTCTATATAAAAATTTAAAGATTACTATATGAAAAAAAGAATGAATAAAAACTTGAAACTTTAAAAGTTCAACTAAGACTAAGATTTAAAACCTTTTTGTCTTTAGCAAATATCAAATAATAAATAAAAGGTTAGTATTTCTTGAGATATGTTTGAGATCTTATTAAATTTAATAGGAATAATTATACAACTAACACTAATTAATTTATAATAAATAATTGTTTAGAATTCTTCATACTTGGTAAAACTTAATTATGCCTCCAGAATGAATAATCAAGCTTATGAATTAAAATCTTGAATATTTACTTTACAAGTTTAAATAAGCTAATTAAAAGATAAAAAATAAGAGATATTAAAATCAAAACAACTATTATCATAGATTTTAAAACCATAAAAATGCTTCTTAGATATACGTAAAATAAAGAAAGAATTCACTTAAAGAAAATTTAAGTTAATAAGATCATAAAATTAAAGTTAAATAATAAATTTAATCTAATTTAACTAAAAATAAATTGACTATATTAAAATAGATTTTTTAATCATGTTTTCTTAAGACTCTTTTAAAAATAATATAATGATATGTTTAGAAAATTTACAACAGTCATGGAATTATAACCTTTATTATTTAAAAAAAGTTGAATATTTTTAACATTTGACTTTAATTTAGTTAATTAAATAATTAATAAGCAAAATATAAAGAAATAATTCTTTAGAAATAAATCAATTTAATTTCTTTTTTGTTAATAATTGAAGTTCAAAATTTTTGCTAACTTCGATTCTTAAGGGCGCTAATTAAATAAACATTAAATATAATATAAAAAGAGAAGAGAAGAAATAAAATTAGAATTAACTTTTTACCTAATAAAATCAAAAAAATAAAATTTGCTATGAGAATGATATCATTTATCAAGAAGTAAATTGTTCTAAAAAAACATAAATAAATTAAAAGAACATGATGCTGATGTTTTCAATATTGTAGCTCCAACTAAATTATTTTTAACCTTTAGATCGTAATTTTTATACATTATACCAAGACTATTTGCAATAAATTTAAAATAATTAATTTAAGTTATATTTGTAAAAGAAAGCTCCTTTTGAGTTCATTTCTTAAGGACCTGAAAATTTTGAATAACTAATAAATTTAAAAGAATTGCTAAATATATATATAGGCTACTTGCTAACTTCTTGTCATTTAATAGGAAAAAATAAAAATCTTTTATAAATAAGCCTGCAATAAGGTTGCATAAGCAAAGCTCTTTAGACTGATTTTAAGATAAAATGAATAAATTAGTAATAATAAAGATAATTTTTAAAGCATATCTATGAGATCATTTTGCAAGCTCAATAATAATGTAAATATATAAAAAACAAACGAAAGAAGAGCTAAATAATTAATATTAGATACTAACCTTAGAGTTTCAAGATGCAATAAGAATTATATAAGAAATAGACTAATGAAGCTGAACTACTAAGGGAAATCATTTAGAAATAATAACAAAAGAAACTACTTAAAATGAAACCTTGTTTAATTTAAACTGTACTATGATTATTAGTAGTCACATTAATAATTGAATGATTAACTTTAAAAGCTGAACTCAAAGGTTAAGCAAGTATTTAATAACTATTTTAAACTAAAGATTAATTTATCTTATTACTATTTATGTAAGTTATTAAATCCATTATTTATGCTTTAAATTAACTTTCATTTTATAAATAAAAATATCTTAAGATTGAGGGAAATTATATAAAAAAAGGCATAGAGTCACTTAAATTATTAATCAGCTAAGCTAATACGATAATGATACTTTACTAGACTTTTAGAAGCTTCTATCCCATAAAATCAAAATAAGATTAAAATAAAGAGATGAAGATATTTAGTAAGACAGTGTATAGTAACCTCAGTAAGAGTGCTAAGAACCAATTTATAGCTTAAAGATTGACTTAACATTTTAAGACTTAAATAGTCCTCTCATTATTCTAAAGCTTCAGTTCCTCCAGGTATTTTTTAAACTTTTTTGAGATAGGTAGCTTAGATTAAGTCTTATTGAGGAAATAAAGATTTTACCCAGTATATAACGGAAATTAATTACCTCAATTTTTTATTGAAGATAAACAGAAAAATAGTTAAAGCTAGAATTAAAAACTACTTGGCAGGTCCAAGACTTGAGATTGAAAAAAATTGATAAAATAGTTACTTTGAAATATCTAAGATAACTAAGCTAAAAAGAGCTAAAATTAAACAAAAAGACTAAGCATCATAAAATTGATCTAAGAAAGAAAATTCTTATTAATTAGTACTAACTTGTAAGTATTTTACAAGGAAATTTGAGAACATTACAAATTAGAGTTTTTGAATCATAGATTTATAGAAATTTAAGAAATCTAACTAGTTGTCCATTTTCATAAGCTAATTAAAGAAAAAATTTAGATTCTTGAAGATTAAAAGAAGAGAAAATTTCTGTTAAAAGGCATTAATATGTTGGTAGGCGTGAGGAAATTAAAAATCTAATTAAGAGAAAATCTTACTTTTGGTATTGTGTCTTTACTAACTATCCTTGATTTATAATTAATAATCTAACTTTTCAAGCAAAAAAAACAGCTATCCTCTGAAACGATCAAACACCAATAGAAGAAAGTCATTAGAGGTATATATTTCCTGGATATAGGAGGACTACTTAAGAAGTTTATTTTTAAAGAGAATAGTCTTTCTTTGCAGATTCTTTTAGCTAATTGAGTAGATGTCTGCCGAAAATTTGCCAAGCAAAATTTGATTCATCTCATCTTCTTAGAAGAATAGTCAAAGCAGAAAGCAAGTTAGCAGAGTATATAAATGCTTAGACAAATGCTTCTTTCCGATAAGCTGTGAGAATAAAGACTAAGCTCAATAAGAATGTAAGCGTGCTTACTTAAAATGAATAGCTCAGGACTAATAAATATAGAAACGAAAACTAAGATTGCTAAGCTATTCAAAGCTAGCAAGATAAGAATACGTTAAACTTAATGGAAATTTCTATAACTTCAGTCAATAATCTAGGAAGATTAAATAGTTGAATCAAAGAATCTATTGCTCAGTAAATTCATTAATAGAAACAATTTTTATTAACTAAATAACAGAACTAAAAAAAGCGAACTTCAACTTAAATTTATCGACTTGAGCTTTGAGATTATTACAGAATCTTCTTATCTTTTTCTTCTTTAGTCAGTTTTAGAATACCAAACATTAGAAGAAAATTAAAACCTTAATAATTACTTAACCATATTATAGTAGCATACGCTTTTCAAGGGTGAGTGAGTCATAAAAAAGAGGTTTTGAGGGATTAATATTGCGTCAAAATACCCTTGCTATGTAGTATAAGGCTAGCTTAAGATTCCACATCAGCAAACAAAATAGCAAATTTAAGAAAATCTAGTTAATTCATTAACTAAAGTTTCAAGAATATTACGCATGATAAAGTTCTTAATCTTTAGATATCCCAATCAAGTAATCTTTAGTCCATTTTTACTTCTCTTTCTTTAGCTTGAATTTCCACTTCAGTTTTTAATCATAATTATTTGTTTTAGCTATTCATTAACGATTCAACCTCTCTTTATTCTTTAAATTTCACTCTTTAATTTTAATTTAATTTTATTATCAAAATATAGAACCTTAAAGAGCCATAAAACATGTTTAAATCTAGCTTTTAAGTAAATTACTAAAATCTATAAGATTATAGTAATAAAGGAATTTCTCTAGGGTATCAAGAACAATATTAAGAGCTTTAATTTGCAATCATAAGACATTTACTTAAGTCTTATTAGCGTTGATGGTTCAATCTAAAGGGAATAAATATAAGATAAATTACATAATCAGTCAATCAAGTCCTTGGAAAGAAAATCTTTAGGCTAAACTTGTAAAGGAGAAATCTTAAAACTTTCTAAGATATAACGAAACAATAGAATGCTTTAGTAAACCAATAGAACATAAACCCTATTCTCCTAAATTTTATTTAAAAAAAGTACAATCAACATAATCTTAGAACATTCTTAAAATCTATTTAGTTCTACGAAAAGTAATTAATTGAATCTTAGCTTAGGCTTAACTTGCATAGGGAATCTATAATCACAATTATAAAGCATTTATCAATAAAATTAAAAAGTTTATCTGTTTAGTTAATGAGATATAATGCAACTTTTGTAGTCTAAGCTATAAATATAACAAGAATGTTAAATATTAAAGTTTTTTATTGAATTAGAACTAATTCTCTCTTCTCTAAAGCAATAAGCAATTCAAATTTAAGACATTAAGTTTTTAACTTACTGACATTAAAGATAGAACAGAAAAAATAATTTTCTAAAATGATTCTTAAAAATACAGAAGAGTCTGTATTTCTTAGCAACTGTCGAACTTAAAATCAAAAGATGAAAAACCTAAACCAACAAAGAGAATTATTATTATTTTTAGACAGAAAAGGGAAACAATTATTATTTTACCAAGGTAGAAAAAATTAAACCTAATTAAAGGACTACTTGTTATTAGAATTATATATAAGAGCCTTCATTAATTATGCTAATATAATTATTTGTTTAGATTTATAGATAAAATCATATAAAAATATCTTAATAAAACTGTAGAATTTTAAGTTTAATATTAATCTATCTCTAATGGTTATTATCTATACTGCTAAATTTCTATTTCATATATTTTTGTCTTTATTTATAATGTTTTCCCTAAATTTATCTAAAATTCTTGAACTAAAATGTAGTTAATAAAAAACAAATAAGAGAGTAAATGTTTAAAGTGTATTTGCTTAAATAATTTATTATAAAAGCGAAATGAAGAATCGTACTATATAAATATAATATCTTATACTAGTTAGACTTTTCTCTGTTATTACATAGATTCCTATTATTTGTTTTTTTTGCTAAATATGCCTCTAATATAATAACTTTTTGAAAGTTTCTATAAGTCATTATTTTTAATCTTTTACCAACTTCATAAATTATATAATACTTATTTTTTCTTCTATTAAAGACTTTTGGAGGATAGATTATTCACTTGCAATCATGATTAATAAAAGAGCATACATTTATAAATAAAGAATTTTAAGATTATTAGCTACCAATCTAAATAGCCATTATAATAGGAGACTTTATGCATTATTAGTTTTTTCTTTTTAGATATAGCAACTTCTTGGTTAAGGCTTCATATCTCTAGCTTCTGTCAATTTCATTTGCATTTAAATTTTTAAATACAATTTGCTTTTAATTTAAGATTAAAGCTCTCCTTTACAAATATTCTTGCTTGAATTAAGCAGTATTATTAATTTAGCCAAGGGAATTATTATTAGGTATTAATGAGTATAATAATACCAATATGACTTACTAGATCTTATTTGAAATGCTGTTAAAGATAACTAGACAATTAAGATTATTAAAGATTCTAATTAAAATAGTGGCTTTAATAATGAGATTAACTAAAAGAATATTTTAGTTTTATAATCTTTCTTTAAGTTTAATTTAAATCTCTAATTTAGACTTTTAATTACTAAATAAAACTGGTTATTATTTACTTATGAGCCATCTATTTACATTTATTTTCTTGAAAAATCGTAAATTTTCCCACTATTATAATTTTCATTATGCCTTTCAAGACCTATTGGTAAATATTATTTAAGAATTTCACAATAAAACCAGTTTCTTTAAGATATTCTTTTTTGAAAGGATAAAAGTTAATTTTTGGTGCTTTCATAGATTTATTACGAAATTTACTTTGATTCTATAATGTTTTTTCTTATACATTCTGCATTTTTTCCTTATAAAATGCAAAATAAAAATTCTTTTTGAAATCATTAGACTAATTATCTAATCTAGTCTCATATGAATCTGCGCTTTATTTGAATTTTTGCCCATATTTTTCTTGCTTCTTTCATAAATCACTTTTTTCCATTTTTTCCAGTTAAAGGAACACTATTTTAATGTTTTGCAACTAATCTTTTATTTTTCCTAAATTTTCTATAGCATTTTAAAATTTTATTGAGCGAATCCTAAAGAATTTTCTTTAATTTTTCGCTTTCGCTCGAATAATAATACGTACTGATAAAAAAACTATCTTTAGTTTATCCCTAACTGCTTAGTCTGCTTTTTTTCTGAGTATTTTATACATTTGATGTTCCGTTAAAGTTTATACATTATCCTCTTAATCGATTTTATTTCTCTTTTAGCTTCAATAATTTCCAGTATTTTAAAAAAAAATCTGGACGAATAAATTGTTTATTTAGGGTTGAGTAGTTTTTTATGCTTATTATTTACCCTTATCACCCTGATTTGTTAACTCTAATTTTTTATCTCTTTAATATCTTAAGCTTAATCATTAATACTAAGTTGAGAGAAATTAAGCCCATTTCTCAGTCAGCTTATGAAGAGCTAAGAGTAAATAAGAATCATAAGTTGATCTCTAAGTTTTCTATTTTTCAACTGTATCTTTTATTTTTTATTTAAAGTGAAATAAGTAAGCTTGGCTAATACAACTAGAGCATTATTTAAACATTGCTTAATTTCTTTAATTAAATAGCCTTCTACTATTTATTATTAAGCTTTAGTTCAAAAATTTTAGAGCATATATTAAATATATATTCTTTCTAGTTTTGGCAGATATTTTATAACCATTTCATAATATAAAATCAAAGGAACAAGATTATATCTATTTTCTTATAGATTTTCGTTGATAACTGTAATTGATCTCTTAAGATAACCAATTATAAACTTAGCATCAATATTGTCATTTAATATATTTAGCTTTATTAAATGAAAATTCAAAGTATTAATTTTAAGCTTCGTTGTGATAAAATGTTTAATATTAAAAGAGTTCTTCTTAAGATTTAAATTAAAAAATTTGGATTACTTAAGAGCTCAGGAATTTGGACTTTCAGAAGTCATTAAGTAAAGCACAAAATCCTCACGAGAAGTTATGCTTGAGGATTGATAATCTCAACCTATTCTTTAGGTAATGTCAAACCGCCATCGACTCTACAATCTAACGTAGTCGTTGGAAAGCTAGACTTCAATCTTTCTTATCGAAACTTCATCTTTACGGAATAATTAAATAGACATTCATTTCGCGAAATAATTCAAAGGGCACATTTTGACAAAATAATAGCTTGGATTTAAACTTCCTGTGTTCCTCTCTTTCGGTGCCATATTTATTATGGGGAGTTCTTCTATTAATCGCTTTTGCTACCTGTTCTTCTAAACCACTTCCTGTATTCGAATTTTAAGGACAAGATACAGCTGAAGATAGTTTCCGCTTTGGATTTGAATATGGAAGACGTTTTGCTTCTGTGATTTTTGATAGACTTAATGAAAGCTAAACTATGCATTATATGGCTGCTTACCAATAGACTTAGGAAGGTCATGAAATGTATTAAGATTTTCTTAAGGCTCACTAAAAGGCTTTCCCTCTTTATATGACTGAATTGGAAGGAGTTGCTCGTGGAAGTAATATTAGTTTCGAATGGCTATTTTTAGATATGCTTGAAGAAGAATACTCTTACTTGATGCCAATGAAGATCGGAAGAAGAGATGGATGTTCTGACTATATGCTATGTAATGACGATTACTGTATTGATGGTCATAACGAAGATAATGATTTCAACAATGTAGGAAGAATAGGCATTTTAAGAGTTTCATTTGGTAAGAGAAACAAATTCACTGCTTTTTCCTATCTAGGATACTTACCTACTGGAGGTTTTGACTTTAATATGCATGGAATTGCTTTCACATTTAATTGGATGGGTGCTAGTTTTATGAGAATAGATGGTCTTGGTAGAGCTTTTGTTAGTAGAAATTTGTTAGATGCTGAAAATATTCTTCAAATTTTTCATATTATTAACTAACCTAACTAATCAACAGAACAAAACTATTTACTGATGAACTATTATGATCCTCAAATATATATCATAGAGTTCCATCCTGAATAAATCTTATCTTTAAGGCCTATCAAGAATACCTAGTCCCTCCATGCAAATTAATATCAAACTCTAAATGTCGATTAGTTCTATGGAAATAGTTCTGTTCATAGATTAGCAAGAGTTAAAGCTTTAAAGTTTTAATTCTTATAGTATATTTGAAATAATACCTTTATACCTTTTTCGTTTAATTAGGCCTTTATTATCATCTTTCTATTTTATAATGTATCTGAATCTTCTTCCTTCTCTTTCTAAAGTATCTAAATATGAGATTATTTATTCTTAGCTTATGTATCTCATATTAAATGCTGCTCACTTTTTAAATAGCATCTATATAATATGCTAAACTTATGCTTGTTTTAAATATTGCCTAATATAAATTATTATTGTGATATTAGAGTAATGCTGATGGATATTTTCTATTTACAAGTAAAATTTATTATATAAAAATAATTTAAATAGGATGGAAAGACCTTTCCTTGGGATGTTGCTTGGAGGCCCAGCAAGGTAACAACAACAAAAACGAGCGCGGACGGAGAATAAATTGGAGGAAGAGAAACCAATTACAAGAGAAGGAAGATGTGACAAGCTGGAGAACTCTGAATGCGAGGAGGAAACTTTCTTCATCATAGGTCTAGGAAATGTACCCGTAATCGCATATTGCCTCCTATACTTTGGAAGGAAAATCTACAGGGACGTACTGCAGGAAGAAGAAACAAGGAAAGAGAAACCCATAACATTTTTTTCGACATTAAATAAAACCAATTTAAAGAACTGCGCACCAACGAGAGTGCTACACGCTCTATAATCTAATTTATTTATTTATAAGCTCTATATTATAGATATTAGATCTATTTTCTATTTTACATCTTCATATCCTTAAACTTACTATTCATTTATTTCGAGGATAGAAGTTCATATATGAATCCCTTAAGTATTAAGTCTTTCATTAATGAATAATAAAATTGCTTATAATCAAAATAAGCTTTTAATTAGTAAAAGTTAATTGTAGTTTATTTATTAAAGCACTCTTTTAATATTAATTCAATTTGCTACAATCCTATATATTTAAATTTAGCACATTGATTATAAATTGCATAGTCATCTATTATCAATCAACTTAAGCTATCTATAAGTTCTATTTTAATAATAGGTTTATTTATATACTTTTTACTTCTTAGATAAAAAGTATCTATATGATTGGAGGCAATTTAAGATAAAACTAGTTACCTTTGTTTTCGCAAATTAAAAAGATAAAAATCTTACTAAAAAGAATGATTTAACTTAAAGAACTATCTAAAGCTTGCTGTTAGAATTTAATATTAGCTAAGAAATCTAAAACTGATCTTGGTTATTTCCATAGGGGTTTCTTTTTTCAAATAACTACATAGTCTTTTAAGATTATTTAGTCTGAAGGTAAAAAAACGTGGAAATTTGAATATAAACATTAAGTTTTTCATCTTTGAGTATTAGACTTAAATTAAATAGTCCAATAGTTAAATCCTTATTTTAGGACAGGTTGAAGATATATAAAAAGGGATAATTTCTAATTATTTGATAATGCAAATTTATAAGATTAGATATATTAAATGCTAGATAGTGCAATGACTGGGCTTTATTTATCTAAACTGAAATGATGTAGTTTCAATATTTAGCAGAATTGAAAGCGCATAGTTAAGTTAAATGAATCGCCTTCAAAATTATAATAAGCAAATACCTGTAATTATCTATCGTTCTATATTACAGTTATAAGATAGTAGCTCTATAAATCATATTTCTAGATCTAAGCCTCTATAATATATAATTAGTCTTTAGGGAAGTAAGACTCAACAATAAAATTAAATAAAAATCCAGCAATAATATTGAATATTAATATAGAGCATGATAAAGTTATTGAAGCAAGATACCTGTAAAAGAGCAGCTCTTCCCTCATAATAGAATAGATAAAGTATTAGATAGACATTTAAAATAATACATTATTCAGTCTATTAAAATAAGAAAGAATACTCTATAAGTCCTTAATAGTACAAATTAAATTAGAAAGTTAACTTTATAGTTTTGGTATTTAATTAAGCAATTCTTATAGCTAAGAAATATTTCGTAAAGCTTACTATTTGTAGCCTTTTAAAATAGAAATATTTTGACTTTTATAAATAACAATTTTAATATGGGTTAAATTGAAAAAGGGATAGAGTAATAGCTAAAACTTGTATAGAAGAAGTTAAGAAGTAGAATATAAGGTAAAAATGCTTTAAGAGATTTGAAATAAGGAAGCGTACTTAAATTAATTTTAATTAAACTAGCTTAATAATTTAAATGGTAGAGGTCTAAAAGTCGTGGAATGTTTAGCCCTAAAAATGCTAAATAACTGGAAATAAAGTTGAAGTTACCACTGCTACAAAAACTGACTTTTGGAGAAAAACTCATTATGACTTTATAAGAGATAATGGACACTTCTATTCCGAAAAAATTTAAGGAGATTATATTGCTTAAGTTAAAGTAACTGGACAGTATAAATATCTTTATGATTAAGCTGGTTTAATGATCAGAGTAGATGAGAGCAATTGGATTAAATGTGGAATTGAATTTGTTGAAAATGTCCAGTAAGTAAGTGCAGTCATAACAAGAGATTTCTCAGACTGGTCAGTTAGACCTTTACTTGACAACCCAGAATCAATCTGAATTAGAATTAAGAGAAATAAGACTACTGTAGAAGTGGAATACTCATTGGATTAATAAAAATATTTCCTTTTACGATTGGGATACCTTGCAAGATCAGAATAAGGAGAAGAAGTAGGAATTATGTGCTGTTCTCCAGATGGCCCAGGCTTTGATGTAACTTTTGAAGATTTTCAGCTTCAAAAGCTTTGATTCTACGAAGACTTAAAAATATTATTAATAATAAATAAATCTATCTACATCTCACTCAAACAACCTATTCAGCATTTCTTGGCCTAGCATTAGCAACTAATAAATTAATATCGATATTATTCCTAGCAAGATCATTTAAGGCAACTCCTTTTTCATAAAGGTAGCAACTTCGTTTCTATATTAGTGAAAATCTTGAATTGAAAATAAATCTAAAGAGAAAAAATCATAGAGGAAGGAAACTATGATATGGCTTTAATTAGTTTTGTTTTCAGGCATTTCAGTATTTTAAGCTTTGACTGTTTTAATTAATTAACTATTAGATCTAGTAAAACTAGGGAGAAAATAGAAGCCTTTTTTATCTTCATTAGCATCCTCTTCTATAATTTCTAAGCTTGGACTTGGATCCTCGGAAGTTTAATTAGAAGAATTAGAATCAAAATGAAATTCTAAACTTTAATTAAAATCATTTCCTTGTCTACTATTTTATTTATTGCTTTACTGGCAATCTGAAAAATAATGAGCATTACTTTTTCGAGCATTTGTTATCACATAGTCAGGCCTTTTTATTTAATGATTCATTTTTTTTATCATTTAATAGTCAAATTTCTTTTTAAAGCTTTAAAAAACACTAAAAATGAGGAAAAAATAAAGTATTAAGTATGTCTTTGCAATAAGAGTCTCTATGAAATATAAGTCTATGCAAAGAATATACTATTGGTTATATGAATCAATGCAATGTCTATATCCAACTATTTACTTATATTCATTTTATCTTAGACACTATTTTACTAATCAGATTGCTATTTAGAAAAATATTTTAAATTTAAAAGAAAAAAAGTAGGTTTTAGGAGCTAACTTAAAAAGTAAAAACTAAATTAAGAATAAAAATATAAACTTAGAACTAAATTAAGAAACCTACATCTATTATTGTTTATTGTTTCATTACTAAAAGTACATTATAAACTTCCAGATTATAAATTATAATTTAACTCCTTCATGGAACTTATTATATATTTTTCAAATTTATTGACTAAAGATAATTATTATGTTGCTTTAGTAAGAAAGTTAGGAGCAGCACTAGTATATGATTGCTACTATAGATTTATTTATGTTAAAATTTATAGATAAAGCAGTCTAAATTAAGTTATAATAATGCCTACCTTTAGTCAAATTTAGGAGAAAAGCTTATGGAATTCTTAATACTTATTTATGCTAGATTAATTATTTAAATTTAAGGTAGAAGTTAGTTAAATGCTTTCCACTTATAAATTCAACCCACGTGACTCTTTATAAAACTTGAAAGTTTGTATTAATTAAGTTTCCTTAGAGATAAAGATTACGGAAAAAGAATGCAAACTATTATTGGTTTTTAATTAATGTAAAGTGTAGAAATTTTAATTATTAAAGCAATAATTCTTTATTATGAACTTCCATAGTATTCTTATAAAATTCATTATATATTTAGTTTTCTTACGTGATTATAATAAGTTCTTAGATACTAGATAGTTCTAAATGATACAAATAACCATTTATATCAATGCAATATCAAAGCTAAAATATTTCCTTCTCCTCAACTAAATTTTCAATTATCTTTTTTCAAATAGATGACATATCTATAATCATAGAAGTGGTAGTTATATGCTTTAAATTATTATTAGTTGACTCTATAATACTCATAAGACTCCTTTTTTCATTTATTCTATAAGTTATGAAGAAAGCTATTGAGATATACATTTACGCAATTACTCATTTCATTTGCTTTACTTTTCTCAATTCCTTAATTATCGTTAAATGTAATGATAGAATTACTTACTAACTCTTTATTTTTAAATCTCTTTAAGAAATTAAAGTTTATTATATCCTAAGATTTAACTAACCTTCCTAGAAATTGCTAAGTTAAAAAATAGGAAATGTTTCCAATTAGTTAGATAAAACTATTAGAATAAACGATTGAAAGAGATAAAGTTAAAGTTGCGCTACGTAAGCAGATTGTAATAATTTAAAGAGATAAAAGATTAAAAAATATTAAACTTAAATGTTTACTCTTCCTTGCTTAAAATTGGTAATTGCTGAGCATTATTACTAAGATTATCGAAATCTTGGAAGGAACCTAGGCTAGAATCAATCTTTTAATCTTCTCGGGCTTTTTAATTAGGATCTACTTTTTAATATTTAAGTGTTTCGGATTTCCTGTTTAATTTTTTTTTATCTGTAAGTATAATTTATTTTATTTATGGCGAATCATTTTATTTGAGTTCTAAATCTGAAATATCTTCATCTGTAGCTTACTAATATCGATTAGTAGCTGTTTCTATTGTTACTATATTTTCATATAAGTGATTTTCGCTTTCCATATTTTCTTAAGTTACATGTATTTTAAGTTTGTCTAAAGGTGGTACTTTTGTCTACTTTTCTTAAACATCAGTCAAATAAGAACGATCACTTAAAAATAAGTCTGAAGTAATATCTGCTACAGCTGGATGTTATTTTCGCTAATATTTTTAGTTTTAAAAGTATTACTTTTATATGGAATTTTCAGAAGTTGCATTCTAAACTTTGCTTCTTAAATGATGATTTTCTTTACTCAGTGAGTTCTTTATGTCAATTAATGTGAAATAATTCTATATAAAGCTCTTACTTCATTTTCTATATTTTCAAACTCTTCCTCAATATCAATAAAACCCTAAGCTTTTTCATATTTAGTATAATAATTAAATCCCTGCTCAAAGTAAGCTTTTTCTCTTTCATCTGATTCTTCCCATTCAGAGTTTTAATCAAAACTTGAAATATCTCATCCTTCCATTCCTGAATAGAAAGGATATGAAAAAGGTTATTCTTTATTTGTTTTAGTACTCACAGATAAATTTAGAAATTCAAGCATTTTAACTCTTATTAGTTAATTATTAATTTGCTTATTTTATTTTCTTTTCTTAGCTATTTCTTCAATTCTTTTTAATTCCTCTATGACTGACTTTTCATTTCGAATATTAGGATCTCTTTCACAATCATTTGTTCTATGCCCTAATTCTTTGCAGTTTGAGCAATACATATGCATTTATTAATTCTTTTCGTTTTCTTCTCTTTCTTTTTCATCTATTTCATCATCATCTTCTTTACTTTCATGTTTTCTCTATTTACATCCTGGAGCTTTCTCGCTATTTTTACCACAGCATCAATAAATTTCACCAGATCAAACACTTGTATGAATCCTGCATGACCAATTTAAGTTTTCATTCTCACTATATTCTTGTCTACAGTTTTTACAAGTTTTAAGTTCTTAGTCACCAAATCTCTTATATCTAGCTTTTAATGTTCTCATTCTTGATCTGCATTTATCTAACTCATCTGTTAAGATTTGGATTTTCTTTTTCTATTCGTTATTTCCTTAATTAAGCTTTTCATTTTAATCTTTAAATTCATCTAATAGTTTGCTTAGTTTATTCACACTACTCTCTGCTATAATTTTTAACTTGTTTCTACTAGCAATCAACTCTTGAACATCTTTAGCTTATTAGTATGTTTAGTTTTGGATTTCTTCTTTCTATTCACTAATTACAGAAAGCTTTTTTAAAAGATTTTCCATTAATTGGGTTTAATTTTATATTAGCTTTACAGCTATTCTCAATTATTTTTATATTCTATCTTCTTAAGTTTTATTATCAGAGAGAGCATTAATTACGCTAAATAAAGCTGCTAATCTCTCTCCTACTATTTCATTTTCTACTTTAAGGATTGCATTTTCATGGACTAGCATAGTATGATTGTTAAGCAGCTAATCGCTTTTTGCTTTTTCTTATCTTAAGGTTTCGAAAGCTTCTTATCTTGAGGATTCACTTTATGTGTATTGTTCACTGAGAGAAATATATTTTTATTAGATAGTGTTATAAGCAGTTTCTTGTAAAGAATTAAGCTTTACTAAACTATTATGCTATTCATTTATCATTTCTTTGTTAATTATTTCCTAAAGAGCTTGTTACTTATATTCATTTAATAAACCCTACATACCTTCCATTGACTAATATACATCTCTCAGTTTTTAATTTGTTTCTTCAAGCTGTTTCCTTGTATTTTTTAATTCTTTAAATAACCTATCACTAAGCTTAAGTTCCTCATAAACAGTGCTACTTTTTATTATCTCCTTATTCTTAATTTCTCCAGTTTTATCCTCCAATAGAAGTTCTTCTTAGATCTTTAAATCAGCGTTTTGGCCTTGAACTTAACTTGACTGAAAGTGCTTTTATTGCTTGTTTTTATTTTATTTCTTTTTTTGTTTACTAATACCAAATTACTGATCTCTCTTTTTACTTAGTTATACTCTATTATCTTCCTCAAATATAGGCAATAGATATTTTTCAATTACAAGAGCTGCTAAATCTGGTGAAATTTAAACATCAAAATCCCGTAATTTTTGCCTATTGATAAGAACTTCTTACAAGTTAGTTAATTTGTAATCAGAAATTTACCTATTAGAGGAGCTTAAAGGCATTTCATGCTTTTCCTACTGAAGTTTTTATGATGATTACTATATTTTTTAGTAGTTAGATCTGTCTGAGAATTATTAGAAATTTTTTTGTGATGTTTGATTTTCACTTTTGAACAGCTCTTTCTAAAAGACAGAAAAGCGCTTAGGAATTTTATTTTAGCTATTATGAGATTTATTTCTATGCTTTTCCTATTAATTAGTTAAAGTAGTTAAGTTCTACTGAGACTATTAGTTACTCTATGAGATGGTAGCGCTAGACTCTTCCTAACTTTTAGTTTTCTTTTATAAGTTAGTTTATATAGTAGTGGATTCAGCTGTCACTTAAGTTGAACTTTCTTATGATATTTGCATTTTTACTAAAATGATAGCTTAAGTTAATGAATCCTACAGAATAAATATAACTTGAATATACAAAATGCTTTTAATATGTATATCCATTAGGAAATACTACTGCATTTATTAGAATTAATGAAAGCAAGTTTGGTTTTGATTATAGGGACTTAATTAATATTATTAAGGAAGAAATTCTTAATAAGTAACTCTTTATAATCTACTTAATTTAATACATATCAAAGAGTTTTATAATCTATCTATTCAAAGGGATAGGTCTCTTATAGCCAGTCTAGAAATAACTAATTTTAAAGCTCTTTTAGAGTTTCATTTAAATCTATTATTATGTAAAACTTTAAGCTGCTTTTAATATTTTAGATCAGATGGTAACTGTTAATTAGATTTTAAACAAGCAAAATTTATATTCCTGTACTAGTAAGAATCGTATAAGAACAAATTAGAATGCTAGTTAAGTACATTAATTTAAAAAAGCATTTTGATTGATTTGACTTAGTTAAGCGTATCTGTAAAGAATACCCAATAGTTAAGACTAATAGTTACTATTCATATTGTAGCTTTTATTAAATTGTACCCAAAAATCAATTTTAATCTAAATTTTATCAAATAGAAATTAGATTTGTACGAATGAGTTAAAGCAAATGACTTGATTAGTTTATCAGTCTTAATAATAATATTCATTACTATACAAGTTAAATCACTAATGATTCTTTAAATATTTCATATGCTTATCTAATACAAATCTAGCAAATTAAGAATGCTTAATTAGTAACATCTTGCTCATAAGTATCTATTACGATTATAAAATTAGCTATAGACTCTTATCTATGAAGAGTAATATATATAATTTATTTGAATCAGATATAAGAGTAAGAAGTTAGATATTATAGATTAGATTACTAATTAAGAACTTTTAAAACCTAGCAAACTTATTTTCCTATTAATGCATTCTCTAAATAATGCCTATTATTTAACTTAACTTTTCTCCTTTTAACGAAGTATTGGCTAATATAAAGAGAAATGTATTTTGGTTTATTTAAACAGTAATAAATAGCAAAATAACAATATTATTCAAGTGGACTATGCTTAAAGAGGAAGAATAAATGGTACTAGATAAGCTGAAAATAATAAATGAATTATAAATAGTTTTAAAGCATAGAAAGCTAAATTCTTTCAATCATAATTGCTATTGCTTTTTAACTTAAAAAGAGAACTATTTAATCACTAATTTTCAGTTTTCTTATAGTTCTTATAAATAGAAAATATCGCATAAACATTTTAAAATCCAAAGAATTGTTTTCCAAACTTTTAAAAAGTCTTAACTAAATACTAATCAAATTATTTTAAATTTGCTTTAAACTTCAAATGGATATAACTTTGAGATTTAGCTACTTATAAATAATTTGATTGCTATAATTAAAAACAGAAAGTAGATCATGGTTCTGAATATTTTAATTTTAGCCTTAGATTCAAAAGCCTATTAGATAATTATTTAGGTCAGATTATTAATCCATATTTTTATTAGTTTCCTTGTATTCTTAAATAAACTGCTAGTGAACTAATGTAACATGTCTTTAATTATTAGTAGCTAAATATAAGCTTTATTTTATAATATTAATAAGAATCGTTTTAAAACTCAGTTAAAGCAATTTACCTTCTACTAAAATTGAAAATCTAAGTAATTTTATAATAATATCTAATGCCAAATAAAGCTATTTAAATATACTAAGCATATTTTATCTGGATGGATTAATAGTTATATAGAGGATTAAATGCATAATAAGAGTATTGAAAGCGTAAATTTACTATTGTAATATTCTCATCTACATTTACCTTAAATTATTACTTAATTATTTGCTATTTTTATTTCTGTTTGCTTTAATAGAAATCAGACTCAGAGTAAAAGATATGGCTCTTAGAGTCTAAAATAAACTAACTCAAACATAAAGGATTAATGTGTAATAGCATGTTTATAGTTTTGCTGTTGAATCTAATTTCTAACTTTCGGGGGTGCAGAAGAAATAATTATATCTAATAAACAGCAAAATAACTTACTACAAGTGTTATTAGATAATAAATAAGTGTTAATATTTATATAGTCTGAGTACTGCTAGATTAATTTCTACTATAAGTTAGATCAAAATAATTAAGAATAATCTTATCAAAATAAGCTATAATCAATAATAAATATCTTTAATTAGTGTATAGCATGCTTTTTATAAGATTCTATAGTCTTTATATCCCAAAAAGGAATTTCTGTAAGTTTGTCAATAGAGTGGAAATAGCTTTGGATAAAGGCATAAATAAAATTATAATTGGTCCATATTTAAACCTGATAATCCTTTATTTAATAATAAAGATGAAACTAATCATAATTTTTAAAGCTAATTTTAAATATAAAGCAATAGGTTTATATAATAATTCTGCTAGTATTAATAAATTATTCACATCTTATATTTAAAATCTAATTTTACCTCTTTTATTTTAAACTAGAAAGGCTTATTTGGTTAAAATAATTTATTGGAGTTCTTTTGTTTAAGCAAGTGATAATGAATGGATTAGTGTATTTTAATTTAAAGTAGGAAATGATAATTAAAAGTATATAAAGTTATTATAATTATAATTTCATGAAAACCTTTTTACTTTTGATTGTTTCAGCGTTTTTGGAAATATCCTCTGATGGTTGCGTTTCCCAAATTATTTTCGATAATTACCCAGATGGACAAGCAAGTATTTTTGCTTATGAGCCTTTTCAACTTATATATTCTCTAAAGCATACTTGCACCTTAACTTAGACTTTAAGAAGGTAGTGAGTAGTAATGTATTCTAACAATACTAAATAGTCGGATGCATTAGTAGAAAGCAACGAAAATTGAGATATTATCATTGAGAAATATAAGCTACTACCAAACTTCGCTTATCAAATTAAGATCTTCATATACGTTGATGAAATGCTCACTACGAATAGAGAATTCCAGTTATCCGTTAAATCTGAAAGCCCAGTTTGCAATATTTATGGGGGAAGTTTCAGAGTCGTTTCACAAGAAACTGATATTTTATTAGATGGGAGTCTTTCATTTGACCCGAACTATGCATAAGATAATTCCTAATCTAACAGACTTTAATATATCTGAAACTGCACCGAAGAAGATGGACAATAAAAATTTTGTACGAATTGGAATGCCAAAAATTTTAAAGATTTTTCTCAGGTATAAGTATTTTCATAATTGCTAGAAGCAAATAAAAACTACACTTACTTCTTAACTGTTTAGAATTAATTTGGAATTAAAACAAAATGCAACTAAGTGATTCAACTAAGGAAGGGAAGATTTCCACAAGCTTATATTGTATTTTAGGATTTACTTACTAATAAACTAAGTCCTAATTTCCCAGTAAACTACTTCTTTGGCTAAATTATTTTAGATAACGAAATTTAAAGAAACTAGCAGGCTAAATGAGAGTTAAAGTAAATTTACTAATAATGAAATATGACCAAATAAGAATTCTATAATTTTATGTCCTTGAATCCAAATGGAGTGATAGGAAATATGATGTACTCAGTGATCTTGATTTGTAAGATTAACGATCAAAATTTGCTAAGTTACGCTTAAAACGATATTTAAGCAAGTGAAAAACCATATTAAGGCATAATTACACCATTTTAAATAGATGATTAGCTTTCTCTAATAACAGCAACTGGTTGGCTTTAAGGAAGTGATCTAAATTATTAATATATCGTGAATATTTCAGTTCTTGAATCTTATGTAATAGGATTTGCCAAATAACTCAAGGAGTTTTTAGTTCCATTACCAATAGGCTATTAAGAAAACTCGTACAATATTCAATTACTAGCTAAAATAACCAATATTTAAAAAGCAGGATGAACAACAGTTTTAAATATCGCTCCAAAATCTGATCCCAGCTAAGAAGTGGGAAACTGAAATTAATGGCTAATAAACAGCATACTATAATATAAAAATGAATACTCTAAAAATATACTATGCTAAAGAGAATTTTATTTGCTTGTTGCCTAAGATTTTAGTAAAGTTTAGTCTTATGATTATCAACTAGACTCAGAGTCAATCTAAACACTAGCAGATTTCTTAACTTTACTGACAAATGAAATAGGAAGTGATAAATTTATCTTGCACGATATCAGCCTTTACGTTGCATTTAAAATAGTAAAAATAACCTCATTTTCAATAGACCAGATACCTATTTAATAATACTTAGAAGCGGTTACAAGATATTTTGCTTTAAATCCTTAGTAATTAGAGACTAGACATTGGAATCATATACATAATATAATAGACAGTTTAATTGGAAAATATCCTGATTTAATTACGTACTATATGGATATTAATGCTGCTTTTTCAGTAAACATGATTCCTAACCAAAATAGTATTTTCTTACTTACTGAATCTTTAGGTACAACTATTTTCAAATCTAGTTTCATTTTACACAGGAGAAGCATGATATGTGCTTTAAAAGAGCAAGAAATCACTATATTTTTTTCCCAAAATTTAGTGAATTTTTTTGAAGATTTGAAGTAAAACTAATTTCAAAAGTGTGTAACATTTGTTTGCTCAATATTCTAATCAGAAAATAGTTTCAAATGGGTAGTAAAAGCATTCTTTACTTGCTTATAAGATGACTACGGTAGATTCCTTATGCTTTTCCAAAATCATCCTAACGCTACTTTTCCAGAAATAAATTTAAACAGTCAAGATGCAATGACTGAGTTTTAAATAAATGTAAAGGATGATAGTGAAGAGTTTTGTGGGGTTTTTAGTGAAGTCCTGAATTTATGATTACCCTGTGTTTCTTATAAAGAGTATTAATAATATGATCTTTACTTAAAATGCAGGTGCTAACAAATAGGCTTACACTAAATATAAATCGAAAACTTTTTCTATGGCTAAGTTTTAAACTAAGAAACAGCCCAAAGAATTGAATTTCTATCTAAATTTTATTCCATTTATATGCTAATTGCTATAACCCTCCTCAGTGTACTTATTTACATCTTTTAGAAATTCTTTAACAGTATTGCTAAAACAAAGAGAATTGCTGTTGAAAGTCAGAAAAATAAAATCGTGTTAATTGATTCAAAAAACTTGAATATCAAGCCGGTTAAGAAAGGATAATTTGATAATTTATGAGGTGTGAAATAGAAAGAAAACCCTGTTTAGTATCAAAATATAATGTATAATCAATATGAATAAGATTATGTAAAAACTTCTAGATCAGTGGGATTAAATTCAGAAAATGATAGGCAGATATTGTCAATTGAAAGTCCTAAGCCTTAAGTAATATAGCAAAATAATATAATTTAGCTTCAAGAAACTACTCTTACAATTGTCTATGAAAGCTAGTGGCATTTCGTTAAAGTAAGATTTTAATTTAGAGAAACAATTATCTAGTTGGATGCTTCAGCGAATCGTCTATTAACATTAAAGAATAATTTTTAAGACTATTTTGCTGCCTTTAAGTCTGCTATAACTTACCTGGACTTTATTACTGCGGTTTATCAGATGAATACGAAGCTAAAGTTTAATATTTCGATTTGATTCCCTTAGGCATTACTTTTCTTTTAAACTTTCTCTTTTAATTTCTTCTTCTAATAAGTTACTTTTTGCGCAGAAGAATTTTAATAATGCTATGCAAGTTTTTAGTATTCATTTGCATTATCATTAGTCTTTTTTGCGCTTTTAATGGCATTGGAATGAAGGTAGGTATTTATACAGTACTTTTTAATCAAAAACTGAATTTGTGTCCTGATTTACACAGTTGCGTTTGATGCTATAATCCTAGAGCAAGTCAGATTGATATTTCACTACAAATGCATTATGAACCGATGATAGTTTCTGACTATAAATTTTTTAAAAGATTTAAGTATATAATAATAAAGATACTCTACTATACCTTCTCAAGTTAATTCATCTTTCCTATTTCTACAAATCAAATATAAAAGCAATTCAATTAATTAATAATCAAGTGCTTTATCTTATACCTTTACAAATACATTGAACATCTATAAAACTACCTTTCTATTTACTAAAAGCATCTTAAAAAAGCTTTAAGAAACTTATAATATTCGAGGCTAATTTTTTATTATGATTGCAAAATGTAATATGCATTAATAAATGAGTTCAAATAAGTTAACTACTAAAGTTAATATTAAAGCTTCACTATTATTTAACTCTAAATTTAGAACCAAAAATTAGAATTTTTAATTAGCTTTACACAATTTTACGTTAGTTGTAGTTAAGATGTTTATGACTTTAAATCAGGAATATCAAGTTAGCAGTACTTCAGTCAAAGTTCTGGTTATTAGTTTACTTATATTAGTTGTATTTATCTATGCTATCTATTTTAATCTAATCTAATGTAATTTTAATATCTAATAAACTAGAAACCTTCTATTTAAAAATACTTAGCACTGATTCCTTAATAACTTGATGTTAAGTAGCTTAAACAAAAAATAACAATTTAGTATAATAGTTAGATACTAAAGCTAAGCAACTTATTATAAAATCACTAACTAATAGCATCATAATCCTAATTAACGTAATATCTGAAAATATGAATACTTAAAGTTAAAGATAAAGCATAAATTAGATTAATGATTATATAGAAATATGACTGACTAAGTTAATTATTAAGGTATTAATCTCTTATTCTAATATAAATTATTTGTATATTCAATCATTTCTTTATAATATACAATTACATCTAAAATTTCCTATACTTTTACTTTATGAGCATTTATTATATTTAATGGTTTAAACTTAGCTGAAGCTAAAAGATTAGGGAAACTAAAATATAAAGAATAAGGAATTACTTTATACTAGGTTATTTAGTATTATTTTTAATAAGCAAGCTATATAAGCGTTTGATGTTACTATTTAGCTTTAGCTTTAAATTTAGATATTTGATTCTAATGAAATCTAGAAATATAAGCATAGAGCAAATTATAATCTTAATTGCTATGAAATATAATAATCTTATGATATACTTCAATCTGAAATTTAGCAAAATAGCTATAACTTAATCATATTTATGAAGCTGATTTAGACTAATGATCTTCATTAATTTAGAAATCATAAATTAATATTTAAAACTCAATAATGATAATCTAATTAGCTTTTGCTGTATATAGCTTAGCTATTTAGATTAAGTATTCTAATTTAGTTTACTTGAATAAGAAAATTAGTTAGAATGAAATATAATCATTTGAGTAGCATGCTCAGAGTAAGGAGAATTAAAGTAGCTTGATGTAGAAAAATAAAAGTAGATTTAAATTTCTGGAAGTTTTATATAGTAACTTCATTATTAAAGCTATTAAGTAGTTAGTATTGGATTTAGAAGCAAGTAGCTCAGATTATTTTATATTAGAAATTGAGGTTTATAGATAAAGAATAAACCTATGATTTTTTATATAATTGAAAATGGCGAATAACGATCCAGGCTTACAAGCCTATAGAGAGCAGCAAGCTTTGATGTATTAACAGCAAAGATAAAATCCTTAATAATAACCTTATGTTGCTTAGCCAGTCAATTAATAACCTCAAATTGGATAGCCAGTTTATAATGTATAAGGTTAGTATGTTCCTATATAACCTCCTCCAGCTTAGCCTTATTACTAGAATTAAGCTCCTCAACCTTATATGGCAGAACCAATGTTTCCAAGACCTTAAGTTTTATCATAACCAGTGGGAAGACCAACACTTTTAATGTGTCCTTATTGCCGAACATCGGTATAGACAGCATACGAACATGAATTGGGTTGCGCAGCATTATGTAGTTGCATTCTTTGCTGTTTATTATTTTGGCCTTGTATAATTGTTCCTCTATGCTGGGATGAATGTCATGAACATAAGCATTATTGTCCACGATGTACTAAATTAATAGGATACGAAAAAAGGATGTTTACAGGGCCTAGAGCATGATCTTTGATTTTTAGCTTTATTTTTTCATTATCTAAAAAATTAATTTGATTAATCCAATTAATAAGCAGCCTTTACCAACGCTGCTCACCTTTTTGAATATCAAAAATTAAATGAACCAAATTAAAGTTGATATCACTTAAATATTATTGTGTGTCTTTATACTTAGATACTTTACTTCTTAATAAAGAGACAGAAACATTAGGCTTTATTTAAATTTTTAGATATATATAAATTATTATATTGAGACTTTGCTTTTGAAAAATAAATAGCAATATTTATAAAAGCGTTATTAATTAAGGACACATAAATATCTTTTGTTATGATCTATTATAACAATCAGGGATAAAATCATCAAGCAACTTATTTAGTCAAAGTTAAATATAAGCTTCTTTAAATTATACTGTTTAGAAATTAAATAAATGGCAATTTTATTTGCTTCCTTTTAAACTCTTAAAAGATGTTTTTAAACCTCTCTTGCCTTACAAATTAAAATTAAAATGCTAACTCTCTATATAATAAAGTGATAAGGTAAATTAAAAATTTAAAGCTACGCTCAAATATAACAATTGTCTTCAATTTTAGGCTTAATTACAAGACTTTATTTGATGATATGCTAAAACAATTTTACTATTAAATTCCTGTACTCTTCTATAGTTCAAACTATTGTTTATTTTATAAGCTTTATAAATAATAATAAGTTCCTGTAAGTAGATTACTTATGTAGCATAAAGCTTTATATATGCAAATAGTTTATTAAATACAAAGAGGTTTTTATTTATAAAATAAAAGATTTTAGAAGTTTAAATTGATTATATATCTTAAAATTATTTAATTTTACTATTCTAATAATTAACAGTTCTATCTTTCTTGCTTAAGCATAGGTTAGCAAAATATTATGCCTCTTTTTTATTAGGCTAATTCTACTATTTAATTGCTATATATTTTCGTTTAGAATTATAAATCTTAGCATTTATAAAAATTTAATTTTAAAGGGTTAATAGTATTAAAGATATAAAAGTGAAATGAAATAGACAGTTAGATATTTTTAGTGCTTTGCAATAGAAGTTGCAGCTATTATGTTGAGAAATGTAATTTTATAGCTATACAAATGTAATAATTTCATAGTTGGCTTCTTTTATTATAATATAAGTTATTAGTAAAGTTTGGATTAATCACTCTGTGCACTTTGCAAAGCAGGTTCTTTGAGTTACTGTTTTAACTTTTTTTCTAACTATCTATTAATTGTTTAATTTTATCTAGGGTAATCTGTATAGTTATCTTACTGGTTTAAAAACTCCTAAAGTGTAGCTAATGTACCATATGTTGATAGCACTACGAAATCCTGCTCATTTTTTTTATCACTGAGAATAAGATAAAATTAGTTTTTATTCTTGATATGGAGAGTAATCTATCCTATCCTTTTGTAGCCTAAAATTTGAATAATGTATTTGTATTCCTGAATCAAAAAAATCTTCTTTTCCGTGAGAATTACAATTTGAGGCTTTTTCTTGCCAATTAAATGACTCTCTAAATCAAAGTACATAATCATTCTGAATAAAAAATTACTGCTATTTATGATGCTAGCCTTAATTTAGCGTATATAGGCATTCGTAAGATTCACAAAGATCTGGATCGTATTCTTCGAGTATCATTCTAGGACCAAAATATCTTGGAAGTCTAAATCGGCCCTATTTGTACATCTTTCCTTTTCCTATTCTAGTTGCTGTAGCAGAAATACCAGCTGAAATATTATTTCCTGTTCTTAAAACAGCTGTAAAAGGTGATGTTATAACTCCTAAAAGTCCTTTCCCTATTCCTTTAAAGAATCCTTTAGTACCTCCTTACTTAGCTCCTTTGTATGGCTTAGTGAAAATCCCAGCGAAGCCTCCAGCAAGTTCTGAAACTCCTCCTTTAATTCCTTAGTAAAGACCGGAAAAAGCATTATTAGGCTTTGCTAATTTTCCTTGACCTTCTGGATCACCTCCTAAACTTTTCACAACTCCATATAAAGATCCAGTAGCTTTACTCAAAGATTCCATGCTTCCTCCCACTACTCCAGTAATTAGAGATTTTACTCCTTTACCAACACCTCCAGCAAATTCTTTAGGACCTTTTAGTAGTCCTTTTGCTGGGGCATTGAAAAATTCAATAACTCCTCTTCCAATTTTATCTACTAAGCCAACAGGATTACCAATTATATCAGAAGCTCCTAAAATTTTATAGAATTGCATTATTCCTTAGTTAGTGTAGTTTTTGATTACAAGCCAAGTCAAGTTACTGAGAGTCTAGAAAGAGTAAGTTATAAGAAGTTCTTTAAACTATAAAGGAGAATCCGATAAATTTCCAAACGAAACTCCAAAGTTTAACAAAAAGGCTGCAAAAATACTTCTAGGATCCATTTAAATTTCCTTCTAAGCTATTTTAAGAGAAAAATTAATTTTCATTGCATGTAAGTGAATGTACTCAAAATATGATTTTTAAGAAAACTCTCCTGGCTCATAACTTAGAGTTGAATTAGAAACGTCAAGCATAGAGCATATCTAGCTAAGAGATGTTTTTCCAGTAATTTTTTAAGGATCATCATAATAAATTATATCTTAAACTCTTCAAAGAAATTCCAAAAATTCGTTTATCAACTTTTGCTCTACTTTAACATCACATTCACCCATTGCAAAAGCAAGCATTGTATATTTATCAACAGTTCCCATTCCACCCATTATCTCATCTTTTACATTTCCACTGCTTAATATGGTTTCTTTATGAATTTGAATTTAGATGAAGGGAATTTGTTCTTAAACAGTTTTTTCATTTTTTTTCAGGTTAAGATATGCTTTTGGGGCAAAAATAGTTGGATAAATCATATTTACAGTTCTCTTAGCAGAATCCAATTATACATGCTGGACTTTTAATTCCAAACCTACTATTTATTTAATGTCTTCGTTTTCATCTGGATATTGCTCATATGTAGCTTTAAGCTTTATTCCATATGATATCATATAAAACAATTCGCTAGGCTTATCATCTATCATGCTGATTCCAAAACCTTGAATCTACATTTTGAACTAATAGTTTACTTATCCTTATGATTTCGCATTAAGATACTAAATCATTGCTTGATGGTCAAATGTAATTTTTCTCTCAGCAGCTTAGTCTAGGATTTCACCTATTAAATTTTGCTTATTCAGCTTTATTTATAAGCATCTTGTTGTACCTTTATTTATTATTTCTGCTTGATAAGTTCGCTTATCAATTTTAAAATCCTTGAACTTTTTTACTTTTTCTATTGAAAAAGTTTTACTTTTATCAAGTATAAGAACTTCTAGCTTTTTGCTATTTATAGAAAGATCGGAGAAGACAAATGGAATTCATTAATATGGCTTCACTACCTTATAATCTTCTTTAGTATCTGCTTGTTTAAATTGAATTTCATTACTTGTTAAATTCTGTATTATAAATTCAGGATTTTTAGGCTTTATAATAGCAATAAAGATAGTAGCATCATCCTCAGTTGTAACAATAACCCTAGCAAACTCATGATATTCAGTTCTTTGTTGTGGCTTATATCATTTCTTTTATTATTCTTGGCTTGTTTTTTCTTTGTTTTATTACCCTAACTTAAGAAGTCCTGTTAATGTGTTTCTCTTTGGTTGCTTTTTAATTTCCTCTTCTTCCTTTTGCAGGATCATTTAAATTTTTTCTTCTGAAGCTTTATATTTTATTTAGAAATCATCTATGTCTTCAATCCCAAAAGCAGCTGACCATCCTTCTGAGTTCAATTCTGTTATTTATACTAATTTCTTAAGTTTTGATTTTTCAAAATGAAACTCTGTATATAAACCATTTGGTTATAATTCAAACAGTTAACTTGCATTAGACTACCTTACTTTGAGAGCTTTTCTTAAGCAATTTCTAAAAACGAATCTTTATTTGATGGTTATTACCTTTGTATAAACAAATGGAGCTCAGCACTACTAAATAAGCAAGCCCACATACTTGTATTTCTCAGGGATTCCTTGAGTTTTATCCTTTTAAGTTTTGAGAATTTTCTAGCCTGCAATACCAGTTGAATCTATTCTAAATTTATCTGACCATTATGCTTTAGACTCATTTGCTAGTTTCATTTGAACTTTATCTTATGATCTTTCCAAATCAAAAAGTTTGACTGCTTTCTCAGGAATAGTTTGAGAAACTAAATTTCCTTTTAATTTTAATGCTAAATCTGTCTTATTGACAATTCAAAATTTAGAGTAAACATTAAATTCTATACTTGCAAATTTCTTATTAATAGCTTTCCTCAATTTAAAGCTGATGTCTTTGTTTTTATCATACACTAAATTTTCATTTTTGAAGTTAAGGATTGTCAGGTCATTTTGCTATAATTCTTCAAAAGCTTTGCTTTCATCGCAGAAATGAATTCTCTATTATTCCTTAGCAAGAAAATCTTATAACTCAAGAGTTTAGGAATACAGTTTTCTTTTATCTCCTTAAGGATTTTACTCTATCATTTTCCAAATGATTTATTTTCTTTCATTTAGTTATGATAAGCAATAGATACTCTCTGTATCAGTTGGTAATACACTCACGATTAGCTAAGACTCTTAATTCTGTTTAACTTAATAAAGTTATATTTCATAAGGACATAAATTAGTAAAACTCATAGGAGGCTAAAAAATAAGGTGAATTTAGTGCAATTTTCCTTGATTTAATTTGATTATTTCACATTTATAAGTGACAACGTTTATGCTTATAAACTTATCTTAAATCTTTATGTTTTTCTCTATAATTATCTGTTTCTCTTAATCATTGCCAAGATTATCTCCCATATTAGATATTACATTTTCGTAATTTATATCCGTTTGATCAGAGACAACTAAAGTTTCAGAAGATATTAGCCATTCTAAAGGAAGCCAAGCACTTCTTTACTATTGCAATGAAATTGTTTATCTTGTAAATTTATTTGAAGATGCAAATTCATTTGCCTTAGCGTTTAAAAACAGATCAAAGTTACAATTATTGGTTACAACTACATGAGTCTATATAATAACCATTCTTTAATTTCCTTTAGGAGTTATTGTGACTATTAAGTTGCAAGCAGGTTTGAAAAGTAGCAGAGGACTCGTTATTCTATAAACTCTAGCACTAAGCTTATTGATGGGAACCTAGAGTATAGTGCACTTATAAGGGATAATTTCAATACTTATATTTATTAATTTTTATTTGTTCAAAGTAGTTGCTGAATTCCTACTTATTACTTCTCTCTCAATCAACTCTTCGTCAAAACTTATTTCCTCCTATTTCTAAAGAATTCACTCATGTCTAGATTTTATTTTTTATGGTTATTCTACTCATATCTTGATTGGAACTCCCAATTAGTTACTAATAGTGTAATTAGTTGAATTTTTCCCTAGTATATGAAGCTTTTATCTCAGAATGTCTTCTTCTTCAACTTAGCTTCACAATCTATTGATTCTTTAATAAAATCTTAGAAAAACTTCAGCCATAGCAAAGCTAAGATTTAAGTCAAAAATTTTTTGGCTTAAGAGTTTAACTTTTAGAGTAGATAAAGAGGATTCTTACAAAACTATCATTTCAAAGTTTCAATCTTCTATAACAGGCTCCCAAGCGCAAACCTTACTATTATAAAATTCAGATTCGATCATACTACTCAAATTAGCACTCATAAACACTTCTTATAAGTTATTGTTTTGGTCAGATTATGGTAAAGAATTTGAATAGTAACTAGACGAAACTTTATAGCAATGAAGGTAAAATAGCTGATATTTTATTTCTAAAGTATCATCAACAAGAATGAACTTAAAGTCGTCACATTTAAAAACCACATTCATAACGCTCTTAACTTCTTAAACTTCATTTTAATCCTACTATTTTTTGATTTAAGATAAAGCTTTTTTTATTTGCTTCTAGTCATTTTATTTTTTTATTTATTATTTACTTTCACCTCAAGCACATTCTTAGAACTTCCAGTACATCTTAAGAATGTTATAGAAAAAATTAATTTCTCTCAATCCAAATACAATTTCAAGCAACTCTATTTCAAAATTGACATTCATGTTTCAGAATCTCTTATCTTATTATGAATCATAAAGAAGTACCATTCTGCTTGGTTTTATGATATTAAAGCAAGTATCTGGATCAATAAAGTTATAAAAAACTTTACCTAGATTAGCTCCAAAGTGACCTATTTCAAGTTGTAGTTCATCATCATATTAGCCATATTATATCAAGATTGCATTACCATACTTATCCTTACCAATTTTTCTGTTTTAATAGTTTGAATATTTTCCTTAAATACAACAATAATATTCCATTGTTGCCGATTAACTTTATTTGGGAGTATGAGGTATTCAAATTTAAATATTCTAAAGAGCTAACATAACGTCCATTCCACTTTTTTAGTCTATAAACTTTACACAATTATTAACTTTTTCTTGCTCTTGTATAAGTTTAGCTTTTTGTAATTCTTCCTCCTGCTTTATCATTTTTATTTCTTCAAATCCTTTTTGGATATTTTCATACATAGCCGTATAAAGTAAATTCTTACCTTTCAAAGCTTTAGAAGCTTTCTTTTGCTTTATTTCTTCTTAAATAAGCTTATAAGGATCTTGGAACCATTTCATTAAAGAAAGGAAAGTATCAATGTTAAGAATTAGTCTAATTTCCTATACTTTGCAGTCTATATTCATTATTTCAGGATTTCATTCTATTTGTATGATTACCTATTCCTTTTCCTTAACTAATGAGCTGTTCTTTACTACTTAATTGTTCTTTTAAAAGTCTTCTTAAGCTGATTCAAAACCACTTTATTCAGAACCATGATCTTTTAACTCTTTCTTTGAAGATGTTGGGTTTTGGAATTCAGTAAATAGTAAAGAAACCAAATTAGGATTTGCAATGACATAACTAAACTAGCGATCAAATTCAGATATTTTGTCTTAGATATAAAACATTTCTAAAGAGAATTTAATGCTCATATTACCCTACCTATCAGAACCTATTTTAAGCTTTATATTCTAAACGAAGCTTTCTATCAGAGTATTCTACTACTAAATAATGCAGCATCCAAATTGCTTCAACACGAACTTTATTTGAAAGTTGCAAATGTTTTACTACTAGGATATCTATTTCACTGCTTCACCTGCGTTTAGTAATTCAGCTTTAGCTTTATCTAATTATATCTCCTAATACTACTGCTTTGCATTTTCTGCTGAAGCCTGTTCTTTAACATTATATTCCTAATTGAGATTTTATCCGATTTCAGTTCAATACTATAAATACCTAAATATGAATATAAGCAGTTAATTCGATAAATTTAAATCTACATAATTGATTTCTTGGATTATCTAAAACGTAGCAAAGTTAGGATGTAATGGAACTAAGCAACTCTTAAGTAAAGTTGTGAACTAAGTTTCTTTAAGTATTTTAAAATTATCGAATTATAGTCATTTCTCAATAGAAGTTAGCTTAGATGCCATCTATATTTAAATCTTCTCTACATTGATAGTTAGAATATCGTAGAGATATTCTTCAAATTATTCAGTATTGTAATCCTTTTAGACATCAAAGTTTTAAAGATCTGTTTTTATTGAAAAATGCCCCATATTGACAATTAGAACGTTCTCTTCAAGAGAATTTATATTTTGAGGAATAAAAATAGTAGGGGCTTCTAGTTCAATATCAAAGTGCATAGCATATCTTTGATAATTACCTTTGACTAAATCTTTCTGAATAAAAAATTACAATTGCTTATTTTCCAGCCAAAATATATTCAGCAGTTACGTCTTCAGCTGCTTTACTGAAGTGACTAAGATCAAGCTGAACATTCATTGCTTCTCAAATGACATATTATGTTTTTAAAATATTTTCCCTGAATGAAAACTTACATGTTTAAGACTAAATAGAAAGGAGAATTTATTTTTAATTCAATCATCATATCTGCGTTTGGTATTTCAAATGGTTTCATTTTATATTTGCATACAAAAGCTGATTTCTAAGCTTTATTGTCATTTTAAAGTCTTTGGATATACGGAAAGGCTTTGCTTTAAACTACGTGATCTTTTGCAAATACACTAACAATTTCCATCTCTACAATTAGTTAGACTTATCCTTGATAAAAACCAAATTAGACATTTTCCAAGTAAATAGAAGTTAACTTCTTGCTTGCATCCTGCAAAATTTTGAAAGATAACTTAGAAATGTTTAATTTGAAAATTATCCACGTATAATTTGCAGGTACTTCTTCAGGTTTATATTCTTGCTTTTAGCCTAGTAGTTATTCAAAATCACTGTCTAATCTTTTTCTTTAATCCAAAACTAATGACAATCGACTTTCTACCTCACTAATTTTTCTTTATACTTCCTAAACATCTTTTTCCTTCTATTATTTAGATTTTCCAAATCCTATAAATCCTTTCAATTTTTGTCCATAGCTAGCAGATGCTTATTATTTAATTTCTTCTATTTCTTTTTGCATTGACTACTCTTATACCTACAAATTCAGTTCTTAAATAGCTCTTTCTCTTAAGACAATTAATTCACTAATGTCATAATCCTGCTCTATAATCTTAAGTAGTTCATACTAATCTTTCTTTTCTTTTTCAGGTTTTAACCTTCAGTCTTTATACAGTTGAACATATTTTTGTGCATCTTCTATTGAAAGTTCTTTAAATTTTTCTTTAGCTTGTACTCCTTGCTCAAATGAAGAATACATCCCTAAAAATTCTACCAGTTTAAGAGTATGAGTTATATGAGGAGCTTCTAATCTAAAGGATATACTTTGAACGATGAGTAACTCCAAGTTTAGTTATGGAATTTCGTATTTTGGTTCAATTTACTTATTCATTTAGAATTTAAGACTTATTTACAGGGGTTTCAACATAAAAGAATGCGGTTCTGGAAAATTCTGACTAGTTTCTTTGAAACTTCAATCAATGAAATCTTTAGAATTGACAATAGAAACTTAAGCTCCATAATCTAGGAATAAAGAAATATTTTCTATCCCACATAACTTTCTAGCAAGCTAATCATCTTAAACAAATTCTTTCTTCCAATTTTTATTACATGTGTAAACTTTCAAAGACTGGAGAATGATTCCAATAGCAAATTTCTGAGTTGAGCAGACTTCATCTTCATATCTGATGTAAATATTGTTAACAGTTACTTGCACGTTGTCAACAATCTTACTTATCATCTTTTACATTCATCCAGCCTCTTGCTTTCCTTTACTTATTTCTTAAGGGTTTTTAACTTCAAATTGATCTAAGTAGAACTACCTGTTAGACTTTATTTTCTCCATAACAAGCTGTGAATTCCATTTGTCTGTACTTTTAGGCTTAATTTACAAAAACATATCTTATATTTCGACAATTAGCGGGGACGATGTCAGACTAGTTCATGGAATTACTATCTTTATCTTACCTACATAGCCTGTTTCTAATTAAAAAGGAAAGTTCATATCATTAATAAAGCTTGGCTTCACCTTTAATTTTTCAAGAAGTACTTATCCAGAAAAAACTGACAAGTTAAGCTAATTAGCATCCAAATTTTCAATGAAAGAGCCTAACGCAGAGTTGATTACGCCCGCAGTTATCTTGTTCATTTAAAAATTATTAAAAATGAAGTTAACTTTATTTACTTTATATATACCAATTATAAGCTAAGCTACATTCTTATATCTTATCTGCTTCTATCATATCAGAGACAAATAAGCGCTAAGAAGGTTGATAGATAAGAAGTAAAAGTAAGGATATTTTTATCTCTTTAATAAAGTAAAATTTTAATTCATTGGCTTTTTTGACTTTCCATTTGCTACCTTAGTTCGGTGCTTGAGATATCTATTCTAAATTGAGTTTCATCAATATCATTAAATAAATTTTTAAATTCATTAGGGATTGGAGTATCTTACAAGGTTAGGAACTTTCCAAGATTTTAATCAAGTCTTCCTGCAACCCATATTTTAGTACCAGCTTACTGAAATCTATACAATGCATGAAGGACACCATTTTCTTCTTGATAATACTTAGGATTTATAATTTTAGCACAAGTATCCTAGCCTACTAAAATATCATTATTAGGAAACTGTTCAGCTATATCAATATAAAGAGATTTGGCAGTTATTAAAACTGGAAGTCTTAAGCTTTCAAATTACTGAATTCGTTTTAAAATTTCTTCTTTTTGTAATATTCCTTTATCAGGATGCTTTATACTTATCTCAAAGTCTGCATTTAAGACTTACAAACTTGCTTGTTTGACTAATTTTATAAGATCTAGGCTAAATCTAAATGTCCTTTGTGTAAAGGATTGAAACTACCTGGAAATATTATTTTATTTGAAAAGTCTATATCTAAGTACCATTTTTAGTCAAATACTAAGATAGATTAGTTATTTCCTTCAATTACATTTTGGATATGATCTATCTAACTGAAATTTTATTACTGAACTATTTCAAAAGAATCTGTTTAAACTAAGTTATCAAATAGCATTTTGCGAGAAATTTCTATTGCATTTTATGTCTAAAACGATTTTGAAATAACATTAAGAACTGCAAGGCTAATTAAGTTTTCTTATTTTTATCTGTCTCTTTGCAAAGATTTATCTAACTAAAGGTAAGATATTTCTTAGTTTACAGGAGTATAAAAAGCTAAATATGCATGATCATTTCCTTATCTATCATAATAGGTAGTAATTGCTGCTGTTACACCAACTCCAACTACTTTTGATGGATCAATATTTTCAATTTACTTATCCTTTGCTAAATAATTAATAGCTGCTTTATATGCTTGCAATGCCATACTTAAAGCTACTTCTTTACTAACATATTTAATACCTTTTGGGAGATCTATTTTAGAGTTTAAACTCTACTTAGAATATAGTAAAGAAGCTTCTAACAAAACTCGGGAACATCCTGGCTCTGATTATAACATATAGAAAGACTGAGAACCAGCTCCGGTTGCATAGAGTACTAAATTATATCCAGAAGCATATAATTCCTATATAAATTAAGTCATTTTTATTAAGAGTTTCCTCTATATCTTTAAGTTAATTTAATATAAAGCAGTCTTTAATATTATTCTATCTAATATCTTTCACTTTAATTAAATCCAATCTCCTAGTCATATTTCTCTTTCATTTGTTTTGGAAAATACTTTAGTATTTTAAAATCATAATAAATAAGTATGTCTCATAAGTTGAGCTATTCATAATTTGAAAGACTGAGATGGCTTATTGAAAAATGACTTTGATATTTCTATAAGTAAGTATATTATCTTAGCATAGTTAAGTTATATTGATAGTTATTGGATAATATACTTCTTCTCTAATATTCTAGTAGCTTAAATAATAAAAGGACTAAGTCTATAACTTATATTTAGAATGTATCTTTTGTTCTTACAGAGTCTTAAGTAAACTATTTCATCTAGGATTATAACAAAGACAGTGAAGTATTGTACATTAGCTACATATAAGCTTCTAATATAATATAGCATATAATTTAAATATAATTAAAAATATTACTTTTAACTATTTAGTTATTAGTTCAATCCATTATTTTGCTCTTTTATATACTAAATTTTTAATTCTCCAAATACCATATAAACCTTTAGTTAACTTGTAGCTTTTAAAATACCCTAAAGATCTTAAGTTAATAATAAACTAGTTAAGCGATAAGCTTGTAAAATGAATTAATTTTTACTCTTATAATGATTAAAGTCTAAAGGATTGGAGAAAGTTTCTTAATGTTGAGTAATATAAGCATAATCAGTACATTTAATATTAATAATTTAAATCGTTACCCAAATAACTATTTAATCACTCTTCTCATTTTTTTAAGATTCCTACCTTTCTTAGTTACTATGTTGTAATGTAAAAGTTAAAGCTTTCCTTATTTGTTTAATTATTAGTATGATATATTGCTCTTATTATGCATTATAAGTGAAGTGAATATTTTTACTCCTTCTACTTCCAATGCTACAGGGTGAACATTTTCTTCATCATTCCAATTTTCATGTCGTCCTCTTGGTAAATAAGGTTGAATTAAAATCTTTTGTAGGTTCATTCTGAAATAATCACTTATTGAAGCTAAAAAATCACAAGGAATGATAGCATCGAATAAGTCTAAATAGCTGTAATTAGGAATTAGCCAAGTCCAAGAGTATTAGAACTCATCTATAATTACTTTATAGAATACTTCCATAGTTAGTTCATTCGTATAATTTACTGGCCTACCTGTTACCATTGCCAATCCAACGCTTTTACTTCAAGCTCTGTTTAGAACAAATTGCTAATAGCTTCAAAGAGCAAAATCATAGAAATCAGTTGTTAATGCTATATCCTCTTCTGTATAAATAGTAGCAGGAGGATTTAAATATTTTGTCATAAAAGTGAAAAGAAAGTGAACGTTAGCTGCTGCAAAGAATTCTTTTACTTTTTTATCTTTATTAGATAATCCTTTAAGCTATGCTGGAAGAACAGTTACTTTTGGATGCTTAATCCATACAATATTAAGTAAGTTAGTAAAATATTCTAAAATAGAGTTTATTTCTGGCAAATCACCATCTTAAGATATCACTATAATAGTTTTATCTATTCCATTAGCCCTTAGCATTTTGGACAACGTATTACGAAGAATTTCAGATCTTCGATAAACTGTCATTTAAATAGGGATAAGATCTTCTTTCAATCTTTTTGACTCTATTATCTAGAAGTATTTAGTTCTAGCTTATTGGAATATTTCTTCATTATCGCTTTCAAATTCTCATTCATAACAGGAATTTTCTCAATATTCTGCATAAAATCCAGGCCAACTAGCATTTTCAAGTTTAAGATAAGTGTCTTCACTTAGCTAGAAAGCTTTTTCTAAGTTAAATTTCTACTTCTTAAGTTTTTTGCTAAGAGTTCAAACTCCATAATCTTCCCATTCTAATTTTGTAGAGTTTAGTATTTAAAAATCAGTGAAATAAGGATTGATAAATGATTTTGAGTATTCTTTAAGCTTTTGAAACTAATTAAGAGTCAAAATTTGCTAGCATATAAAAAATTCAGCTATGTATCCCTTAAAATATTAGCTCGTTTGCTCTGCATTTAGGTTAACAAACTTTTCTTTGGAAATGAGAGTAGCTCCTATTCTCAAAGGTCTTCCTGTTTAAATAAGTCGATAAAAAGGAGTTTGGAATGCGATTTATTTATTATTAATAAAGATGGAGATTTCTGATTTATTACTATATCCATATCCAGTAAAACTAGCTGAAAGCTTATATCATTTATTTGCTTCTATTATTTCATTAGTCTAAATAATCTCACAAGATTGGTCATTTCCTCCATAAAACTACAATTTCCTATTATTATCTATGAACATGTGATAGCCTCAATAATCACTCTTTTTCTTACATCCTTTCATTTTGTTAGAAACTAGAGTTTGAAAATCGTTATACTAACTCAAACTTTTAAACCAAAAAGAGAGGCTAATTTCTGAAAAATCTAAAGATCTGATTTAAGAAACAGCAGCTAAGTATTAAGAATTATTCAAAAGGACATAAGACTAAGGACTTCTACTAAACTAAATTACTTCAGGCTCATGTTTAAACTAGTTTTATCTTTCAAGTTTAAGAAAATGTGATATTATCATGTATTACATGACTCAAAAAAGCACAATAAGTATCGAAGCTGTTTTCAATATAAATCTTTGCAGACTAGACATTGCTATGAATAAATTTATGTAATTAAGAAAGTAACTTAGAAATCAACTAAATATCTTTCACTTTTTTCTTTATTTATTATCAACTATTTCAATGCAATTCTTTAATTATCTCATCGGCAAATATATTCATAATCTTATTTGTAATTATGGAAATTGTTCAAATTTAGTTGATATGGATTAAAGTATTTTTATTATTAAGAGGCTTAAAATCCAAAAGGTAATGAAATAATAATACGCTGTGTCTTTCGTTCAATTTATTTAAGTATTAAAAGTAATTTTATGAATTGCTTTATTAATAACTAGCTTTTTACTTGTAGCTTTAGATTAAATTCAAAAATGTTAGCTTGAGGTTTATGTATGTTTTTATAAATAAATAGATTAAATTTATGGATCAAGCAAATTGTTTAGATTGCAAGTCAGGCTTATTCTAATTAGCTGAAGTCTTAATTTAATTTTTAAGAGTACTCATTACTTGTATGCTTTTATTTATTGCCTAGAAACTTTAATCACAAATTTCTTTCATTCTACTTTCTTCTCCAATCAGAACTTCCTTAAGATGGTCTAAAGTATCATCATTTTCCTTGAAATCTTCAGGACTATGTATACTAAACTAAATTGAGCTTAAGTCTTCCTTAAGGGAATTCTAATTAGCAACAAGTTACTCGTTGTTGCTAAACATTTGTATTTTTTATATATTAAGAATTTCCTTTTACTCTGATTTTCTGTTATCTTTTAGCGAATCTAAAATAAGAAAGCTAGCTGAAGAAATACTATGATACTCCTACAAATCTTCTTTTCCTTTAAGTGTTGCAAAGCTTTTATTACTTTGAGAAACTTTATTTGCAACTCTTTCAGAGGAATAGGCTGATCTGAATAATCTAGCTGGCTTTTACTATATTACTTGTAAATGCTTTTTAAGTTGATTTTAAAAATTTTTATGGCTTTACATGCTTAGAATATCTTCATAGAAACTATTATTTTTCTTCTAAGAGATTTGATGTTTCTACTAATCCATAGTATCTTAATGAATGATTTTAAAATTTTAGATAGCATTTTGGACAGATTTGTATCTTCCATTTGAAAATGTTTTAGGATTAAAGTTCTTTTCATTTTGGCTTAAATTAGATTATCTTATACTTTAACTTTTTACCTCTAATTGTTATATTTTATCCCTCAATTCTTATATTTCATTCTGTTTCTACTGTAGCAATACCTAGTATTATTACTTTCCTTCACTTGAACTTTCGATATATTCTCAAGTTTACTTATTATTTAAAAGTAGCTACTCATACTACTAGGTAAGATTCTCCACAAATTGCTAATAAGTTTGCTTTATTTACTGCTGATTTTATATTTCATTAGTTTTAAAGTTAGAGAACTCTTATTTTAAAGCTTTATATTTAGCTTGCTGTATTTGCATTTAATCCTTCAAGTTCTTTATCTCTTACTCATACTAATTTTACTTTTACATCCATTCATTTTGCATTTTCTTAATATTACTTTCAATTTGCTTGTTATTAAACTCACTTTTTTGTTAGGAAATAGATGCTTCTTCAATGATATCTGACAGCAGTTTGATTAACTCTTTAGGATTTGATTTTCAATAAATAAGTTATTTTTTACTTTCTTCTTCTCTCTTCAGAGCTTACATATCTTATATTTAACTTAACTATTTTAAATAGTTAAAATATTAAAGTTAGAATTATCATTTAGCTGCTTAACTCTCTATTAGCTTCAACCCTAGCTGCTAATTAAATGATTAGACAGTCATAAGGCTAATAAGATAATACTTATATAAGCTACTTTTATTTCTTTCTTGCTCTAAATGTTTGACTCTTTATTATTATTCTTCGCTCTTTGCAAATTAACTGCTACTAAGCTTCTAATTGACAATCTAATTTAACTCTAAATAAATTAATAAATTCAATAAGGTTTATTCTGCACGGATAAATAATAAAAGCATATAATTTAAAAATAAAGGAGTATAATTATTTAAAATGAAGAATACAATAAATAAAGCTATAAAAAGAGAAATTAAATTAGCCATTATAATAGCTAGCAATTACTAATATCCATATAAGAATAACTCTCTCCACCTATTTTTATAATCTCTCACTTTTAATCAATAAGATATTATAAACCTTTTGAAACTTAGCCACAAATAGAAGAAATGTATCTTAAGTTATAGAGGAAATTATAAGAACTGAGTTTAATTACAAAGTATTTAACATTATTTATAATAAAAGAAGTAGTTAATATATTCTTAAGCTTTTGATAAAGAACGATTCAATATTACGTAAGAAGAGTGCAATTAAAGATTAATAAACAACTATTTTTAAAGTTACTTTTAAGATATAAACTTAAATAGTAAATACTACTCTTTAGCTTAAATCATCACATATATTCAAAATCTCTATAAACTTTAATTTAAAAATTATTTCATATCTAAGATTTAAAAATTAAAGTATCAGATCAAATTATTTCTGAATCGCTATTTGGGAATTCTAAGACCTTAGTTCATTGTAAAAGCAGTCATTTATTAATATAAAAAGGGCTTATTATACTATTAAGAAACACTAAAATTAGTTAAATATGCTTAAATATTACTAAAAAGCATGTTTAACTCTTTCTATTTTACATAAGATTGTAATTTAATTTGCTTAAGTTAGTTTATAATTAGAATATCTCGAAATATCGAAAGTTTAATTACAAAATATAGCAAATAAGTAAGTAAAAGTTGAAAATAATAATAATGAGATTAAAAGATAAAGAAAAGTAATAGTATATTAAAATCTTCTATCTATTAAAACTATAAACCTTTATTTACTATCCTAGTCTAAGAAATACGTTACTTTTTTATTAATTTTTATAGTTATTAATTTGTTTTTTTTTGTTTATTAGTCAAAGGGGATTTAGATTAATTGTTTCATATTTGAAATAAATGGTTCTGTTTTATACACTTTATCTCTTTAGATACTATCAAAATGATCTAAGGATAAAATAAAAAATGATACATTAGTGATCAAAAAGTTTTGCTCTTGTATTATAAAAAGCAAAAAGAACAAAGTGCTATGATTTTATGCTTTTATGGAAAAAGATCAAAAAAGAAAGCGGAACAAATAATAATTTTTTATCTCGAACAAAAATATACGGAACAATAAAGCTTAAATAGTTACCTTAAAGTTTGAACAAATTTAATTTAGAGAAGGACTAAAAGTAGTTCTAAAATATTAACATTTCTTTTGTTAATACTTCATTTTATCATTTGCTTAATTGCTTAGCAAAAGTACTTTTTGCTAGACATATAATTTACCTTTAATTAGTGATTTAAAGATTTGATTCACTTTAATTGATAAAATCTTAAAAATTAGATATAAAGGAATGAATTCTGCTTTAAATTTTAGAAAATATTGAATAAAAGCAGCCTACTTTACTTAAAGTTATTACTTACTTTCTAAAAGCATAACTAAATAAAAAATTAAATAGCTTAAGTGATAACTTTGAACATTCAATAATTGCTCTCTCTAATTAATATAAGTATCAAGTTTATTACTTTTTAATAGTTATAGAATTAAATATATAGAAACTAAATTTTTGTTAAAATTATCAGAATACACTTTAATTTATCTAAAATTTTATCCACCTAAAATATTTTATCTAATACTGAGTAAAAATGTACAGTAATTAAAAACTTAAGAGGAAGTTTAAGACCTTAACTGAGAAATTTTTAACCCTGTTTTTTATATTAGTTAAGTTAATCATAATAAAGTAAATAGCTTTTCAAAACCTTCGGTTACTATAAATTTAACTAGGCTTAATTTTATAATTTATAGGACATTTTTTCTGTATATTTTCAAAAGAAATGACGTAAAAATACGTGTCAAAACTTTAAACATGGATGCAAAGATAAAACTTTATATGAAATGATGAGATGTAAAAACTCCATATTTAGTTATAAATATCTAATTTAGTTTTATTGACTTAAACAGGAGTTTAATAAAATGAGTTTAATGAGTTTTGTTTAATATTTTTTTGTTCTATTCTTTTCTTTCTGAATTAATGAAATTCAGGTTGGATTATTATTAATTATAAAAATGGAACTTGCTAATATAACTTATAAGGATAAAACTTATATTTTCATTAGATCTTGCGTTGGACTTTTGCTTCTATACTTGCTTGGAATCGGGTATGGAGTTGTTGCCATTTTTGTTTGCTCAGTTGTTTACAATTATTGCATTGCCTATTTGATGGGACTTGTTCCTCTAACATTAACTGATTTGGGAATGTTCTGTGAAGCTCATAACAACCGAACAAACATTTGCTGTTTGATTTTATTAGAAAAGCTTTCCTATAATGAAATGTTAGAGATTTGCAAAGAAAGAAACATAAAGCCTTTCCCTAAATTCAGAGAAAAAATTGTAAAAGTATTAGGATCTTACTACGCTAAACCTATTAGTGTCGAAGAAGCTTCCAAATAGCTCATCAGAGTCGAAGAAGATATTCATTCTAAGAGTGACATAGAAAGATTTTTAGCTAATCAACTTAATGCACCTTTTGAAATTGGAACCCCATAATGGAAAGCATTTTTCGTGGAAAACTATACTGAAACTCAATCAGTATTAGCATACATTGGATAGCATTATTTATTGGATGGATTATCAGGAACTTTCTTTGTATGTGCTATGAATGATACTTTTGACCAAGAATCAGTGCCAGAAATGCCTCGCATTACTTTCTGGAAGAAAGTACTTATGTCAGTGTTAGCCATTTATTATATTCCAAGAGATTTGTTTAAGTATAATTTGATGAGAGAAGATAAAAATCCTGTCAACAATTAGAAACCTATTGATGGGAGACGCATTATTTCCTTAAGTAAAGAAGAGTTTTCACTGACTGAAATGAAAAAATTCTCAAAAGATCACGGATTAACAGTAAATGGATATATGATGGGAATCATTAGCAAGAGCTTTAATGACTATTTCTAGAAATATAATCATCAAGATAAAGCTGTAAAGGTATGTCTACCTATTAGTGTTAGGTTTGATACTCCAAAGAGTGTTCAAGAAATTGACATGCATAACATGATTTCAGGAATGATTTATACCTTACCCATCATTCAGGATCTTAAAACGTAAACTAGGATTATAAATAAGCTAACTGGAGGACTTCGCTCCTCTTATGAATGGTTTAGTGCTAATTATTTAGGTAGATTTTGGGTAGCTGTACTTCCAATCCCTGTTATGTTCAAGGCCCTTTCCTTTGTATGCAAGAAATGCACTTTGATTTTTTCAAATGTTATAGGACCTAAGAAAACAATCAAAGTAAATGGAAAGGAAATCAAAGAAATGTATGCTTTATTAAACGGTAATCCAGGCATCGGTTTTTGTGTTTTGCTTTATACATATGAAGATAAGGTGACTTTTAGCATTTGTAGTGATGTCAACAGAATGAGTAACACCAAAGAATTCGAAGATATCATTGTTCAAAATATAAGGGAATCATTACAATCTTAATGAACAAATTAAACTTTCCATTACATATTATCTTTATCAAATTAATTACTTATCCTTTATCTTGCTTTTATAGATATTTAGCTCCCTTATGCTAATCAAATTTTTTTTACCAAATATTAACTTAAGCACAAAATGTTTTTTGATATATCTTTTTAAACTTTTAATTGATTATTAATATACTTTAATGCAGGGAAACTAGAAATCTTATTATTTCGCTTAACTAATTTTTCATTAAGTCAATTCTAAAGTTTATGATTAGTTTAAGATCTTTTGGCAAAAAATATCTTTAGTTCTAGCTTTTTAATAGAAGAAGCAGCATTTTTTATCTTTTCAATGACTCTTCTATATTTCGCATATAGATTTAGCTTTTATCTACTTGCTTTCTTAGTAAATATAGTAATTTTTAGATTTTAAAGTTAGAAAATATTAAATAAGATACAATCTTGCGACTATTAATCTGAGTTCATAAGGCTTATCTTTCTTTTAGCCAAATGATTTTGAATATATCAATTTTATAAACCTTAATTAACAAGATTGATATTTTAATGCTTTAAAACTAGCAAAAAACAAGTTGAAACTACAATAGTCCATAGACTTCTCCTATTGTTTAACAATTATTTATTTATACCAAATTTATTGAACTAAACAGAGTGATGCTCAGCACTTTCTAATTAATCCTTTAAATTTGGTTAATAACCTTATAATAGTCTATCCATATAAGTAGAATAAGCATTACATTTGTGATATGCTTTGATCATTTTTTCAAAAAAATAACATTTCCATCATAGTGACAGATAAAAGGATTGCTTATGTGAGTTTACCTAAAATACTTTAATCATAAGATGTAGTTAAGATATTATACCAATTATGCATTAAATCTTAAGAATGCTTTAAGAATTAACTTAGTTAATATGTTTAATTGTCTTGCTATTTTTACTTAATTGGAATATTTTTAGTCACTTGTTAGGCAAATATTGTAAATATAGGGGATAATTTCATTTATGAAAGTGAAATCGTCTAGATACTTCTTATAAAATGAATAAAATAGTTGAAAATAAATTGCAGAGTTAGTTAAATATAAAGTAAGAGATCTTTATTTTAATATTTTAGTAGGAAAGTTAGTTAATACAATCTAAGTTGAACAGAGAAGAAAATATTATAATACAATTAACAATCAAAATGTTTGCTAAATTATTTAATTAAATTCAAGGGATATTTATACTTCTAATAAATGTAATGGATTTTAAAAATAATTCGACTTAGCATTCTTCAAGACCCATAACATAAAGTTGAAATTTGATTATTTGAATGTATAAAACTTAAGTTCTAGAAATTAACAGAGAAATAGATAGAATAAATCAAATGAATTTAATAGTTATTTACTTCTCCTAACATAATAAACTTACAATGAAGAAAATTCTCCATTCTCAGAAGCGTAAAGCTTTCTTATATGGTCGCTAGCTTAGATATTTGTTTTTAAATTTCTTGTTTATGAAATAGCTAACTCCCTTACTATTTATCATATTCTCATAATCGAATTTGTACTATTAATATCCTTTCTGGGAACATAGAAATAAACTTTCAGGAACTTCTTTTTTATTTACAATGTTAAAAGCCCGCGATATTATATCATCTTAATTATATTGAAGCAACTGATCTTACTAAGTCTCTGAGCTTGGCTTATCACCAAATATTTTTGAGTAGGAAGGAACATGTAAATTGACATCCTCAACCTTGTCTACATAAGTTTAGTAATATTTGTTCTAGATTTTAGTAGAAATTCTAGGAAGTTTCATTTGATATTATTACTTCTTTTATTATTCAGCCTTTTTTTGGTCTATTTATCGTTTTTTCATTTTAGATTTCTTAATTTTCTCAAGAAACTATTCTCTTGCAGTTTGCATGGTGTTCATAATTTCAACATATTGATCCACAGGGAAAAATTCTTCGTTATTCCGTGAAATCATTTAATTTTATTTATAATTCCTCCTTATGGCTGTTGAGCTACGAATTTCATCAAACAAATTGATATGAGGAATGTTTACTCTTCTCTCCTCAAATTTTAATGAACTGATCATGTTTTTCTTATTTATGATATTAAACAAAAAAGTATTAAAATTTTAAAGATTAGATCACTGAGTTTTAAACTAGTCAAAACATATCAACATAAATTACTTGAGCCATTAAAATTAAATTTTTAAATAAATCCATATTTAGTCCTTACTACTATTATAATAATCAATGTTTTAACTGAAAAACAGTAGTTCTTGTATTTTTATATAGTGATTATAGAATTGTATATTATTATTTTAATAAAAAGGAGTTGCTAACTACAAGTCATTTTATTTATTTTAGTATTAGGCTTTAAGATTTAATTTAAGCTAGAGATATTTGCAAAACTATTTATTATTTCATGTTATTCATTTATATCCGTTATTCATTTACAGCAGGTAAAGATTCATTGAAATAGTTTTTTTCGCAATCTTGCAAAATACTTGTGCAAATTTTGGAAAAATCTTCGACGTTAATTCTCTAATTTAAATTTTGCCCTTTTTTACTAAACAGATTTTCTATTACTTAGGAGTAGTTCATCTCTTTCTGAAGCCTTTCTAAAATTTCTGAAAATGTTAGAAATTCACATGCATTCTAAAGTCAATTAAAGTTACTGGATTAAAAAATTGAAAAGCTTCTTTACATTTATGTTCTAAATCTTCCTCAGAATAGCAAGTTGCTTCTATGAATTCTAATTTTAAAGAATTACCTGAATAATTTATTTAATTTTCAATGCTTCTATCAAAAGATTCTAAGAGAATAGTTACAAGTTCTGATATTTCTTCTTAACTAGATTTCTGATCGATAATTCGAAAAGTCTCTTAAATCTCTTTTTGTGTAATCAAACCATCTTAATTTTAGTCCATCTATTTAAATAAATCTTCCAACTGCTACTTTATTTCATCACCTTTAAGAAATCTGGTCAGGAAGCCAAAAGATATAATTTAAAAAATATTAAAACTTCCTTTGGTTATAAATTTCTAATTAGAAGATCTATTATTGTTGTCTTCATTTGCCTAAACTTTGAAAAATTTATTTTGAAGAGCGTTTGAAGCAGAAATTCTTTACTTGGAGTTAATATTTAATAAATTTCTTAAAAGCTCTTGGAATTAAATAGGAATTTCCGAAAACTTTTGCTCATTTTTAACATCATTAATAGGATTTCTATTACTTAAAAATCTTTATTTTAGCTCACTGAGATCTTTTACTTTTCATAGAGGATGTTTCTTGAAAACCATTGTAAATAATATAACTCCAATTGACCATATATCCGCAGAGTATGAAGCTTTTTCTTTATATAGTTTTAATTCAGGAGCTTACCAGTCGTGAAGATCGATAACTCTAGTAGTTTGATCTTAATCTTCAAATTAAACTTTTTTAATTTTAACTTGCTCATAAAAGGATATTTTTAAATTTTCAACTTTGCCTTTCTCTTCTAAAACTATATATTGTGGAGCTAAATAGTCAAATATTTAGTTAATTCTATGAATATATCTTACTACCTACAATAGCTAGAATGCTACTTATCTTAACTCTTCAATTTAAAATTCTAAGTTTTCTTTTTGTCTTCTTTGAATTTCATCATATAAAGTAATTCCTGAATGATAATCCAAAATTAAAATAACATCAGCTTGGTTATCGAAATATTCTATGGGCTTTAAAACATTTGCATTATCACATTTAAGTAGAATATCTACGCTTTCCCACATTTTCCCCAAACTCTCTCTTTTAGAAATCTATTTAGCTATGAATATTTTTTTATTCTATATATTTTCAGCTAAGAAAGCGTTAGTGTAGATATGCTTTTTTTAATTGAATTTGCTAAGCTTATAAATTTCTTCAATATTTGAAGAGTTTTTTATTATTTTGATTAAGTTTGATTAAGAAGAGTTATTTCCTTCCTATTGCTTTAACTTATTTTCAAAATCATTGCTTGATTTCTACCTTTCTTGCATGCAACAGTATGAGTTTCCCATATTTATTAAAAATGGATTCTTAATTATTTTACAGTTAAATTCCCTTCTAAATATTAAAGAGCTTAAATATACTTTTATTTATAGAAATAACAAAAGCAAATAAAACAACGAAGCACTTATTTCCAAAGTTACACTAAAAGTGAGAGAGTTAATTTCAGCAAAAGGGAAAGCTTTTTGCTTATTTTAACTATTTGCTTTACATTTTTATAACCAAAGTAATTTTAGAGGTACAAGCTTATAATACTAGCTAGCTTTATTATAATTTACAAGTAAGGATTGGTCTAATATTTATAATAAGCTTTGCTACTATTATTCTAATTAAGAACTTTATATTGAAAGATAGCTTTTGTCTATTTGGCTGGTAATTAATTAAAAGGCAAAAGATAAATAAACAACAAATAGTTTTATTAGTCTATTAAGAAACAAGCTATAAAAATACGCGAGAATTATGCTTAATGTTGATATAAGCTATAAAAACTACTATGTATCTAAATTAGAATAGACAATTTAAATTTTTTAATTTTAAGTTCCTTAGTTAAATTAAACCAACTGATTTCAGAATGTAAAACGAACCATAAATCTTAACAGATAAGAAATAATCTTTGGCCATTTTTTCAGCATTAATTTTAGAATCAAAGGAAGCTATAAAATTGAGTGTATAAATCAGGTATTTATATTATAAATAAAGATAATATAAAATATTAAGAAATATAAAATAATTATATCCTTTTTTGCTTTCTAAATAATTTGCATTTCTTAGTTCTTTGGATATATGAATTTATTATGCTCTTTATATAGTTTTCGGTCTTAGTACTATTAATAGATTACATACCAATTAGCCTCTAATTAAAATATTGAAAAAGCTTTAAGTTTTTCTTAATAATTAATTTTAATATAATTCTTATCAAATTTACAGATATTTCTATATTTTTCAGTAGTGAGGAATCTTTATCTATATAGATACTTGCATAATTAAATTTACTTTTAGGAAGCATTTTAGATTATTTGCAAGCAATAATTTCTAGTTAAAAATAATAAATCTTTAATTGTATATTTTCATTTACTTTTCTAGGTTTTATTTGATCTTTTTTATTTATTTGGAAACTAAAGGATCGTATTAAATAAATTTGAGTGTAATGTATTTTAGGTTAATTTTGTATTTTAAAATTTGCTATATAATTCTATATTTTTAATTAAATGCTATATCTATTTTAGTAAAGAAACTAATTAAGCAAAAGAAGTAACAGAATAACCTATTTTTTTCTATTTATTATTCACTTGTTTATTATTTCAATAGAGTCACATAATTTAGGTCTAATTGAAAGAAGCTAAAGAAATATCGAGTGATTATAGCTTTACCATTAAAGTTTTTATAAATGCTAGCTAATTTAGAATATTTAGCTTTAAAATAGAAACTAAATTTTAAACTGGCAAATTATTATGTTTTTAGAATATGAAATAGCAATAATTATAATACAAGAGTAATTAATATGTTAAGAAGCTAGTATCTAACTAGATTTTATGAAAGTAACGAAATTTACAAAATTAAGAACAAATAAACTAATTAATTCCATTTACAGTTAAGAGGAGAATTATTCATATTATTTATTTTATATAAAGAACAAGAAATTTTAAGCTAAAAGAGAGAAATTTAAATTTTGCAGCCTAAAAGTTAATACATTTAGCCTTCATTTATCCTAGTCACGAAGCAAAAATATTATTTTAAATTATACTCAAATAGTATAAATAAGAATTTTGATGTAAGAATTGATTATTTTAATTTAATATCTAATTATAGGAATATAAGCAACATAATTCAATACTCATATCTACAAATTTTGTAAGATAATAATAATACTACTTATACTTACAAATTTTATAACTCTTAAATTTAGAATTAAGTTTAGTAATGAAAACTAAGTAATTAGCAAATAACTAATATACAAATAATAAATCTAAGGAATCTTTAATAAAAATTAGAGTTTATATTTTTGTTTCTTTATTTATAGGAATTGAATCAAATAAATTACCATAAAAGATATTTAGCTCTAATAGTTAATTTAGAAATAATCCTATTAAGTATTTTTTATTTTTAAATTAACTTCATAAGTACATCTGAAAATAAAACTTTTAATTGCTTGATTTATCGAAGTATTGCCTACTTTAGTTTATCCTAAGGAATTTTTAGGAATAAATGCTTTAAATATAAAAAGAAATATTTTCTTAGCTTTTCTAATTGGTTTAAATCTATTTTTGATGATTTTATTTTAATATCTACCGAATCTAAGATATCTTGCTTTCCAGAAATAAGATAGTTAGTTTGCATGATATCAAAGTCACTTACTAAAATTATGGATTATTATTTCTTCAAAATTAAATAGAAAAGAAGATAAAGTCAGAATGATTATTGTAATCAATGCTTAGAATGTTCTAAAGTTCCTGATGAGAATTAATCAGATAAAATATTCTTAAATTTTACTGTTTAAATACAATTTTTTAAACTAAATCCTTCAAAATCTTGCAAGCAAAATAAAAAGTTAAAGTTAAACATTTTTTCTGAGTGTTAGAACTTAAATAACTTAAATTTTAAATAAAAATGAAAATGATTTTGAAGAGTAGTAAAATGATATTAGAAAATAGCAAAGATATATCTAAAAATAATCCACATTTTTTACGAAAGATTATTATTCCATCGAACTAAATTAACATTGATTAAATTTATCCGAAGCTTATGTAATTAGCATGAATTTTAATAGCTTAACTTTAGTAATAATTAACAATTTTCAATCAAAATTCTAATAAATTATATTTCAGTTTAATTATTAAGAATAAATTAAAAAAGATGTCAGAATTCAAATCAGAATTCTTCGCTACTCCAAAAAAACAGGAGTTAGCGATATCATAGAAAGGCTAGGACTACGAAAAGGCTACCAAAAAGATCACCCATATGAGTTTCCCATTTCTGAAGAAAAGCCTAGGAAATAGGCTAAAAATATAATTCGCTCGGAAGTCTCGAATCTCACCCCATAGTATTAAGTAGGCTATGATTAACTTATTAAAGTAGTTATAACATCCTAAAGAGGTAAAAAAAATTGAAGAAAGGCAATAAGAAGTTAATGGAAAAATTTGAAATTTCAGAAGGAATCGAGACTTATGACTCAATAAAGAGATCTTAACGCATTTTGAAATATTACGCAAAACTAGAACAGTTAATCTCAAAACTAGCAATAGAAGCAAAAAGAACAGATCTTCAAATTAGAAAAAATAGAAGAAATTCAGTACAAATTATAGCATTAAATGGAGCTGAAAGAATAGATGAATGATCCAATGATAATTGAAGGCGAAAAAAGTCTAAATTTCAACCTTAAACGAATAGCAAAAAGATGCTATTACTAAAACTCTCAAACGTATCATGGAAAGGGTGCTAGAAGTAATTTAGAAAAAAAGAAAAGACAAAGAAAACTAAAAATATCAAGAGAAAGAGAAAGATATATTGTAAGAAATTTGGAGAAATAAAAAAATACATAAAATCTAGGCGAAAAAAAAATTAAAGGACAGCACGCAAGGCAAGGAAAAGAATTGTAGAAATTAAAACTTTTTATATTAATTCTAGAACAATCTAGAGGTTGGCAGGAAAGAGGCTGAATTAGCTCCTAGAACGTCAAAATTTTTATTTTATATTTGTATTTGCTTTTATATATTAGCGTCATTTAGAATAATAGAAAATCCATTTTTATATTATTACTTGCTAGCACAAATTAATTAGTTTTGCCAAATCTTTTGATTTTACTATAAAAATAGAGTATATTTCATAGTAGTCTGATTCAATTAAAAGGAGTTAAAATTGGTGAAAAAGTCTTTAATAAACAGCAAATTTAATTTTTAGAATTTATTATTCACTTTTAATATCATTAACCGTAATTTTTAAATTTCTTAAGTTCTCTCCCATAGAATATCGTTAGGCTAAGCAGCAAAAAATACATAAATGCTAATAAATTATATTTCAGAACATATAAAAATACAATTTAATTTAAAATACATAAATCAGTGAGAGATTCAGTTACGCTTAAAATGATTAGATAATTTAAAATATTTGTATCCTAATTTGGCTTAAAGCTCAAGACTTCATCTTAAAATAAAATAAAAAATATGAAGTAGCATTGAAGCTTTATTAGCTTGGATAATTAAGTATAGCAAAATAAATGATTTAATTAGTTTAATTTAAGAAGAGTCTTTGATATCAATTGGAAAATAAAGTAAGTAGATTTTAGTTTTAACTAAAGTTTTCTATTTAATTAGATAGATGATTAGAATTATAGAAAACTACGGTTTGATAATTGAAGATAATATTCAATTGCTTAACAAGAAAGGAGTCTTTGAAGATAAGATATAGGAAGATGTATTGTCAGCTTGAATCTGATTGAAGTATGCTATGCCTTAAAAAGGTTATGGAATTTAATAAATATTAAGTAAACGATCAGTGTCTGAAAATAAGAACATTGGAGGCATTTTCATATATGAAGACTAGGCACGATATTAGGCACTTTAGATATGTGGTTGAGGATCCATTAATGATAAAGTTGAATTAGAAGGTACAAACGTTTTGGAAAATATTTTGAAATTGGTAGGACACTTACAATTTGAAAAAGCAGCCGAATTATGCTTAAAATTAGAAGATAAGGATGGTCTACTTATAAACTCGATTTTGACATCTTTCAACTTGCAGCATTTTGATTCAAACTAATCTTTATAATTAGCATGTTCGTAGCTTTAGTGTGAATCCCCTTATCTAGATGCGGTTTTGAAAATCTTATGCAACAAAATTGATCCAGTTCTTAATAATCAAGACATTTCTTTAAGATATAGAACTGCTATTGCTTGCAAGTTTGCAAATAACGATTAACTTGAGCTTATTTTATAGCAATTTCAAGAAATTCAAGGGTTGCAAGGTTTACTTATCGAAGGTTTTAAGGGAAGTAAAAGAATTATAGACTTTGCTGATAAGGACTTGTAGACAGCTGCTCTTTTAGGTGTGTTTATGCAGCAATTCAATAGTCAAATTCAATTCAATCAAATAATCTATCAATACAGAACTGAGCTTAATAACAGAAAGCTTTATAAGTAAAGAGCTTTATTCGACATTGAATTTATTAAGAAGTAAGAAGACAAAGAAATAGAAGCTGATGTGCATTAAAAATGCTATTTTTGTAATAAATCTTTTCTGACAATTGTTCCTCGAACTGGCTCTAAAGGATTTACAATTTTATAGAAGTAAGATTAACATTAGGAAATTTCTATCTGTCCTGAATGTGCTCAATAATTACCTAAGTGTAATGTTTGCTTATTACCTGTTTAAACTCTTAATCCTTATGTTACGCAACATTTCGCTGGTTAAAATCAAGGATAAAATAGATAACTTGAAGATTGGCCAGTCTGATGCAATAAATGCAGACACGGAGGCCATGCTAAGCATATATTAGAGTGATTCTAAATTTAGAAAGAAAATAAAAGTAAAAGAAGTGATTTGCAATGCGCAGTATCAGATTGCTTATGCTAATGCTATAATCAAGATAATTCAGAAATGATGGAGCAATCTTGAAAATATTAAAAAACTGAAATTATTTAGTTTTATCCTTCAATTTAATTATGTTTAACCAATACTTTAAGCTCTTCAGTTCAATTATCAAATATATAGATTCACTCTTTATCATACATCTGGTTTAACAAGCAATTAGGACATATCTTTTAATATGAAAACTTAATGATAATCATTTAGATAAATGAAGTTTTCTCATTAGTTCTCCATACAATGATTGATAAAGGATAAATGCTACTTGAAGTAAAACTAATTAATAAATCAAGATTGTTAAAAAAGGAAATGAAGTTATTTGCTATACTAGGAGCTGATTTCTATCTAACTGTATATGATACATTATAAATTTGCAGCCTTAATTTATAATTCTTATATTATAATTAACTTTCAGAGATATGCTTTTAAACATAATTAAAATAGTATGCTATAATAAAGCTTAATATTAATAGGATACTTTTAGATTAATTCTAGTTCTTTCTTCCTTCTTAGGATCTTTTATTTAAATCTAAAACCAAAATTATAATACATGAAAGATAAATTCTTGGTAATCATTATATTTTATTGATGAAATGAAGAAATAATATATAAGGTGTAAAAGCTATCATTTAGTACAAAATAAAAGTGTATTTATGGTAGATTATCTTCATAATCTCCTAAAAATTTACCTTTTTGCTTATATAAATATAGTTATGCTTTAATATGAAATAAAACAAAAAATAATAACTTAATAAGCAAATCCTTTAATGATTAATATGGATAAAATACTTTATCATAAGATGCTTTTAAAGGTTTAAGCACTATTAAGTCTAGCTAGTTACTAAATTATAATTTTACAATGATAGAGTATTTTCTTAATTTAATTTTATGAATAGATATCTAACTAGTTTAATAATTGAAAATCATTGTTTTCTATCTCTTCTATTTATGAAGGTCGTTTGATAGAAATATTGATCGCATTTATTTTGCTGCTTCAATCATAAAGTGCATAGAATAAAGTTGCAATATAAGTATATAAATAAAGAACGCTTGCACTAGTAGAAAAAACTTAATTTATAAGATTATTAAATCAAGTATAATTAAATCTAAGGCTTATACCATCTAAGCCTTTTTATTTTACCATTTATTATATAATTAAAATTCCCTTTTTTTCCTATTAAGCAAAAGATTCTTTCAAATGAATCTGTTTAAATATTTGCTTAATATTTAAATTAGGTAAGAATGCTTTATCAATCCAAATGGAAAAACTAATATTTGTCTTTGAAGATTAGCTTCTCAAAGAAAAAGCTCTTAAGGGATATGATAGGAAGAATCTCATTTTACATATTGGTAAAAGGATTTGGTTTACTTCTAATTTAATGCTAAAGTATAGCGTAAGAATGATATAGGGGATTATATTTGCCTAAAGATAAATAATCTAACTTAAATTATCTTAACTTCTTTATTGCGCTCAAAATATTCATAGAATAGTGATTTTTTGTAAAAATGTCAAAAAAAAGAGCTTAGTCTATTTCTAATGATTGCGATATTTAACTAAAAGATAAAGACTAACAATTGTTTAAGCATCAGTTAGCTTTTTATGATGTGCTAATAAAAGTAGCTTAGCAGTAGAAGATTTTCTTAACGATGCCAGAAACTTTACTTTCCTTTTAAAATTAATAAAATTCAGTTTTACTGTGTACTGATTATGAGAGTGGATAGTTGTTGGTATAAGAAGGAATAACTCAGTAATAAGTTTTTGAATCTTTCTAGTTTTTTAAGAAACTTAATAAAAACTTGCAACCACTTGCTATTCGTAAAATTTAAAAGACTTTTGGAAGTTGTTAGGATAAATGTGTCCCTTTGATGTCTGATTAGGACTGTATCGATTATTGATAAAATGCGAAAGCTAGCAAAAAGATGTTTCTAGTATAGAGGTTTATATTACCTAAAGAAAAGAATGTAGGAGTTATAAGAGCTCAATGAAATGTAAAATTGAAAACTCTTAAAAAGCAGGCAATTATTAACAATAAATAGTGAATAATGACACCTTATGAAGCTAGCACTCCAACCGAATCGTCAGCTAAAGATAAATCTACTGATATTTTCTCTTCTAAACCTAAAAGCATTTTGTAAAGAAGAATTTCAATTACTAACTAAGAAGAATAAAATGAAAATGTATTAAGGTAAAAATTTTAAATAATCTAGCAAAATAAAAATGAATATATAACCCATAAAGTATAAACTTAAAAGCAGATAGATAATATGATGTATTCTATTCTAAATCTTATTAACTGAAGCTTAAAAAGACATAAAGTATGAGAAATTGTCTGTGATTTTGTAGTTGATATGAAAGGCAGACCTTATTTTATTAACCTAAAGAAATATGATATTTACAGTCCTGAGTTTATGAATAAAATCCAGCAGGTTTCTTAAGAAGATTGCTTATTTTTAAGGAAAAAAACAAATGTTTAGCAAATATAGTCTAAAGAATATAAGTAGAATATAAAGCTTCGTAGCAACTCTAAAGATAGTAATATTTCAAGCTCAACAATAGAATTTGGTAATGAAAGAAAAAAAGAGAAATTGAAAGCAACTTAAGCAGAGAAAAACAAAATACAGCTAAATAATTCAGTAGATTCAAATTTGGTAAATTCATAAAATTTAAAATAATAAGCATCAATTCTTAGCAGAAAGCAATCTACTTCTGGATACTAAAATCCTTTAGGTATTGATGAAAAATATAATCAAACTTTAAAAAATACAAGTAAAGAAATTAAGCTTGAAAAGCCATAAGCGCCCCAAAATTAAGTGACTGAAACTTTTAAACAAAAATAAACGAAAAGCATTTAACCAGAAAACATTACTGTTCAGCAATCAAAGCCCATTCATAGACATACACATTCTTAAAATTTCATTTAAGTTCAAAATTCAATTTTACAGAATGATTAGAGAAAATCTATAGAAACTAAAAAGGAAATATAGAATATTAAAAAGGCAAAACAGTATAAAAAGAACTTGAGTATAAGTATAGTAAGCGATGAGTTTAATAAATCAGGAAATTCTATTTCAATACAACCCTTTAAGTAAAAAAGTTAACACATTCTGAAAAAAAGCCTAAGTCCTTATGCAAATCAATAATTAAATAAAGCTCTTTAACAACTTTTTCCAACTAAGTCTACTAAAAATAAAGAAAGCAAAGAAAAAATGAAGATAAGAAAGAAATTTACAGAATAGAACTCCCCAATGTCCCAAATTAAGAAAGATATTTCTTATGCTAAATCTCCTCAAAACTCTAACATTTAATAAGCCTCTGCTGAAAGTGATATTATCAATGAATCTATTTTGAAACGAAATTAATTTACTAATACTGGAAAATCGAAAACAAATAAACTACCAAACGAGCCAACTGAACGACTGGTAAAGGGAAATCATAGTTCTCCTAAAGTTCCTCCAATAAAAAATTTCTAACTTGCAGTGTAAAAATAGGCACAGATTGCAGAGTATATGATAAGAAAAGCGTAGGAATAGTTGTAGAAAAACAAGAAAGCTCTGGTTTAAATATCAGAGTTCTGATTAATTAGAATATTAGGCTACTTACAAATATGTTAATTTAATAAATAATTGATTATGTTGCTATTCTTGCTGCATATACTTCTATACTTTATCATACAATTTCCCTAGTACCCAATTAACTTTTTCTATATTATATATTAAAAGCTATATTTGCTTAAAAATATAAGCAAGGGCACTAATAGTAAGTTAAAAAGCTATTATATATATTATCTTCACATTATTATGATTTTGGCTCAAGTAAAGTATATTAGTATAAGTAAGGAACTAAGGAAACAGTTGATTTCAGCGTATAAATATTAAAATAGAGATTATACAAAATTTATCTATCTATTAGAATATCAAATAACTGATATTTAACTGTATTTTACAATCCAATAAACTTAATTGTGGACTCTTTAGTAGGATATTTAGCATTTTATAGTTAAGTTTATTTAGTTGACTAAAGGAATAATTAATCCTTTACATATTAGTTATAATTTAGAAAAGAATGGCTAGATATATTAGAATATCTAAGATAGAGCAGTTAATTGCAAATATGCAGAAGATCAATAAAACTAGATGCCTATTAATTTCTGTAATATTAGGGATTATATATGCTTATCTAAATTTGAGTCATTAGCATAGTTAAAAATGTAAAAGCAAGTAATGATATAAAAGCATAGAATCTAAAAATCATAATGATAAAGATCAAGGCAATAAAATATTAAATCAGATTATTTAGTATTTACTTACACTACAATAATAAGCTATAATAATCAGTCTAGCTTTAAAGTATCTTTTAATAAAAAAGTTAAGAAAATAGATACTTAGTATAAGGAATAGCTGAGATATAACTTTAAAATTAATACAAAGGACAAAATAACTAAATAGTAAATTAGATATTAAAATTAAGGTTTTATTGGGTATAAAGGGAATTTAAAATTGAGAGATACTCTTGCCAATAAATTTATTTAATAATTACACTATTAATAAAAAAGTAAATCAACTATCTTAAAAATTGTTCAGATTTAATTTAGCAAACTAATCCATTCAAGTAAACTAAAACCTTAATATAATTAAGCCAAAAATCAATTGAAAGTTTATTTTCTACAATGATTAAAAGTAATTTGGACAAAAACGAATAAGTAAACCTCGTAAAGGAAAATCTATCCTAAATTAATTCCAAAAGCATTTTGATCTCATTATGAATAGCATCAAATACAAAGATATAAGTAGTTATAATTACATATTCGTAAAATAACAATCAAGATTAATTAAATAAATTTGAGAAAACTTAAATAAGTTAACTAAATGCAAGGATAACGTTAAAATAGCTCAAATATTATTATCATTAAGTTAAACTTCAATGCATTTACAGCTTCTAAATAGAAATTATGAAGATGCTAATAAGTTAAAGAGACTAGAAAATTTAATAGTTAATAAATTAAATAATCTTAGTTATTGATTGCTAAAAGGAAGAGCAATATGAATGAGATATAATTTTCCTTTCCATTATGCATAAATTTATGAAATATAAGTACTAATATAATAGTAAAAATTAATAATCTATACTATTAAATAAATTGTCAGAGATACTTTAGAATAATAACAATCAAGACTGGAAGTCACTAATTCTAATGACTTATATTTTTCGAAACTCTCATCATCAAAATTTTATACTATGATAATGATTATATTATAGAAGGATGCAACATTGATGATAATTAGAGTTTTTAAGTTTTAATAAATAAAACAATCTAATAAAATAACTAGAAGCTAAGGGTAACTACTTTTATAAGCATCTTTCTTTTTCTAAATATAGGTTTTTATTATAAAATCTCCTAACTAAGTAAGTTACAACTATACTTTTAAATAGAGTTAATCTTTATTTACTAGGATTATATAATATAAGATTCTATTTATTTTTAAAGCTTTAGTCAGATTCTATATATTAAGATAAAAGTATACTAGATAATAGAGAATTGGTTAAGTAGTTATTTACTAAATAAAAATAATTAGAAATAAGGAATAAAAGCGAGATTAAACTCCTAGTGCATAAGCTTATAAAGTAACTACTGGTAGTAAAATTAAAAATAGTCACTAGCATTAAATAAATCAGGATTAACTAATATTAAAAATGATTTTTTCTTGGATATTGCTTCTTATACTTAGAATTAAAGCTGATCTTTCTTTTGGATGTGATATCGATATCCATCCTAATTTGTGCGTTTAAGATTTAATGTGACTTAGACCTTCTTATCAGCCAAATCTCATTGCTGCATGGAGTTTCGAAAATTAATAAGATATTGTTTAGAGAGAATAAGCTAACATTAAAAATTTCCACTATCTTGACTTCATAACTGGAGTCTAAGGTACAGCTTTGCTTCTTTAGCCTTAAAAAGTAGCTGAAATAGAACATTTAGAAAAGTTTAATGTTGACACTTACACAATAAGCTTTTGGCTAATGGTTATTTCAAATTAAACAATGGTACTTAAAAAGGGAAGTGATATTATCCAGCCTAAAATATATTACGAATCAGGCAAACTTTCCGCATATTTTTCAACTTCTTTAGGAATTTAATAATTAGTAGCTAGATATGATTACACTTAAGTTTGGACTAAAATAGATTTTATAGTAAAACCAGAAAAAGCTACAATGAGTATTAATGGTGAACAGCTAGCTAAAGTAACCTTTTAAGGAGATATTTTGTTTAATGAAGAAAGTATTGAACTAGGAGGAATGGGATTACTGTAAGATATTTATTCAGAGCTATTGACGAATTAAGTTGGTTTGAGACAGAAATTCAAGAGAGTTAGTTTGTAAAAGTTGGTTGCTAAAGTTGTGTTATGAAGGACATGATTTATAATAAATATTGCTCTGATGGATACAATATCTGCACATCTTCTTAGCTAGCTAGTGGTGGCTATCAATTTTCTATGGAAATGAATTTAGTCCAAGAATCTAAAAGAATTTTTACAAGAGAAGAAGTATAACAGCAATAGAATGCAGAAGAAATTGGAAATCTATTATGTTGCCTCGAATGAACGATCTTATAAAAAGATAAATAGTTTCATCATAATTTAGTATATTTTTAAATTTTAGCTTTTCAAATAATTAGAAAAATTAATATTCCCTAAAGAATCTTTTAATCTATTTTTCACTCTTTAATTATATAACTTATCGTATCTAGTGTAAATATAACTTTCATCCTCTTTTAGTTTATTAAGACAATCAATCAGCTAACTTTAATAATGTCAGAATTTTGTTACTTATTTTTAGAGGTTAAAATTAATTCTTTTTATAGATAAAAAGTTTATCTTTAACTTTATAATTTTTAAATCTAAGCTAACTTAAACTATTTTATTTATTATACTTATAAATTAAGGATAAAAGATTATGAAACAGAAGAAACTATTAAAAATTATATTTAGTACTTTGATTGTTTGTATTTTATTATCCTTTTAATTATAAAATAAAGTTCTAAAATATTTACAATAAATTGAATTATTTAAAGTCATTATAATTCTTCTATTTTGATAGCTAAATTTTATGTTTGATATCTTAAATTCCTTTATTAAACTTATTTTTCATTTTTATTATTACAATCTTATTTTATTGAATCTATCTAGCTTGTGTTGTAATCAGTATCTTCTTCATCAAAGAATTATTTACTAAATCTGTTGGGTTTGTAATTTTTACTATCATATATTTTGGAAACTTCTGATGTATCTTCATAGTTTTTTATTTCACTAAGATCAAAAATACATAAATTTTCTTATTTTTATAGGGTATCAGTTTCAAGATATTCATTGGATTCATCAACCACTTCATTAAACATTTTCAATAACTCTTCCTATAAGTTCTCGCATTTTTTATCAAAAGAAGATCTGTTAGTTACTTCTGCAATTGCGCTTTCATTTATACTATCTTGAAACATACTATCTTACATCAATTATTTAGAAAATTGGGCATGCTTTTCCATTAAGTTCTGTTATGCTGATTTTCTGTTGATTCAGCCTTCAGTAAGTTCTTAAGAAACTTCTTCAATTATAACTGATTCAAACCTAAAACTAGTTTAATTTTCTTATTGCGAAGTTTTGATATCAATAAACTTGGGAGTATCTATTTTCTATGTTTCGGGATTCAATTTAAAGGGAAATTAATTTTGAATTACTTATTTTTTGTCAGTATTGTCTTCAGGCTTCTTTAAAGTAGTTGCATTTTAAGGATCAAAAGTAAGTCTTGATTCTTTCTAACTAATCTAATTTCCCTACTCTATTTACAAAGGAAGATCATAGCTTTTGTTATTAGCATTGCAAGATTCTTTAGTTTAGAAATACTCTAAGACATCTTTACTTCTAGTTGAAGGTAACTCATCATCTGAATCAAAAGTTTTATCCTATTTCTACTTAGTTTGTGCACTAATTAAATCTAATTAGTTTTCAATTTCTGCTTGCTTATTACAATTGCAGCAACCCATTATTTAATTATTATTGTATAAGCTTTATTTTTTATTTCATATATTCTTTATTCTTATACCAAGATATGAAAATACTTCTTTATAATCGTTAAATTAAACCTTTATTATATTAATATCTTCATACAATTGTACCCTTTCTATTCATTCCTTCTTCTTTAGATACTTTTTAAGCATTTTATACCAGCTTGCTAATATTACTAGAATATAAGTAAATAGCTATTGTAACTATCTTAGAGATTACTACTTATTATATCATTTAGCTTAAATACACATCACTTTTAACTACTCTATGCTGATTATTCTTACTTTATCCTTATAAATTAATTAAGATTTTTCTAATTGTTCATCTGCTTAATTCAAAATATAGCTATTTAAGGAAAGAATATATGTCTATCTATAAAATATTTCCCTATAATTTCTTATATAATCAAAAATAAGAAAAGCTAAGGTGGTTGATTAACTAAAACTAAAATAATACTAAAAATAAGTTTTAAAGTACTTCTAAAAGACTAACTAGCATAACTATAGCTATATTAGAGCATATAGTCCTAACATTTAAATAAGATTAGGTTCTTGTTATTGTGAGAAAGTAATTAAAGGATGTAGGAGTAAGATTATGAAATAAACAGAAGTTACAAAAAATAAGTAAGTTAGATAAGGAAATAAGGCATTTAATTATAACGTTAAATTAGAAATGAGACTTAGTTCATACCATAAACCTATTCGCTAAATATTAAATTTTATAGATTTAAAATTCTAATTAAGCAGTTTAAGGGACTTCACTTTATATCTTTCTAATTTCACTAATTCTTAAATATTCAGAGACTTACTCTTATCATTGATAAAGGATTTTATAGAACTAATTAAAAAGGTTGAATAGAGAGTAGTAAATTAAAGAAGTTCATCTTAATTATTTTATAGTTTCTTAAGGGTCATTTTACTTACAAAAATGAGTCAATAATATGAAATAAATTTAAACTACTCCCTAAGACACGAATTTAATTATAATACTGATGTTCCTTCAAAAGACAGAAATATATCTTTTGTGGTATAGAGTGCAGAGTTTATCGAAACTTAGAATAATAAAAATAAGGTTTAATAAAAGTAATTTAAGGTTATCCAGAAAACTGTCTAGGATTAAATTTCAATAACTACAGCAGATGTAACTAGGTCTTATCAAAACGAAGCAATGAAGGATGTATCATAAAAGTAAACTACTACTCATGCAGATTTTATTTTCTGAGTAAAGCAAAATTAAAATAACAAATAAGACGAAGTTCAAACATAACCACAATAGGAAAAAAAGGAAATCGAAAATTTAAGAGAAAATGGTAAAAAGCTTTGAAAAAAAGTTTCCAATATAATCAAAGGAATTAAATTTTTCTAGCAGCCATAATCAAGAAAAGTGGTAGAAATAGATACTTTTATTGATAACTTAAAGAAAGAAAATGCTAGTGATTCCAGCAAATAAGTTTAGAAGAATAGACTTTTTGAAAATTTTGATAATTTAGAAATTTTCAGAAGATAAGAAATGATGTTTGATTTTATAACTAGAGGAAGCTAAAAAGATATTGAGTATATAGAAGATTTATTGTAAAGTGACCCTAATCGATATAAATGAACTTCTAATGATCCTGAACATTTGATTAATAAGAAAAACATAATGGGATTAACACCTCTTTATATTGCTTCAAGACATGGCCATCTACCTATTGTAAAATATCTTTTATTAAAGGGAGCAAACCCTCATACACTTTCTTAAATTAATAGCCAATAAGAAGAAGGAGTTCTCTCTGTAGCTTCAAGATGAAGTTATGTTAAATTAGTGTAATTTTTATTAGAGTAAGTTTAATGAAGTTAAAAGGAAATTACTGAAGCTTTCTTAAGCACAGCCAACAAATAATTGAGATAGTTATTTTAAAAAAAATTGAAAAAGTAAAGTCTTTGTAAAAAAATTTGTTGCTGCTTCAAATATTGGTGCTGACAATTTTATTTTTAATTTATTATTTTATATTCATTAAACCTAAACTCAGCATTAATTTTTCTTTATTTTTACTTAGTGATTTTAAAAGTAAAAATGATTATAAACTTTAAAATTTTCTTTTTGCAGATATTTGAGAAGCTATTATTACTGAAGCAAGTACCTACTAAGTTTTAAATATTCTAATGTTAAATATTGATTAATACCTGATTTTATTATTGCTATCTTGAAAGATTCTTATATATTTTCGCGTTGATAATTGAATAATCTTGAAATTTTAAAAATATTAGAATAACTATTTCACTTTAATTATTTTGATTACAGTAGAGTATTAAAAACGTCTATAGTTAGTAGATTATATACAAATAAGAGTCAATTGTGTATAAACTATTAGGTATAATCAATAACATAAAACTTGCATATATTAGTTTAAATAAATAGGCTATTTTTATAACATTTGCTCTTACAGCTTATAGACTGTCTTTAATTAATTTTTATTTGAAAAATTTAATTTTCAATAATTTGCTTATATAACAAATTATCTTAAGCTTCAAAAGTATAAGAAATTAATTTTTAAATAAACGATTAATATATCATCTCTAACTATAGAGTAGTAAGAGACTACCTAATAATTAAATGAAAAGGGCTTGTTATCTAATTAGATATATAGGTATTCTATAAATTTACTTGTTAGCAAGTATAACTATTTTAGTTACTCATTATAATCCTTTTCTGTTGTTTTTTAGGCTATAATTGCTCAATTTTTAGACGTTTTTAAAATCTTAAATATCTTGATATTTAAAATAATGTAATAACTTTTATTCCAAAGGTATTATATATTAAAAACTACTTAGATTATAGATTAATAAATATCTAGTACTCATAATGATAACTAGTTAAAATGAGCTAAACATACACTTAATAGAAATAAATGTTTAGCCATTATATTAAATTATTAAAAGTGCTTAGAATGAATAATTACTCTTATAGAGAAAATCAAATTCAAATATTAAATAAAAAAGCATTACTTTATGATAAATCAAAAGAGTGACAAAGCTTTATGACATAAGATAAAGTAAGAATTAATATATGCAAAGTAGATTTTATATAGAATAATGAAAAGAAATGCTTCTAATTCTCAAGATTTAATCAATAAAATTTATCTTAATAGTAATGTTATAACTATTCTTTCCTTTACCTTCCTTAAAATAGAAAGATTATTAATAATAAACTCAACCAAAAAATAGAAAAGCATGGATTAGCAAGTAATATACCAAATTAATATAATTGGTAAAAAGCTTTTATGCCTTAGAGTAAGAGACAAAATTAAAAAGATTAAAATAGAATAATATTTAAATAATAAATGTTTTCACTTGTAGGATATGTTTAACTTTTCCCATTTTTGGCTTGTCATGTCAAAAATGAAAATAAAGTCCTTATTCGCAGCGAATATTTTATCTTCGAAATTTACAGCTTAGATGGAAAAAATATAATCAGGCCCTTCAAATTCTTAAGTAAATTTTTCTTTTTCAAAGTTAAAGACAAAGGCTTTTTCTTAAGAGTTTTGTCCTCCAGCAATAAGAAGTTCATTTTGATTCATAAGTTAAGCAAATTAATAAAAGTTAGATATTGGCAGACTGCATCTAAGTTGGGTCCAATTAACATTTAGCTAGTCATATTTAAATATTTTATCACTATATTACTCTGATTTTAAAAGGCCTCCAAATATATAAATATGCCCAAGATGTCCAATTCCACAACTATGAACAACTGGTACTGGGATATCAGGAATTTAAATCCATTATTATTTTTCGCAATCAAATTATTCGCAGAATCTTGAAATTCCTTATTCTGAAAAACCTCCTATTGCAAACAAAGCTTTTTTGTAATAAATAAATGCATGTCCTGCATGCTAATAAAGCATTTTATATTACTTAATTTAGCATTTTTTATCCTTTATGTCAGTTCAATGATAAACTTCCCTTTAAATTTTTTCACTTTCATTAAGCCCTCCTGATAAATATAGTCCATAGGTAGTATAAACAATTTTACTTCCAGCAGGTATATTTATCTGCATTTATTAGGTTAAGGTTTTAACTTCAGGAAAGCTTTTATTATTTAAATCACATTCTAAATAATAAATATCTGGTTTATCTGCTTTTGTTCAGAAAATTTTAGGAGTTCCCAAAATCTAAGAAAAAAGTGTTTCTTCTTCCTTTTAACCTTGACATAATTTGCAATTACTTCCTCCCATTAAAATTAGTAAATATAATTTACTATTAAATCATTTACAAGGTCAAAATTTCACTATCTCTTTAATTTAATTCCTACTTTATACCTTAAAACTACTAGCATTCAATTAATTCTTCAAAGCTCACTCATAATAGAATTCTACTTAAATATTATATTTTAAAGTCAAGACTTTTAAGAATAAGGTATAATATAACTAGCAGCTAGAAAGATATGATATTTTAATATCTAAATTAATTTTTATAAAACTCTTCATCTTCATCTCTATTTACTCGTCTTAAAATTATGACTAATGTATTTTAGTACAGAATATAGTGACTTATTATTTAGAAGTTTAAACAGAGGAATTTTTGCTTCAATATAACTGAAAATTTTATAAATTATAAAGTGTTAGTGCAAGATAAAATTCATGAAAGTATCCTTTTCGCTTTCTAATTTTATAAAATTTTGGGTATTGGTATTTGAGAGACCTAATGGATTTATTGATTTACGCAATTTTTCTTACAAATCATTCTTATGAAAAATGATTTTAGTTAGATTTTTTTTCTATTTAGTACTATAGAAAAATAATACTAAACTTACTGATATTTGATATTAGCAAACCTATTATTATTTAATTCTCTAGATTATAGAGATTTAAATCCTTCTTGACTCTTGGAAAATTTATTTCTATTTGGTTCTTCCAAATCATTTAAAAAGTATTTAAGGAGCTTTTATTTATAAAGAGATTGAACTCTTAAATTTTTAAGACTCATATTTTAGCTTTGCTTCTCATTACATAGTTTTTCTCTAACATTAGAAAAAAAAAACTCAGAATCTAAACTACTTTATTATCTAGGTGTCAAAGTATCCTAATGACGTCTTGAAGTAATGAAATTAATCTTGTTTTAATCAACTCTGCTACTTTGAATTTTGCCTAGAAGAAACTTTTGAGAATAGGTTTTTCTAATTTAATTGATTTACCTTTATTCACACTCTATAATTTTTTGATTTTCTGCTAATTTCAAATTTTAAAACTAAGGAACTTCGTTTTTTTTATTAATTTCGTATTTATTGATTATTAAATCAGGAATTTAAACGTTTACCATTTAGTTTGCTTTCTATTGCATGATAGTTTGCTTCTTTTTTAATTTTATTTATTTTTTTTAAATAAGTTATAGCTATCTAGATATAAGCTGCTTCTACTATTAGTCTACCTGTTCCTTAAATTACATTCCTACTAGCATTAAGTTTGAATTATACTAAGGCTAGAAGTTATACGAGAATCTTAAATTTTGATTGAGATTAAGAGTTGTTGGAACTCTTTATCTTAGATTAGTTAAAGGTCTCGATATATGTATTAAGGACTTTTAACTTGTATAAGGTTCTTTTTACTAGTTTGCTTGACTTGAAGTCTAAGGTCTTGAATGCATAGTAAAACAGTTTGAATCCCTTGCTACGATAGGTTACCATAACTTCATTATTATTTAATTTTAACTGCTTAGTTATATTAAATTATCACTCTAGTCCTTTATATATTAATAAGCCTTGCTTAAATATAGAATTGCTTACATCTAAAATGTATATGATAAATAGGCAATTTCATAATGAATAATAAAGTAGCTATTATGCTGCTGAAATCCTTTTTAAAGAATACATTCTTTCACTCTTACTCCTTTAATTAATTCCATCATCTGCTTACTATTCTTTTCTATCTTATAGTATAAACATTTATTTTCAGCAAGCTTTTGCAAGTTTAAGTAAAGTGATTACTCCAAAGTTTTGGAACTTAAGTATTTGGATAGAGTAAGTAGAGAATAAGAAGAATTAGTAAGGTAGTAATAGTAATAAAGTATAGTAATTGATTTGGTATTAGCGCTAGTAATTTTTAATATGTCAGATTATAAAACTTCTGATTTATCAAAAAGCATTTCAATCAAATGATCAAAGTATAGAGAAAACTTAAAAAGAAATAATAGTTAGAGTGAGCTAAAACTAAAAACTACTGAAGAAAAATTTTATTAGAAACCGTCTAATCAATCTTATTCCAGATAAGAAAATAGACCTTTGACACATTAATCCAATTTAATAATCAATAATAAGCAAGAACAATAAAGATTTATTAAAGAATCTTAGCTAGCAAATGAACAAAGTAAGCGTGTTGTTACTGAACCATCTCGTACAACCCTTCTTAAATTTTAGAGTTCATTATAGCAAAACTAATACTTAAAGGATGAACTCCTTAAATTAAAAAAAAGTGGAATTCAAAGCAGGAAATATTCAATCGAAAGTCTGTTGCAAGAAAATAAGAGTCTATAATCTAAAAAGGCTTTATCCTCTAATGATAAAAAGTCTTAAAGCTTTTAATTGGATTTCAAAAACCAAAATATAACAAAAAAGTAAGATAAGACAGCTAAAATTATACTTGGTAAAGGGATTAAAGAGATAAATCATAAAACGCAAAATTAGTCACTCACTGATTTTAACTAAACGGCTTCAAACTCGAAAAATCGCTAAGATTTAAAACCAAATGAAAGACTTAAGCAAAAATGAGATTAGATATGAAATGAAAATGTCAAACTTAAAAATTCTCTGAAAAAAACTAAATTTAATACTATTTAAACTACCTAATTTCATTTAACTTAATAAACTGAAAGTTCTCCAATCAAAAACGAAATTTAAAGTAAGTCTCTTTTAAAAAGAGAAGACAAACAAATTGAATCAAGAATATAAAAAAGCTAAAATCAAAATAATGGATTGAAGGTTCAAGATTTATAACAAAATAAGTTATAAAAAGAATTTTCTTTAGAAAATATGATCTAAATTAATTAAATATTAGATTGTATGACACAAGAAGACTACTCAAAGTTGAATATTAGGTAATTAATCTTAATATTACTATAGCTACTAGAAAGAAATTGTCAAGCTTATTGCAAATTTATAAAAAAGATAGTAGGCTTTATTTAAAAGTTGAGCATAATGTGAAAATAAATCCTAACTTGTACCTTTTAATTCTAATTACTTAATCACTTAAGCCATTTATTGCTATTCATTGAAAAGCTTAAATTTCTTATTTATCAATAAAAATTTATTAACAACATAAAAGCATGAGGCAAGTTTTTTCTAAACATGCGAAAATAACTAAATAAATAGAAATATCTCATTATTAGTATAAATAAACTCCTAAAAAATGTAGTTTCTAGCAATTCTAAAACCAAAGTTCTCTATTTAATCTAGAAGATATTGCCCATTTTTATTTAATAAGGAAAAACAATTTCTTACATAATTAAATTTTATAACTTTCAAAGTATCATTAAGATGATTTAAACTAATGCAAATTACATCACACATTGCCCTCTCCTTTCGTTAGATTCTTTTCTAAATGCGTAAAATATAGGAAAACTTAAAAAATAAATTGATATGCTTCTTTTTTAATTTTCTTTATCCCCAATATGGAATTAGTTACTAAATATAGTAATTTATACGTAAAAAATTAAAATTGAATAAATAAGATTATCTATATTAAACTAGTTTATGGCTAATATAAAGTACATAGATTGAAAATATCAAATAATATTTAGATTTAAATAAAGTTTCTTAATTAACATTTAGAACCTAATAATTTTTTTAGCATCCTATACTTAAAATTCCTCAGTTTTAAAATTAAGTTAGTTGCTTCTTTCCTAATATTACTCTTAGTTTAATGAACAAAACAGTTTTTTCATATTTCATTTTCATTTTGTTTAAAACTTATAGTTGAAGACTAATAAGTTAGAGCAAAAAATTGTACTTCTATAAGCAAATTAAGCATTAAAAGCTAATATCTCTACTTTGAAGTAAAAGGTCATTATAAATCGGACCTAATTAATATTAGAAGTAGTTTTGATTTGATGTGATTAAAGTTTTTGTGTTAATTTAAACTTAAATAAAATCTTAATTGAATGATGAAAGTTAACTCAAATGAAATCTTCAATTCCAAGACTTTCTGGTGGCTTAAATTCTTCGGGATGCTTTTCCTTATAAGCTAAATGTCTATCCATCATCAAATTTTTAAATTATTTATAAAAGGCTTTTACAGGTATAGCAGCGCAATCTCCTAGTCCGCAGATTGTTTTTCCCTCTATTGAGTTAGTAAAATCTTAAAGTTAATCAATTTCTTCAGGCCAGATACTTCCTTCTTAAATTTATAGTAAACGCTATACAAGCCATTCTGTTCCTTCTCTGCATGGTGTGCATTGACCACATGATTCATTTTTATAGAATTATGCAAAACGAATCATTGATGCAATCAAATCAATATCAGTATTAAACACCATTACGGCTCCAGTACCTAAAGCACTACCAGCTTCTTTCAAACTATCATAATCCATTAAAACTTTCTCTGCTTCCTCTTTTTTTAGCAGGGGAACTGAAGATCCACCTGGAATGATTGCCTATACTTTATCCCAACCTCCTGTGGCTCCTTTTCCGTGTCTTTCAATTAATTCCTTTAAAGGAATTGACATTTCCTCTTCAACTACTGTTGGATTATTTACATTGCCTGAAAGGCAGAATAATTTGGTTCCATGATTATTCTTCCTTCCAAAGGAAGAATACCAACTTGATCCTCTTCTTAAGATTTCTGGAATAGAAGAGACAGTTTCAGTATTTAAAATTGTAGTTGGACATCCATATAAACCTTTTTGTGATGGGAATGGAGGCTTATTTCTTGGCCTTCCTTATTTTCCTTCTAATGATTCTAACAGTCCTGTTTCTTCTCCGCATACGTATGAACCTGCACTTCTATGAACAACTATATCCAATGCCCAACCAGATCCACATGCATTTGGACCGAGTTTTCCTGCTTTATATGCTTCGTCAACAGCATTTTATAAAATAATATATTCAGCCCAATATTCTCCTCTAATGAAGATATATGCCTTGTGAGATCCAATTGCAAAAGCAGTAATTAATGTTCCTTCAATTAATTTATGTGGTTCGTGTCTTAAAATTTCTCTATCTTTGCATGTTCCTGGTTCTGATTCATCAGCATTCACACATAAATAATGAGGTCTGCCTTCAACGGGCTTTGGCATGAAGCTCAATTTGAGTCCAGTAGGGAAACCAGCGCCACCTCTTCCTCTAAGACCTGAATTTTTGATTTCTTAAATAATCCACTCTGAACCTTTAGAAAGTATATCTTAGGTTCTATTCCAATCTCCTCTTGCTTCAGCTGTTGATAGTGAAACACCTTAGTCTCCATATATATTTGTGAATATTCTATCACAGTCTTAAAGACCACCAAATGAGGTTTTGCATCTGCTTGCCACTCTGGTGAGCATTTTTATTTGTCTAGATAAACGAAGTTTAACTAAAACACAATATACAGTTTCAAAACTAAGCAAAATTAAACTAAAACACTCTTAACCTAATAAACTAACTAATTTTCATTTACACCCCATTTGCTGTTTAAAGCTAAACTAAAACCAGACTCTTTATAATTATTTGCTACTTTTCACTCTTCTATAAGAATATTCTTAGCTGTCATTTAATTATACTCTGTAGATCTGTGTCTTTTATAAGTTAGGCTTTCTGCTTTATAAACCTTATATATAAAGAGTTTAAATAATTAATAAATACTTCAGGAGCTAATAGAGTATAAATATAAAGTGATCAAGTAATTAATATTAAATTTAAACACCCAAAAGACCTTTACTAGCATTCATTTTACTCTTATAATATCTCTTTACTATTATTTTCATATTAGTCCTGTTTAGTTTACTATTATATAGTACTAGCACTTTACTCAATCTAACCATTTCTAGATATTCTAAGTAACCTTATATTCATTATAGCCCTTCTAAGTTATAACCTCTTTCAAGTATATTCTTTATATGAAAAGCTATTTCATTTAGTTCTAATATATTCCTCTTTACCTTTAGCTATTTCATAGTTACAAGCTATTTTTCATTGCAAGTTCTTTTGTGAAGAATTAAATAATTTTATCAATAGTTTATATTTTAGGTAATTAAAGAAATCCAACTATGAAAGCTAATCAAAATGATAAGAGGAAGCAATTAGTATAAATTATAAACCTAGATAGAGATAAAGTAGCAAGAAGCTGTATCTTTAAAATAAAGGCATCTAATCAATCCAAACTAAGGATTTATGATATAGAAACTTAGTAGCTATCAAGTTAAGCTATCATTCTTAAATTATAATCAACAAAACAGTTTCTTTCATATGCATAAATAAAACCTACTCTAAATACCTAACTCTAATTTACCATTAGCATAACCAATTAGCTTCTTATAATATAGAGAAACTATAAAATATAAATTCCTTTTAGCAAATCTAATATATATCTTAGATAAACTAAGTTACATAGAAATGAGATTAGAATGAATGTAATAATTTGGAATAATGCAAACAGATACATCTAAACTGTAAATTACCTTAATTTATGTTTTCATTCTATTTAATTAAAATTGCCGTTTATAAAAGAAAGCTTCTTATTATTTTAAACTATTAACAAATTAGAAAGAACTTAAATTAAATAGTTCTATAATTGAAAATTAACATTTAGAAGCATCTTTTTATTATCTTTTTTTGATTTAAAATAAAAGTAATAGAAGCATTTATAATATAGATGTCATTTAGGTTGTTTTATCACTTGATAGATTATCATATTTACAATCTTAAAGGCTAATTAAAGGCTAATCACCAATTAATAAGTTTAAAATAAAAATTTGAGTGGCAAATATAGTGAAACATCCAAATTTGAAGATACTTTCTTTTAAAAATGCTAATTATAATAATAATCTGCAAAATTATGCTTAGTGTTATCACATAATCTTTAAAGATAGAATTTAATTAAAATATAATAAAGAAAGCTAAATATTAAATATGAACTAGACTTTTATTAATTTAGAGAATATTCTCTCATTTAATTAAAAACAAAAATGAAGTATAGTAAAGGAAAAACATATGGAGATTATAGTTTATTATAAAGACTTATAATTATAGTTATATAAAAGGGATTCTTTTAGATTAATTTATACTTAGTTAATGCAAAATTTATTAGATATTTATTATCTTCCTTAAACAAGTATTCTTCAATTTTTATTTACTAGTGTTTAGGGATAAACTTCTAGCAATCGTATAAAAAAGGAAAAGTTTAAAAGAAAAAGAATAACTTTTGCAGCATTCTAAAAATAGAGCATTAATAGGCTACTTTAGTTAATTTAATAAATAAAGAGAAATAAATTAAAGAAATCAAATATTTGATTCAATTAAAATAATCATAAATAGCTGTTTAGTCCTTTTTTAATTATATTGGAGCGTTATTCGAAAATAAGTATATAAAGAGTTGTTTATAAAAAGTCCACTTTAGCTTTCTTCTTTCATATATAGATTGCAATTAAGAGTAATTATGTATAAAGTTTAAATAAAAATGAAAGCACTTAATTTGAATTAAGTTGACTATAATGTAATTTTTAATTATCTGAAATTCAATTAGAAATTTATAAATCTGAAATAAAGAAAAGATTCTAAAAGAAATAAGGCATTTAAAGGTTAGATATCAATAATAAAACTAGAAAAGCTAAAGTTTAAATTATAAAATTAGAATGGATAATACTTAATCAGTCCATTAATCTATAGAAGATGAAATTACAGAGTAAGGCTATTAGCATACTTAAAAAGGAAACTTTAATGAAGCTATTGATTGCTTTAACATTGCTTTAGAAATGAACCCTAGATATCTAGAAGCTTATGAAGGTAGAGCTTTATGTCTAAAGGAATTAGGCAGATTTAAAGAAGCTATCGAATGCTTAGATAAGATAATAAGTATTAATCCTCTTATATCTATTACATATAATAACAAAGGAATTATCTTAAGACTTTAAGGAAAAGATGAAGATGCTATAGAATGCTTTGATACATCAATTAAAATTGATCCTTCTTAATCAGAACCTTATAATAACAAAGGATTGTCGCTTGCAAACTTAGACAAAAATGATTAAGCTATTGAATTCTTTAATTTAGCATTAAAATGAAATCCTAATAATCCTAAGGCTCACAATAACAAAGGAATTGGACTTTTTAACTTAGAGAGATATGAAGAAGCTATCGAGTGCTACAATAAAGCAATTAAACTTAATCCGAATTATTATATGGCTTTTATGAATAAAGGAAACGCTCTAAATAAAGTAGGAAGAAATGAAGAAGCTTTTAAATGTTATGACACATCATTGAAAATAAATCCTAATTATATAGATACCTATCTCAACAAAGCTTGATTATTAATTTATTTAGATAGACAAGAAGAAGGGTTTTAATTAATAGAGTGAGCAATACAAATAAATCCTAATCATGCTAACTCTTATATATTTAAAGGAGACAATTTACATGAGATAGGATTCTATTAATAAGCAATTGATTGCTATGACAAGGCAATATAAATTTAAGATAATAATCTGAAAGCATACCTTCAGAAAGGATAAGCTTTACTTAATTCTAGAAAATATGAGGAAGCTATTTAATGCTATAAAAGTGTTTTAAGAATATACCCTAAACATGCAAAAGCAATTCTAGACTTAGGATTTATTTTAATGATAACAAACAAAATAGAAGAATCTATTGAACTTTATAATTAAGCAATAAGCATTAATCCTTTCTTATCTGAAGCTTACATTTAAAAAGGAAACGCTTTGACTTCATTGCAAAGATATGAAGAAGCTTTAGATTGTTTTAAAAAAGCAATCGACATGGATTCTAATAAATTTTTGCCTTACTGTTAAAGAGCTTGACTATATATGAATATGCAAAAAGAAGAAAAGGCTTTATAAGATTTGAACCAAGCATAATAATTAAGCAGAAACATCAAGAAATAAGAAAAAAGAATATCAAACAGTTATTTCTAGAATTTTAGCATAGATGAAGTTTAGTTTACTTAAAAAATGGTATCATTACAATAAACTTATGTTAATCTAGAAATTTTTATTTAGTCTATTAGAGATAATAATCAAAATTAAATTTTAGCCAACTTTACTTAATAACTTTAAGAACTTAAATAGTAAAAGGACAAAGGGATTTTATGTATTTTAAATATAATGATTTTAAATTAAAATGACTAAGATCAAAACTAACTAGATTAATAAATTAAACGGCTAGAAAATCAAATTAAAGATACTAAAACGCAAATTTAGAAAAGCATGGAATTTAGCAAATAAAGCTAATAATAATTAATCTTCTAAGACATTTAATAGAATAAAGATCTAAATATGTATTTTGAAGTTTTTAATTACAAATTTACTTAGATTTTTGTTGAAGCTGATATATTACTCTAAAGTGATTATTCACATTACGACTTAAATTTTTAATAATCTTTCTTTACAAAAGCGATAAACTACTTTCCTAAAATTAAAGATCTATTCCGCACAGCTATTAATTAATAAGATAAACCATAATTCATTAGTGATCTAAAAGAATATGTGTTATAGTTTCAAACTACCTTCAATATGAACTATAAAGAAAGAGTAGACGTTCTTTCGAAAGTATCTTTGCACATTATTCTTGCAAAACAAGTATAAATAATGGATATTTAATCAGATCTAGAAATAAAATACTGAAAAAGTAAAGGACTTTTCATATAGTATTAGGATTTTTTTATAGATTAAAGTACTAAAAAAGTTTATAAGTATGATGTAGAAAAAATGGCATGCTTGGATATTTTAAAAATATTATATGCAATAGGAACTAATTAAATTTAGTATAATAATAGTATCAAATAAATTATATTGGACTTATCTGAAATTCCTAGCAAATTTGTCTTTTAAAATTAATAAAATGTATAGATAATAAGAAGACCATAAGTCTTTGGTGTTTTTTCTAAATAGCAGAGTAATATTTAATATATTTTAAATAAACCATCTCTGATGAATCAAATACACTAATAGACTGGATTAACTATAGAGGAAATAATAACCATTAGTAATAAATTAGAAAATTTAGAGGTAAACTTAAGAGAACTTGACTTTGAATCATACAAGAACTTACTGATACGACTAAAAGAGTAAGGACCTTTTATATCATAATAAATTTAATTTTTTTGTTAATATTTGAACTCTACTATTAATCTCAAATATGTACTATATATCTACTTAGAATTTATAAACCATTATAAATTCATATCAACAGGCAAAAAATTATTTTCAAACCTTTAATTTAAAGAAAAAATGTTATTTTAACTAATTGCTTATTTTTTATTAAGTCTTATATAAATAGATATAATATGATAAGTCAATATATTTATTTAATCTATCTCCTTTTTATTAAAATTATGAAATCTAAGTTGCATTTTTGGTCTTTTTAACATCCCTTTAATTTTACTTTATTTAGAGTATATAAAATTACCATTCGTTAATAAATTCTAGTTAACTACTGTTTATTATTAAACCAATAAGCTTTTATAAGATCTCCATTCTGTAATAGCAAGCATTTTTTAATTTGATCAAATAAAAGTCTAAAGGAGAATATATTTAATCAGAATTAAAACTGCTATCTTTGCTACGTTTTATCACTTTTGGTCATATGGAATTGCTTTTCTTTCTAAAATTATAATCCTAAAAAATAGTTAATTTATTATGGCTTTTAAAGCTTCTAAAATAATTAATTAAGAAAGTAAAAGATCAATCTTGGTCTCTAAGTATAAACTAATAGAGTTTATAAGAGTTACTAGAATATAATTAGATCTTTATAAATAAATATTTAAAATACATTAATATAATAAGAACTTGCTTCAGTTTATATTAACTTAAGAAAAGTAACATGAAACTTGAAAAAAACTTTAAGAAGTTTAAATATCAGAAAATTTTATAATACATAGAAGATTAAAATAGAATGAAGATATATTATTAATAATCATCTAAAATCTCTTAAGCAAGTATAACTTTAATTAACTATGCCTTTCAAAGCTAATATTTAATTTTTGAATACCTTTGATTATTTCTTTTTTCAAGTTTTAGGAAATAAGATATTTTATCATTATATAGAGTTTAAGAGACTTATAGGAGGTAATAACATTTATATAATTGGTTTAGTGTAATAATTACAATAATTACTAGACTCATTTTGTATTATATGAAAATTTAGCTTTACAGTATTTGAAATCTCAATGACTCACATTAGTTGAACCTACGACCCATTTCCTTATTTTTTTAATATCTTATAAAGATTAACTATTAGCATTATAAGAGTGGAAAAGAAAGAAAGAAACCTATATTCGCTCATAAGCCCATTTAAGCGTTGATGTAACCTTGAATAGCCAATAAAGGAAAATCTTCAGAAGCGGTTTCAACTAATGCTTTAAATGCTTAAAACCCTTATTAAGATCTCTAAATAACTATCCAGGTCCTCACCTTATAATTTATTAAAAAGCTTTGCTATTTAATAAAATAGAGAAATTACTTTAAGACTCATATGATGAAAAGCAATTTATATAATTACAAGTTATAGCCAACCTTCTAATTACTAATTAGAATTTTACCTCTTTAAAATAAGAAATTTCAAATTAAAAGTAGACAAATAAAGAAGAAATATAAGTTAGTTATCTAAACGAATGCTCTAACTTATTTAGTAAATTAAATATTTTAAATTAATTCATTCTTTTACTTATGTTTATCAGATCTAATCTATTTAATTATTAGTTTCTATCTCATTATCTTAAGCGAGTTATCACGAAAAATAAGTGAGGAAAAAACACAAAAATTTAAATAAAAATAGAAGTAAGACAGGAATATTAAAGTAGCTGTAATTTAATTAAGGTAAAATAATTGTAGCTTTGCTAATGATTTCAATAAATTAAAGCATGATTAATAAGTAGATATTTCAAATTGAATGGATTAATAGTAAATAAAACAATGATAAGTTTTAGAGTATCAAACTAATTAAATATTCATTATTAAAACTATCATAAGTATAAGTTATATTTTTGCGGTAATTAAAAATAGCATTTAGACAGAAAAGTAAAGAAAACAAGAAAGGAACTTAAATAATAAAAGCAAGGTTAATAAAACTCATTTTAGGCTAAAGATTGATTAATTAATAAAGCTTAGCTTAACTCTGAATTTAAATGATTCAATAGCTAGATTAGAGATTTAATTTAACTCTAATAGTATTTAAAGCAAAGAGATGATAAATTAACTATTTAAATAGATAAAGTAATGGAAAACTTAAAAAATAAGATATAGAAAAGTTAAATAGTTGAAAGACGAAAAGGTACTCTGTATGAAAATAATTTTGATTTCCTATTCTAGCAAGAATTACCTCTTAGTCTCGAAGTTCTTAATAATGTATAAAAGAAGAGTGAAGAAGAGTTTGGAAAAAATTGATTCGCCAATTCTTAAGTCAATGAATGAAAATAAAATAATTAACCTGAGTCGAAACAATAATTTGGTTGGGAAAGACTTAAAGAAGCTAGACTTCAATTAGATTAAGACGATAAAGAACATATCTGAAAGGCGTCAGTTTTAAGGATCCATGATTAATTTAGAATAAGATGAGATATCTTTATTATGATACTAGCAGCTTGGAATTGTATTTAAATTCCTTATATAGTTGCATTTGGAGATAAATCAATGGAAGAGAATTTTGAGTTATAGATTTTAGATGCTTTTATAGATTATCTATTTTTCATTGATATCCTACTCAACTTTAGAACTACTGCTATTCATCCTAGAACTGGAGATGAACTTTAAAATCCAAAATAAATAGCTTAATATTACATATAATCTGGTAAATTTTTCATTGATGTTGTGGCTGTCATTCCCTTGGACATTATAGTAGGATTCTTCTTAGAAAATAATGGCTAAAACGTTTAACTTATATCCTTAGCTAAATTAATTAGAGTAACCAGGCTAGGCAGAATTATTACATATATGAGAGCTCAAGATGATGTAAAGCTTTCGCTTCGTTTAGCATAGTTAGTATTTTTTCTAATTATGTATATTCATTTCATCTCATGTTTGTGATATCTTATCATTGACTTTGAAGGTAACTAAGAATGGCTACCACCAGCTGATTTTATTCACGGAGAAACTAATCTATGAACTAATACTTAGTGATAAAGATACTGGCTTTGCTTTTATTACTCCGTGGAACTTTTAATAGGATCTGAGATTGGACCCCGTACGTGGTTTTAAAGTTGCTTTTGTGCATTTTGTATTTTAACAGGAACACTGATAGCTGCTATTATGTTTGGTAATATGGCTGTTATTATGAGCTCGCTGAATAGACGATGAACTTAAATGCAAGCTAAGTAAGACACAGCGAATACAGCGATGAAAAATATGAAGCTTCCTGCTAATTTATAGAATGACATTTTAGACTTCCTAACATATACATGAAGTAATTTAGACTCCAAAAATGAATTCGAAAAATTTATGAACTTAATAAGTCCAAGTCTTCGTAAAGACGTTTACTCTCAAATATATGAGTAACTTATTAAGTCTAATGTACTATTTGAGAATAAATCTGACATTTACGATTTTGTGGTTTCAAGACTTTAAAATAAATTTGCATTTCCAGAAGAAGAATTGATTTCTTAAGGTGATGATGATAGAGAAAATTTCAAATTTTTCTTTCTTGTTAGAGGAGAATGCGAAGTAAGAGTGTAAGATGCAAAAGGGAAGTCTCATACAAACGAATTTTAGCTAAGAGAAAGCCAACATTTTGGAGAAATAGCTCTTATCACAAAATTTCCAAGAACAGCTACAGTGAGATCTTCCAATTATAGTACATTAGCTACTCTTAGTTATGAAGATTTTAATCAAATGATTAATAAATATCAATTCTGTAAAATCACCTTACGTTTTGGAATGCATGAATATGATGACATTCTCAAAAGACAGTAATTATCCTTACTTAAGAAAGTAAATTACCTTAATAGTTTATAAAGGGAAATGGAAGAAGAACTATATTATAGTCTTGAGTATGTTCATTACGAATCTAAGAAGTTAATTTTAACTCCAGGGTAAAGAGCGGAAAATATTCTTTTTCTTATTGAAGGAGAAATAGAAATTTCTATTACAGTAAATGATAAAAATATGTGAAGTTATTTGCAAGGAAATGAAAAAGGAAACGTTCAAAATCACACATCAAACAGTGAAAATGAATAAGAAAAGAAAACTTTAAATAACTTAACTTCGTAAAACAGTTAGGAAATATTAGAGGAAGTAGTTTCTTATGCTAACCATATTTAAAAGAATAATTCTATAGAAATGAATAAATAAATACCTTTAAATGAATTAATCAATTTAAAGTAAAAAGCTTAGGTAATTCCATTATCTGATGACCTGGGTATTTATGATTGTATTATAAATCAATAAAACTAAGAAAATGTTGATAGGAATGCCTTCAAATATCCTGTAGAGTTTGTAATTAAAAAATTAACAACAAACTCTATTTTATTCTCACGATCAATTTTAACAGATGAAAATATATAATGACAGGCAAAGACGCTAACTCCAGTTACATTTTTGAAGTTGAATAAATAATATTTAGTTAACCATAAGATTTAAAATGTAGTTCTACAAAGTAATATTGAGTAAGCATTAGAAAACTATGAAAATGAAAAGTCTTTTATGATATCAGATTGGATAGAGTAGAATTATCATTTAACTCCCCTATAAAAATTCAAGTAAGCTGTGCTTAAAATTATTAAAAAAAGGAGAGAAGATAAATAAAAGAACAGTTCAGCTTTTATGCTTCTATTTTGCAAAATGATACATGACAAGTCTAATTTGAAATTTGATAAATTGTAAAGTATTAGAAATAAGAAAAAAAATGCATAAAAAGACTAAGAGAAAAAGCGTTCAATTAACCTTTAAAACAAATTATATAGAGAGACTGAAGTAGTTAAGGAAAATATTATTCAGCAAAAATAAGTCCTAAATAGTAAGTATTACTATACAGAAATTAATGAGCAATTAGCTACTATTTAAATTAAAATTTCCTCTTTGTATCAGTAGCATTCAAATCATGCTAAAGTAAAGCTTTTAGATAAAGATGTAAATACTGATAACCAAGTTTAAATAATTATACCAGATAAAATGGATTAACCTTCAAGTGATTAGATAAAGTAAGTAGTTGAAAGCTCTTCCAATTAGATAAAAGAATAGTAAAATCAAATTTAAGTAAAAGAAAATTTAGAAGCTCAGCAAAAGAAAGAGCCAGCAAGTGAACCATCGGAAGGATAAATATTTAATTTAGAAGAAGAACATGATAATAGAATAAACTAAGAACAGTCAAATAACCAAATTCTCTTACCTCCTAAATAAGTAATCGTTTCCAAAGAAGATACAAACGAGCAAAATTCTATCGATTTATCAGAATACAATACAAAGCCACATAAAATATGATGGTCTTTTAATATATTTTTTTCGTTTTTGTACCTCTTTTTAATTAATCAAAATTAAATAAATTTTAGCTTTGACTAAAATTATTGTATTATCTTAATTCTAGTTTAAGTAAATTTACCTTTCAGTGGTAATCATATAAACTAGTGTAAATCTAAATTCTTAATAATTATTTTGTCTCCCAATTTAATTTTAATTGCTAATTAAGCTCATAAAGTCTAAGGTATTTCATCAAAGTTAAATAAATACTTCTTTAACTATCCAAAGCATGGTTTTATACTAACTATGGTGTAAAGAGCTGGGTAATTTAGTTAAATGTAAAAGTGTAATAAATTAATAAAGTTTAGAGATTTGAATAATATAATCATCACTGATCTGATTAATGGCAAAGGAAAAAGTAAATGATCTATCTGATGAAATCGAGTTTAGCGGGGTTTAAGCTAGCTTTACATTTTTCCAAGTCTTCTGCTGTTATTTGCTCTGCTTACTAAAGACCAGGAAGTATTACTCTGGTTAAATATGAAGTGGCAAATTCTGGGTCTCCTTAAATGCATAGAATTTACTCTTTGATTGTAAACATTTCAGGAATAACCAAATCCTGTAACATGGAGTAAGCTTGAAGTTGAGCTCCTTTTGGCAATTCGCATATATACTCTTTATGAATTTTAATTACATCAAAAGTTTTAGGAGGTTCTTCAACCTTTGATAAGTTATGCTTAATATAAGGTATTTCATAGAACTCAGCTTTAAGTTAGCAAACCTATTGAATTGCAATAGTAGTAATATCTGGTATTTACTGAACTTTACCTCCTAGGGCTTAAGCTACTAGCAATGCTCCAAAATTAATTCCCAATATTTTAGTTTGGCTTTAAGCAAGTTAAGATATAGTTTCTAATGCTTTTTAAACCCACAGGTCACTTTATTCTTGCAATGAAAGATCGCAACTTGAAATTATAACCACATCAAAAGTTTCAAGTTCTTGTTATGAAGGAAATTAATCTACTGGCAAATCGAATATAGTTCAATGAATTTCATCCGAGAGATAGGATCTTTCTAGCATTGGACATTTAATAAATGAAGGCTAGTGAAATTATAAATTTTCAGTACTCTCGCAGTGAAAAATAGCATAATGTTTCTAGAATAACTAGCTGACTTCTGGATTTAAAATTGATTCTTTTAAGGCTTTTCTGTTAATCGACTAAAGAATTGATAAATCAGCAGCTGAAAAAAATTGATGATGTGGTTTACTACCTAATAAGTTTTCGATTTTAATTCAATGAAATGACTCATCTACTTATACTTATTCTTCCAAGCATGCATTTAGCTTTTCAGGGTCGATATAAGGCATAGGGAAAATATAACAAAAATAATTGTCTATATTCTATATCAAATTATCACATTCTAAGGTAAGAAATTTCCACAATAGAATTCTGAACTACTCATCAAACCAGTCATCATATGTAACTCTTTCAACTGTTTATTAGTTACTTATACGTTGTTAGTTGACTGGTGCTAAAAGTCCATGTGAATTTTTAATCAACAGTTTTGCAGCGGCAAAAATAGGTGAAGGATCAACATTTTCATCCATTGTGCCTCCGAACTACTAATAAACAGGTTCGGTTGTTCTCCTAAATAAAACTACAAAATCAAGTTCATCGTCAATAGCATAAGGGAAGATTCCAATTAGTTTATCTTGCTCCATTTTATTAAGAACAATGAAACTTCTTTTAATTAAATTTTAGAGAGTCATCAAATAATTTAATCTATAAATCTTTATTTAATTAATAATATCTAGTTCCTTCATTTAGCAAATCAAACCCATTCTATATTATGGAAACTATTTTCCTTATTTTATTAGAATTCTCAAGTTTTCTCAATCTAATATCTTATATCTTACTATACTAAATAAGCTTCTATAGCTAATGATTATATAAGTAGAAGAGTACTTAGATATAAATATTAAAAGATTAGTATGAATTATTAATCAAATCTGAATTTTACTTTATGAAGAACTCTTCATATAAAGACCAAAATATAGGGGAGAAGAAAGCCAATTACCAGCCAGATTTTAGGCAAATCCAGCTATATTTTTTGCTCAATCTACTTTTCTCTGTTGAGCTCATTGAATCATTCTTTCTTCATTCTTATACTGTTTCATTATATCAATAAATAGTTCTCCAGGTTTACTATTTGCTTCAATAACGTAAATTTGGCCTCATTTATCTATTACTAAATCAATTCCTATTTCACCTACTCTCTAATTGATTTCTTCTTCTATTACTTAGTAAGTCTTTTTACCAGCATTTTTTATTTATTCACGTAATTTCTATAATGGAAGTTTCAATTATTTAGCAGCATACTTTGTTACTTTATATCAGCTTTCAGCTTTTCCATTTTAAGAAACATTGCCTCCTATTCTCGATATAATACCTGCTCTTATCAAAACCCCACGATAGTTTCTTTAACCATGATATCTAATATCAGTTTACTTTTCTTCGAATTGAAATAGATTGAGTCCTTCTTATATAATATATTTCTACCTCTCAGTTTTAAATTCAATTTTCACCTCATCAACTTTTGAACTCAACTAAGTAATTTTAACCTTTGCAATTTACTTTTCGATTCATTGTTCATTACTGCCCTAGATTTTATACTTAAGTGTGAAATAATCTTTGTTCTTGTACACAAAAATAATACCATATCCTTTGCATCCATCTCTTGGTTTAAAAACAATAAAGTTAAAATTTTAGAAAACTAGTTCTCTGTTGTGTTGATTATCTCTAAAAGTTTAGGGATGCTTAATAGCTGCTTTTTACATTAATTAGGAAAACTTTAATTTATCTTTTGTGAAAGTCTTTAGCTTTGTACAATTTATTTAAGGAAGGTCTTTAAAGCAACTTTAAAACTTCTCGACTTCTATCTTTTACTTTAAGCTTGCCTTCTCAAAAAATCCTCTATCATATATTACTTCTGGCTAAGGAACAGGCATCCTTACCCAAGTTCTATTAATTAAAACTAATCCAATAAATAATTTTTCTTCATTAAGATGCTGTTTTAAAGGATTTAGCATGAATACAAAGACATTTACTTCATTTCCTATTCTTGAAAGGTAATAGTGCTTTTCCTCATTTACAATAATACCCAATTTAGTTGCTTTCGTAGATTTATAATACTCAACAGGATGCGGAACTCAATTGTTAAATTTAAGAATATAGTCACACTTTCGTTTTCATTTAGTTTCTTATTAATTTTTATTAGCTTAATTACCTCTCATATTTTATACCTAAGTAGCTTACTATTAAAATTAAACAAAGTAGAAAGTTATGTTCACTAAAAACTCTAAAATTAGCACAAATCATTAAAGTTTAAGTTACTTTTGATATAAAGGAATTTAATACTAAGCTTTTGATATATTGTATTACTTATTAAACGTTCTCACTAATGCTATTCATCCAGAACTGTATCATCCATTTATATTTAAATGCTTATTAGAAGATATCCTTAATACTTATATGCATCAACTTTTTTTGATAGATATGCTTATTTAAAAGGTTTTAACCTGATTACAGCTGTAGTTCTATATGCTAAGCTCTGCAAGTGAGTAGTGTAGTTTATAAGGTATCCTTATATTAGTATATCTTACACTTTTAATTTAAGGAAACTACTTTACCATTTAATTTCTTCAGCCATTTAGTTAATCTCTATCTAACTTTACTTTTCTTTACAAACTATATTCTAAGCTTATCAATTACTATTCTTTGAGGAGCATCAAATACTGAGCTTTATTAGATTGTAGTGCGATATAGTAGAATTAGGCTATAGCGGGGAAGTTAAATAAAAGAGTCAGATAGCTAAAGCTAATATACTCAATGAAGCTAATATAGTAATTAGTAGAGCGATATCTGTTGTATATAGAGGGAGATAAAGGAATTAAAGGATAAGAATAAATAAGTTAGGACTAATAATTTCTATTTATAATTAAATGGAAGATAAATTCTTATGCTATGGTGATATTGTGTTGTTCTATTCTGACTTTCATCATGGGTATATTCAATCCTCAGGATTTATTGATAATCGAGTCTTCATTTAACCCATGTAACATGAGAATGCAGAGATTTTCACTGAGAACTAGCGGCAGTTTCTATTTAGAGTTCTGCCAAAACTCTCTTATGAATTTTAGAAAGACTATTTATTATCTTAAAGAGAATTCTAAACTAAAAACTTACAAATTAAAAACTAAACTCAAAAGATTGAACTCTAGAACAACTAGAAAAATGAAGCTAGCACTGAAGAAATTAAAACTGCTCTAAGCAAGTCAATCAAGGAAGAATAATAGAACTTACAGTAAAAAAAAATAAGAGCTGATGATGAAAGAGAAATGAACGAAAACCTAAAAGAAGGAAAAAATGGACAAAATGTACTTTATGGAGATGAAGTACAGTTTTAGCATATTGTATCGGATTATTTTTTAAAAGCCTCAAATTAAGTAGCTGATTTAGATAAAACTTGCTATAAAATTAAACTGCAGGAAAAAGCGAGCTCAGGATTTGTGTTCAAAATTCTACCTAGATTTAAATATCGTTAAGAAGGGGAAAAAATAATGTTTGGAGATTAGCTTGTAATTTAAGCTTGCAAAAACTAATTAAATATCAAATTAGGAGAAACACCTTTTCCTATTGAAACTGAGCATTTATAAGCACTGGATAGAAGAACTCATCCTATTATGTTCTTAAATCGCTATGAAGTGAATCTTTCATATGCCCCCTATTCAATTCAATTAGTTAACTTTGGAAGTAACGATAAATAGTTATAGTAGTGAGTATGCGGATGAAGTGTGATTCGTTTGCAGCATACTGAATAAAAAGGCTTTTTGTCTTCTGATGGAATTAATTAGTCAGATGAAGGGTAGCCAGAAGTTGAAATAAGAACTTACAAAGGAGAAGATAAATTAGAAGAATTGGATGCCTATTCTTTGTTTGTAATAGAAAACGAGCCTGAAATAAAGGATTCTAAAATAAGCAAAGGCCAAGTTTTACAATGGTTTGCTAAAAAAGAAAAGTTTATTGAACCAACCAAATATCGCTTGAGGCATTTAATTACAGGAAGACTTCTTTCGGTTTCTGAAGATTCACTTACGAAAAACAAGCTACCTCCCATAAGTGGAAAGATTGAAAATAAAGGTGAAAGAAAGAAAATACTTTCCTTAACTCCCCATTTTAAAGGAATGATAAATTCCAAATACGAAAAAAATACTTTGTTTTAACTCTAGCCAACTACTATTGAGCTTGATAATAATAAAGTAAAACTTAACTCTTGCGTTAAAATTTAACACAGTGCAACATAAAGTTACATTGCTAAATCTTAGGATGAATGGAGTTAAAAGTAAAAGATATAACTTAAAGGAATTAAGCTCTTAAACTAAGATTTGATTAAAAAAAAATCATTATTGGAGTAGGAAATAAAAAACTACTCTCCCCTTGCTGAGGAAGATAATGAAATTTAGATTCTAAAGAATGCCGCTGTTCTAAGTGAGAAATATAATGACGAAGATGCTTTCAATATCATTCCAGTAGATAAAAATGAGTTAAAAGAAGTAGAATTCATTATGAGTAGTCATTCTATTCTCGATAAGCTTGGAGCAAAATTAAAAGCAGGAATAAATCCTGACAGAGTCTTAAAATAGCAGGTGGAAGAAGTTTTAACTAATTTAATATTTTTTTTGATTTAAGCGGATAATGAAGATCCTTTGATAAGCGAAGGGTTTCCTAATAGAAGAAGGTAGAAATTTATGCGAGAACTTTAAATAATAGAAATACTTGCTTATATTCTTTAGATGCCTTTTGAAAAGGGTGTTTTTGATATAGCTAAACTTACTCCTCAAGAACCTTTTACTCGAATTTTATAATTAAGCTACAGACTTATTAAGCATATAGTAAAAGACTATAAAGCTAATGAAATATATGGAGCTTAATGGCTCTAACTTTTCTTAAATCAAGCCATGCAAGTTTCTGAAGAAAATGACATACAAGTTGTATAAATGCTGACTCATTTGCTAAATAATAACAAAAAGCTTTCAGATAAATAAATAACTGACCAAACTATCGAGTAATTCATTAAACTATGCTCTTAACAAAGCCGTCATGAAAGATTCATGAATCTCTTGACAGCACTTTGCTCGTGCAATGGAGAGGCAGTGATAAGTAATTAGAACGCAATATGCATAAATCTGCTGGAAAACGAAGAAAACAGAGCAGCTCTCCTTATAACTCTAGAAATTTAAAAGAATGAGATATATACTTATGTGACAGAGTATAATGAAAAAATCTAATTAAGGAATTTTTACCAGATTTCTGGATAGTAAGATGATTTTAGACTTTTTAAATACTTTTTAAGTCTGTTAGAGCTAATAGCTGAACTAGCTTTCTAGCGTAACTTTCCTGCTTAAAAATTTCAAGCAATTTATGACTTTGATACTATATTTTAGACAATCCAAGACGAAGGTATTCCCTTTTCAATTAAATATCGACTTATTAAAATAATCTAAAACTTGCACGTAGACCAAGGTGAACTGGAATAAATGGTAATCCCTAATTTTACTTTTGTATGGTAGAGCATAGTCAAGCAAGATACTACTTTAATAGCAGTAGGAAAGCAGGAAATTAATTCTTTCATCAAAAAACTGCAAGATTACATATATAACTATCTTTCAAGTCTCAATGGCGTTTAGAAAGCTTATGATATGGATTAAAATGAAATGACTGTTAGAACTCTATAGTTGCTCATGTTTCTGCTAGTTCATGGCTTTTACAAAACTCAAAAGGATATAGAAAAACTGCTTAATCCTATAATTGCTATTTTAGATGGCTCATTAGATATTGTAGATCTAGAAGAAGAAATCGTTGAGTACGAGGAAATAAGCGAGCAGAGATAAGTTACAAAAAAAGTAAAGGTAGCTTAAATAGAACCCGATTCAGCAAAAAAAATAGTTAAAAAGCGTTAGAGAAACATGAAAAGATATGAAAGTAATGAATAGAATGAAGTTGTAAATAAGGTAAAGAAATAAATTTGTGAAATACTTCTACTTATCTATGACATAAGGCTTAACTTACAGTTAATCACCTTCCTTTAAAAGTTTAAAGAAAAAAGATTAAAAAATTAATCTTAAAATGTGGATGAAGACTAGTAGCAAAATTAGTTAGAGAATTAGGAAGAAGATGAGCTTATGAGTTTAATTACACCCTTTTAAAACTTTAACGTGGAAACTTAGCAAAAGAAAAAATCGCCTCTAATAAATTTGGTAGATAAAACATAGGAAAAGACTAAAAACGCTATAATGAAAGGAGCTAATCTTATGAAAGTAGGAGCAGCAAAAGTAACAGAAGCTGTTAAATAAGCAGGTAAATTCATGGGAATTATATAAAATGAAGAAAATAAGCTATCATAAATAGATCCTTAGGTCAGATCCTATTATAAAATATTCTAGAACTTAATAAATATGTAAAGTCTTTATTTACAGCAAAAAGATGGAAATCAGTTCGTTGCAATTTTAGTTGACATTTTATAATATTAGAATGCTGAACTTATAAGTGTTGCTTTCTAATTAACAGTTCGCTATTTTTAGTCATCATTTAACTTGCTAAAAGCTTTGAAAAAAGTGCAACTTCTCGAAGATTAAGTAGCAATAAGGAATTTGGATTCTGCTTAGACTAAAATGAAATTACTTAGAAAAGCAGCTGAAAGTAGTGATTTCTGGCTTGGAAGGAAAACAGAGCATATAAGAGATCCACATAAAAAGATAATGCATGAATAAACTCTAAAAATATTATAATTTTTCATTAGGATTTGCTCTTAAATATCTGAAGAGAATTAGAAGTTTCTTAATATTACTGAAGAAAATGATCAGTAGGAAGATGCAACCGAAGTTTCTTAAGAGGAACTTATTAAAAAATCTGATAAGCCAAAGTTGCAAGTTCAAGAAAATAATATGGATCATTATGATTTTTAAAAACCTAATAAAGAAAATTAGAGATTGCTAAGAAACCTAGGAATACATCAGTTAGTACTAAAGATTATTAGAGCTAAAAAGCCAAAGAAGAACTTAGAAATAGCTAAGTTTAACGAAATAAAGTAGAATTGCTATATTTTCTTAGCTAAATTTGTGCGAACTAATAAGATAAACTAAAGAATTGTATATCCATTCTTAGATGTTTTTTTGGATGATTTTGGCTACTCAGTAAATGCTGAGATTTTAGTGCTAGAAATATTCAGGCATAACAAATAATATTGCAGAAAAATCCATTAGAAAGTGCTCAATCATATAGCTAAAATTGTAAGTGATACTCCTCTAAATAATCCATTAAAATCAAAATACTTGAGCCTTTTTGAAGTTTTCGTTTCAGTTAATGGAGAAATTCAAGTTTAAAATTAACTTTCTATCTTAAATATAACATTGTCAACTTAATACAAAATAGCTGATCAAATCACTTCATTAAATGACCAACAAGTTAGCAAATTATAGTACCTTGAAGATTTTTCGGCACTTATAAATTAGCAAGAAAGCAACTTTACTTAAGAATTAGTTGTACCTTCTGAAATAAAGTATCTATAAGATCTTTTAAACTTGCTTTCTTACTGCACTATGGAATTCAATGAAGCTGCTGAAAAAAGAGCTTAAAGTGATATTACTTTTAAGATTTGCTTTAATTTAATTAGTAAAGCAGGCCATAATTGGTCTTTGAAGTAAGCAGTTCTTGATATCTTAATCCATGTTTGACTTGATAACCAAAAGTAGATAACTGGCGAGGAAAGTGAGCCCATTGATAAACTAATCCTTCTTCTAAGAGAAGATACTGAGTACATAGCAGAGTAGTACTACTCAGAAAATAAAATTTCTAGCTCAAAAAAGAAATAGAAAAAGAAGAATTAAACGATCTTAAAAATTAATAACGAAGCATTCTAACTAAGTAAACTTGGATAAGACTATTGCTTTAGATCTCTAATTCCCGCTCTTTTTTTGATACTTCAAATGAAAGGGCCTTTGTTAGAGTCTTAGGGGGAGGAAGAAAATCCCAACTTTTAGTAAATAAAAGCAATAATAAAGAAAATAATCTTCATTTATCAAAATGAATAAGAGTAGAGTAACCGGGTCGTAATTGCTACTTTCCTTAAATAGTGCATGTCTGCTGAAAACGAAAGGATCAATTACTTGATAAGAAATTCCTAGATAAAGGATATTGATATTCTAAAACCATCTATGAATTAAATGCCTAAGTAAAATAAAGAAGAAGAAGAGCAAAGAATCTCCACATAGCAAACTAATGCTGGAATTCTTCAATAGATGTTACAAACTTTATCTTAATAAAATATTTTATAAGATGATATAGAGGAATAATTTAGAAACTTAATTAAAAGCTTTATCGAAAGTAAAAAAATCACAGAAACTGCTTTCAAAGAAGTCTGCACTATAGAATTTCATGAAATGATTAACTCTTTAAAATACTTACTGGATATAAACGATATAGTACTAGATTAGAATCTCATGATTTTAGGAATTAAAATTATTAGAAAAATGATCGAAATCGAAAATCCCAAAATGAAGGATCCGGCTGTAGAATGAGAAACTTCGGAATGTAACGAGTTTATGGCTAATATAAGCAAAAGGTAGAATTAGCTAGCAGATCTAGGTATAGTTTAGCTTTTGTGTAGACTTTATATTCATTACGAAAGTTGGGCTATAAGAGTTGAGATTATACTGGTTATGGTTGCTATGCTCTTTGGAGGAAATTAGAAGGTTTAGCAGTAGTTTATGAAATATTTTCTTAGTGATAATTAAAATTCCTTTCTAATTTCGATTGAAGCTTCTATGAATAAATTATTCGAGACTATCAAGATAAAAGAGTCAGAAAATCTTAGTCAAGAAACAAAAGAATAAGTTGAAGAGTAAAAAGATGATTAGCAATGATTTATATCTGAATTCACTAAGAAAAAGGTATAAATTGTAGTAATATAAGAAGAGGAAGAAGACGAAGGAGAATAAGACGAATTTAATTTACAAGATTAGATAACAATGCTTACACGAATTCTCAGGTTTATTTAATTGCTTTGTGAAAACCAAAATTAGCAAATGCAAAACTACCTAAGAGAACAAATACAAGATCAAGTTTTACATTCAAAGAGTCAGAACTTTGTTATATAAACAATAAATTTGCTAGGTCCTTATTTAAAGATTTTACAGTTTTCTAATATTAACCTTGGATACTAATTATTTGACACTGTTACTGAATTCATTTCAGGTCCTAACTTAACTAATTAGTAAACTCTTGTAGATGCTAAGATTACAGATATATGCAGAGATGTTATTTCAACTCTTTTTACTAAAAGAGATATTTAAAAAAGAGGATTTGATAAGGATAACAATGGAGAAGGCATAGATTAGCTAAAATCTAAAGCAGTTACTTTAATAGCTTCATTATTTGAAGGAGAACCAGATTAAAATACAGTCGAGAGAATAATGAATTCATTAGAAATCACTAAAATGATTGAGAGGCTTGTTGGAGTCTTTAAAAATTTTGTATAAGAATTAGGATTAACAATATAATCCAGTTTAGATGATATAAATAAAAGGTTGAATGCTGATAGTTTTGAAGAAGGTATCTAGGAAGGCTTTAATATTTATATAGTAATGAAAAAGTTATAACACCTGTATCCTTATCCAATCAGAGAGCTTGATACATCAAAATTAACAGATGAATAAATCTCTGCTTGATAATTTTTTGAAAAGCATACTGGTAAAATAGAAGTGAGTGTAAATGGAAACTTGCAAAAAGTGTATTTCCCAATAAGACCTATTTGTCATTTCTTAAGTAAATCTACAAGAGAAAATTTAGTTCATACCATAAATAGAGAAAGTGCAGTAACAAAAGTTCATGAGCTGTTAAATAAAGCACCAGATCTAATAGATGAAATGAAGTATATTCAAAAGAAAAGTAAAAATAAGTGAACTCTAAAACCTGCACTTATTTCATAACTGTATACGATGCTGGTCATTATGGTAATTTTAATAAACATAATCATGTTTATCTTTTATGAAGGAGATTAAAAAGGAGGAATTGAAATCCATATTTCTATTCTTCATCTAATAGATGTACTTGGAGGAATTTTGGCTTTTATTTCGCTTCTTATTTTAATAGGTTAGTGGTAACTCAAAGCAGGTTTATTGAAGAAAAGGGGCTGAAGAGAAATGATAAAAAATAAGTAAAGAACCTCTAAATTAAATAAAATTCAAGCTGAAGAAGTTGTTCCAGTAAAAAATATAAGCTGCTTAAAAGCTTGCAAGATTCTACTGAATTATGGACCTTAACATTAAACATTTTGTAATGAAAAAGGAGAATATAACTTGCATTATACCCTAACTAAGTTGATTTACTAGATTTTCAATCTCTATTTTGTGCTGAAAAATAGAGTATTCTATGAATAAATTATCTATTTCTTTTTCTCCTTACTAGGAATTTACGACTCGCCATTTTTCTTTGCAATTCATTTGCTCTTTATAACATTAGGACTTTAAAATCTAAAAAGTGTAATAAACTTATTTACACTAAAAGGACCAACACTTCTATTAACTACCATGCTTTTTTACATTATTGTGTATTACTTCTCTATTATTGCTTATCTTTACTTTTCAGAAGATTTCTGAACTGAAGAAATTAAAGAAAGACGATTGAGTGAAGAACCTATTCTTGAAGGAGATGAAGCAACCTAACATTCAGGCGAAGCGGATGGACACGAAGCTGATGAACATATTGGTGAAGTAGACGAGTTAGGAGGAGAAGAATCTGATGGACTTGAGGAAGAAGAAGGAGGAGGCTCTTTATGTCTTAATTTATGACACTGCTATTTAACAATTTCTTCTCTAGGATACAGAATTGAAGGAAGCTTTTTAGATCTAATTTACACTCCTAGTTTTACTACTAAAGAGCACTATTACGAGAGATATTTCTTTGATGTAATATATTTCCTATTTCTGAGAGTATGCTTTTTGGAACTTATTTTTGGTATAATAGTACAATCATTCAAATAAATAAGAGAAGAAAAGAAGATAAAAGAGGAAGACATCTATTATAAATGCTATATATGCAACCTTGAAAGTTCAATTGTAAGTTTTTTATTTTTAGTTTGAGAGAAAAGGTGCAGGTTTCGAGAATCATATAAAGGAAGATCATAATATGTGGTAATATGTTTATTACCTGGTTCATTTGGAATTCAAAGAAAATACTGAATATAATGGCCTTGAAGCTTATGTCTTTAATAAAGTAATTTTTTAATTCAGCTTTAAATTGACGAAGTTGATTGATTCCCCTTGCATAGGGCTATGATCTTAGGAGATGCAAACAAAAACGAAGAAGAAGATTTTAACAATTTCATGTTGCAAAAAGTCAATAAACTTGACGACATTGTTAGCAAAATTCACTCCATTGTGATGAAAAAGCAAAATAACGGTGTTTCTCAATAATTTTAACATTTACATAAATAAGCTTATGCTTTCTTTATTTCACTGCACATACTAATATAACTATTAGCTATTCCTCATAATATTTTTACTTTTACAGTCATTGCTCTACTTACCAAAAATAAATTATAGGCTTTTAACTTAAATAGAGACTTTTAAATGATAGATCTGAAGTGGAAATAATAGCTTCTCATATAATAATATCAAAGATAATGAAAGAAAGTGCTTAGAAATAATATAGATTTATCTTTAGTTTAATATGATGTCTTGTAAAGATGTTGAAACAGTATAATGAACAGCTATATTATCACTGCCATAATATATTGTCTTCTCTACTACTGTAATAAACATTACTTTAATAGTCAATCTTATGAAGTCTCAGCAATAAACTAATATAAAGCATATTTATTAGATTAATTACTAAGTATTTCTAATATCAATGAAACAAAAATTATGTAAAGAAAGAAAAATTCTACTAATGGCTCTAAGTAGAAAAAAAAAGGTATATAGAAAACAAAATCTTTTTATTTTAATTAGCATCCTTTAGTGACTAACTTATTGAGCAGTATTTAGCTCGATTCTCCTTTAGGGCTATCTTCAGATGTAGAGTAACCAAAAATTGGAGACCTTAAACTTTAAAGAAGAAATAGAGAAAGTTCTTTATAGAAGCCAGTTCAGACGGAAGAATTTAATGGTAATAGCTCGATATTTGAGCAAGATAGCTAGGAAAATTCTTAACCAATAAGAGAAAATTAGCTTCCTAGACAATAAAATAAATATCAATCTATAATTTAAGTATAAAGTACTTAAGATTTTAGACTATATAAACGTGGTACATCAAAGGAAGACATTTAATATTCCAAATTTGAGTTGGAAAATGATTTATGTCTGCCAATTAGGAAAAAATAAGCGCCCAATTAATTTGGCAAAATAAATGATTCGCCTCTTTTATAGAAAAGAAAAATTAAAAGAAATTAATAAAATATCTGTGTAGATCATAATTAATTATAGTGTAAAGAATGTTAAAATTGCAACTCTGAAAGCACGACTGAAGAAAACTCACATTAGCAGTAAAAAATAAAAATAGAACATTTATTATATAATATTTTAGCTTTAAACTTCATTTCTTTTTATCTTTCACATCTAATTTCTACCATCATTCGAGCTCATCAACTACAGTTTTAATAGTACTAAAATTAATTTTTGAGATATTTATCCAAACATATAAAAAGTAGGTTATTTTGATATAATCTAGACTTTTTGTTTTTTGGTTTAAGTTTTTAAATTTAATGCTATAAATAGAAGATTAAAAGCTATAAAAATTTTAAATTTCTATTTTATATAAGAGGCCTGTTTAATGTGATAAGCTTTAATACGACTATAAGCTTGTAAAAGAGTTTTAAGTAAAAGAATTAAAATTCTACCAAACTTAAAGCTACTTACTTTGATAAAAATTATAAGAATTTAGCTGTTTTATAAATTAAAATTAAGGATAAGGTTGAATCAAATGTTGAAATAGGGATTAAGCTTAAACTATTAATTAAAGGTTGTAAAAAGCAATTTTAAGTTAAAATTATTAGGATTTCTGTGAGGATTTATTTATTTTATGCATGTGCACCCATTTTCTTCCAAAAGGTTCTAAACCTAGACTTCTTAAAATAACTCCTTAAATGCTTATTTCCTGCACAGATACAAAGTCGCAAATATTTTCCTTGATCTTAGTCTTTTTGATTTTATTAACCAATTGTTTAACTTTGTAGATTCTATCTATTTCATCTATTCTTTCAACTGGCTTGTATATTATAGTTAGTATTTATAAAACCCTTCTAGCCAACTGCGCATTCGCTTCTTACAAAAGGGCAAAGTTTACTCTCATTTGATGAATTTTAAACTTCTAATAAAGTTTGGAAGAAATACCTACTTTATTCTAAAACTAAGCCATGTAAGAGTCTATTTCAAAGTTTTATCCTACTTTCTGTTCAATAATCTCAGCCATTAAAGGACTGTATTTGAAAATTTTATAGAAAAGAAAGCCGTTTTAACAATGAATAACTCATCTGATAAATTCTTAGTAATCTAAGTCAATTAAGTGTAGATAAGTCTTAATTCCCATATTATTGCTTTCCATAAGGTTTAATAGAGTAGTTATAACTGCTTTACGTACTTTTAGCAAGTTTTTAGGGTGATTCTTTGCCTTTTGTATAAATCTTCTAATTAAAAATATCTTTTTGATATTCTTTACTTCCATTTTAAGAGACAGCATAACTATCTGTAAATGCTTTATATTCTTCTTATTTTAGGTCTAATCTATGAGGTTTTATTGGTGCTTTACTATTTATTGCTTTTTAATTAATTTTTCTTTTACCTAAAAAGAATTAATTGCTTGGTTGTTTTAGTTAGAGTGTGAAATCATTTTTATTTTATTACCAGATTCAGCAAAGATTTCAGGCCTCAAACGAAGTAGTTCCTTATAATTATTCTTTTAATAATCTTTCTTCAAAATGTTCTTAATCTTGTTCTTCTTGATGTTAATCTAATCAGCAAGATCCTCTAAAGATATATTAGATTTATTAAGTAGAGCTTTATATATGTTTTTCTTTATTTTGTTATTGTAAATAGATTTTTCACTGCTCTGAACTTTTCATTGGTTACTTATTAGTTATTTCAATTCCTTGATTATTATAGCCAACTGCTTCTGTTAATCTTCTTCTGTTTCCTACTTCTTTTTTATTAATTATTTGCCATTGTTTAGACTGCTTTTGTTTTTGATGTTTGATATAGCTGTTTAGGTTAGATTTTTTCTTTCTAGTACTATTTTTTGCAAACTTTTAGCTATCTCTTCGTTTATCGAATAAAGTAGATTCATGTATTTGCCATTCTGGATTTTCATAACCCAAAAAGAGAAGGTATAGAGACTTATTCCAAGCTTTTTGACAAATTTAAATTTTCCCTTAAGAATGTTTATGTTTTCTAAATAAAACTCTACAACTTTTATTTTGAAGTTTTCGCTAAAATGCTAAAAATCTGGATTACTTTTCTCTTCTCTAAAAGCTTTAAGAAGCTTTCCAAATTTTTCAATAATTTCTTTCTTTTCTGATTCTTATATTTAGCTAACTTTTTAGTTGTTGCTTTATTTCTCTGGGGATTATTATCTTTAACAGTTTTTTTATTTTTCATAGACTTCAATTTACTTAAAATCATTGTTCCCAAGATTATTCTATCCATGCTTAATCTATTCTTTTTCATTATCTTAAAGCTTTTTTGTGAAAGAAGTATCATAAATATCGTTCTAAGATCTTGCTTTCTTCAAATTAAGTTACTATTCATTGTTTTAAATGAAAAGAATTTTCCGCTATTAAGTTAAGTTAGTTTGTTCCTATTAGTTGTTGCTTGAGTAAAGTATCTAAAATTGATTTCCGTTAGTCTATATTTCAAGAATCTCTGAATTTTGCATAAAAGATTTTATAATTAAATTAATTAAAATAACAATAAACACTTTATTATCTATCACTCTTATACTTTACTTTTCTATAACCACCTGCTTAGTCTTCCTGCCTTTAGCTTTCTGTTACCATAATTATAGCTAATTTTATTGCATAGTCAATTAGCGTAAATAGATCATTAAAAGGGAATTAATTAACTTATATGAGTAATTTAAATGACTGACTTGAAAGAATGCATTATATATTAAATATTATAAAAGAACTAGCAAGACAATATTATTGCTAACTTACTATTTAATACCTTAGAGCTCCATAAAAGTTTAATAGCATACATACTCTCCTCATGCTTAACTTCTTTTTCAGCCAAGTTTTGTATTATATAAGGAGATTAGATAGATAATATAGTAAGTACATAAGGAAGGATGTATATCTTAGATAGAAGTAAAATGAAGAGTTATCATATTTATTATATTTAATCTAGTTTGGTTAAACCATTTCCTATTTAGTATTTAGACTATAGAAGTGACTCTATTACTATAAGTTGATAATTAGTAGTCTTTTAATATTTTACCAAAACACTAAATTCCTGAGTCTAGTTTTATTTATCTATCTGGCATTTAATTAAGATTTAAGTATATGTAAATCTAAGGATTTTAGTAAAAGGTATGAAATATAGATATTTCAGTCTATTACAAGCTTCTAAGATTTGCTTTTTAATTAGCTAAAAAATTGTAAACATAAGTAAAGAAATGAAAAAGGCTAAATTAAATAAGGACTATTAACTTTTAAATGCTCTATAGTTAAAAGCATTTCTTAACTTAATCTTTATAGCAACTCTTTAAAGATAAACTTAAAGTGAATGAAGAATTAGAAATATAAAGAGCAAAGCATTTTAAGAAGTTTACTAGGAAGGAACTGTCTACATAGTTAAAGCTTATTCTTTTAATAATAGAATAATTAGAAAAGCAATTAAACAATATTTAAATACTCAGCAATCTAATTGGCCAATACAATTTAAACTTGCATATTTCTTAATCTAATCAATTTTACTATTTAGGAATAATTTAAGTATTTTAATTGTCTTAAAGCTTCACAACTTAAAGAGCATAGAAATAAGAGATAAGAAAGAATAGAGAGTGTAAGGATAAGTAATATATAAGTATAATGATTTATTAAAATATTCTTTATTTTCTAAAATTAAGAAAATGGTTTCCCCACATACAGAAGGAAAAAGCTTTTAAACAGAAGATAGCCAATTCATAAGTGGAAGATATTAGAATTCAGTGATCATTTATGAGAATTAACATTAATCACCTTAGAGCTAATTTGCCAATAATTAATTCCTCTTTGCTTCTAAGTCCAGCATTCCATAATAAAAGTTTATAGTCTCAATGGCTGTTTCTTGCAATTCAATTATAGACATTTTTAGTAATATTGCTTCCAAGTTAAACTATTAGTTGATAGAAAGAGAGTAAACATAAGCTACTGCTGTTTCTAAAGTACCTTTTAAATGAAAAAACTTATTCGCTAAATGCTTACCATTAGAAATCTGAAAGAAAAAATCATAAACCACTGCCTTGAGACTATATATTGGGATAAACGAAAAATAGTGCAAAAGAACTATAATAATAAAAGGACTTTATGGAAACTTATCCTCTATGAAGAGCTTTATTAAACAGTTTTCAATATGCCTTGAAAAATAATTGAAGTTCAATGGAAAAACTTTAAATTTCCAACAAGATATTTCGTTTATGAAGAACTCTGTTTAGTCCATTGAAGAGGAAGAAAGTGATAAAAGCAGTTATGAAGCAAGTTCTTATTACCAATTCCATAAGATTCTTAGCTAGGAAAGCTATAACTTAGGTAAAGAAGTATCCAATTTCATTCAGAAATTTAATTAACAGTATAGATCTATTGAAGAAAGTGCGGATCTAATTCCTGCGCCTCTATAAACCATTAAAGCCTAAATAGATGAAATCGTTTAAACTCTTTTTAGTGACTTCAACTTTGGTAAGTAAAGTACTGAAAAAATGATGCTTCATTGTAGACCTGCTGTCGAGAGATTTATTTTTGGTAAACTTTATTCTAAAATAATAGCAATTTACAAATTCAGATACAAAGAGGAAGATTAAGAGTTCTAAAGGAAGAAAGAAATAGCAAATAAAATAGATATCTTTGAACATTTAGATCTTAAATAAAAATTTAGACTACCTAATTTTGAATAACCATATTAAGAAGCTATTAATGAGCTAAGCAAATTAGAGTACTTATGGAATCCTAAAGAAAAGTTAGCTTGCATTATGAGCGCAAATGCTTCAATGAAAACAGAAGTTGTAGATTACTGGAAAGGATAAGAGGAGCTTTAATCAATGGATGATATTCTACCTGTCTTAATTTACATTATTTGCAAAGTAAGAATTAATTTTCTTTCAAGCGAAATCAACTTCTTGATCGATTATATAAGAGAAAATTAAAAGTATGAAACTGAGTAAATGCATTTAACCAACTTAGAAGCTGCAATGAAGTATATAATAAGTCTAAATGATCAAGTGATTGAAAATACTTTTAGAGCTAAAGAATAGAACTGAGAAATTCTGTATTTAATTTTTTAATTCCTTTGACTAAGTTTAAATCATTACTTATTTATTCTATTTCCTTTAGAAATATAATTCTATATTGCATCTTTATTATAACTTACAACATATATTGCTGAAGAAATGCTAAAATATTAATTATGAGCCATCTTATATATAACTTATTATATAAAGCTAAGTTTTATTATTTCTATTATCTTTATACTTTTTAGCTTTATCTCGTCTTAATTAAAAGTTAACATTAGAAAGTAATTTATCTCTGAAGATTAAAAGAATCTTCTTTCATTAAGTGTATAAATAATAAAACAAATTTATATAATTAAGTCATTTATTTAATCCCTTGGATACACTCATTAGAATTAAATCTGTTGGTAATTGTTATACTTGACGCTTAGGTGGAATGTTAGGAACCTAATTAAGTTTATTTCGTCCTTCGTTTTAATTCATTTTAAACTAGTTTTATTAGTCTTATTAGAGTTTGAATGGTTAGGGTTTTTATTCTTAGTTATTAGTTCTGTTGTAACCACCTTACTTCTAAACATTAGTGGGGACTTTTTTAGAAGAGACATTATCTTCTTTATCGAAACTAAAACTTTTGTTTTAGTTAGTCATTTCAGGAGTTGAGGATCTATTATTATAATTATTGATGACTATTTGATTCTCAGAATCCTATTTATCAGGAGAATATCACTACACATTATTAATTCCTTGCTTCTAATTATTAAAATCTCCTTAAAAGCTTTTATTTAGATTATTAGAAGTATTACTCTAGAAATCAATGTTTTTCTAGCTTGGAAGAATTTTCTTATCATATATTTTTTTAGAGTTTTCATTAATTAAAGGCTTAAAAGTTGGCTATGTGATTTGTTCTAGTTATTTCCTTCTTGCTTCATATAATAATTGAACTTAATCAACTCGATCTAAAAAGTTATAAATGTTTCCTTTTTGATTTTAGTTGAAATTTTTTTAATTCTTAGTGTAAAGTTAAGGCTGAAATGTCAAATCTTTCTAATATTCTAGGAATTGCTCAGCTTTCTTGCTATTTAGCTCTTCTTATTTTTTCTTGTTTCAATTTTGTTAATCATCTATAAACTGAGTTAAAGTCCTTTAAGCTTGAGAGTTTCTATTTTTTTACTACGATAGACTAATATCAGGCTTGAAACTACATTATTCCATTGGATCAATTGGAGCATATTCTCTTTATAGCTTTTATATGGTCATTTTTTTTTCATTTATTATATCGTTACTTCTGATATGAATAGGAATCTATGACTTGTTAGCAATAATTTTGAGAGAATTCTAGGATATTTAAGGCTTCCGTAAGCACTCTTGAGTTTCTTTTAAATATTTTTATTATTACAACTTCTCTATATTTTCCTTAGTTTTCTTTGAGCTTTTCATAAAACGATTATAAACGTTGTTATTTCATTCGCCTAAATTCATCCTTTTAGAAGCAGTTGAGCTGCGATCTGTTTATGAATTCTATTGAAATTACTCAGAATTATTAGCTTGGCTAAAGTCAGATTTCATTTAAGCTGTTTTGCCTCTCTTAGGCTTTTAAGGAATTTCTTAGGAAATTTTATTCAAGTTTTCCTAAGTTTTAGCTCCAAGTTAAAATCTAACTCCGCTAGATTAAGAAATTTTTTCCCTTGAAGAATTTGGTTTATTGTGCTATTATTGGACATACTGTTTATTAACTTATTACGATCTTGTATTTGGAGAGACATCTCTAGATTTAGACTATGTTGTATTAGTTTTCTACTTAGCATTCTATTCTAAATCTATTTTTACAAGCTTCTATGCTAAAATCTTAATCTCCTACTCATTAAGATCTTAGAGGTCTACTTACTTTAAAGCTTCTTTCAGATCCATTTTAGATTTTCCAAAGAATATAATTAAGTTAAAAAATGAATATTCTATTGACACTTCAAATTAATTAAGATGATTAAGCTAAATAAGGCTGGTTGAAATAATTGAATACAGCAACTTAAGATATAATAATAGTTTAAAACTATTCTTTCCTTTTTTCTATTCATATTTACCTAAATTATAGTCATTACTAAGGATACAAACCTCTTTTCTTCTATAAGCACTATGAATTAATTTATATATTTGCTATTTCCATTAATATTAGAGCTTGATACTTTGTAATTAGTGAGTAAGTTATTGTAAAAAACTAATTTTTTAACTGATAATCAAAAGTGTAAGTAAAAGAACGAGATTGTTTGATTAATAAAGAAGGCCTTTTTTTAAAAGTAAGACAAAAATAAAAGTTACAAATTGAAATAGCTGCCAAGTGTCTCTTCACTACTTAATTCTATCTTGCTACCTTCAACCTAATTTTTATGGCAAGTTTCAAATCTTTTATGAGTGCTTTGAGGAGTTTTGGATTTCATATCTTCTGATAATAAATCTATATAATCTAGACTGTCCTATTCTTCTAACTAGAAAGGAACTTCAGATATTTCTTAAACATTTTAAGGATTTTACTAGCAGTTAACGTAATTGACCATATTCTAGTTTTTAAGTCTATTTTTATTATTAACTATATTTGGAAATATGATTGAAGGCCTTTAGATTCTTTCTTACATATCAAAAAGAATAGTTTACCTTCTAATATTAGAAGCTTCTGTTGATTTCAAAAAAGTTTGCTTTTTCTTTGCTTTCTAAGACAGATTTATAAATATCTTATCTAATTTTTTGTTTCTTTTGTGTGCTAATTTTTTTAATTTCAGTATATCTTTAAGTCACAAGCTCTTATTAATATATTAGCTAGTTTTGTTCATACTCTTTTCTTATTTATTTTCCTGGATAATATTTTTATTCAGTTAATCTTTAATATCATATGTTTACTTGTAAAAGAGATGGCAATTCTTACATACTCTTGCATAATCCGAATTAAGTTCATATTCAGGCTTATACTTAAGCTTTTTACTCTGAATTCTATCCATGAAAATATACTTTTTTAATATTTTGAATAGCTTAGGAGTTGTAGTATTAGACCCTTCATTAAGCAACATTGAAAAATTAATTTTAGACTCTATATTTCCTTTATTTATCCTTATTTTAGTTTTTGACTGCAAACTTTTTTCTTGAATTCTAGTTATAATGTTATCGTTAAATAGCAGTTAATGTATTGGAGCAACATAATTGCAATGATCTCCTTCACATTAATTAGGCTTTTTATGTAATATATTATGCCTCTTTTTAAATATCTTTTCATTCCTCTCCAAACATACACTTTAATTAGGGTTATTTTTTGCAGGTAGGCAAATCAAAGCAGCATCTCCTTAACTCTCTTGGAAAATTTTAAACTTTTTTTGAAAGCTTTATTTCATCCACAATTCATTTTCCTATTTCCATATAGTATGCAAAGTAGGAGAAAGTAATTCAGATGTTAGCTTGATATGCTTTTTTGATTTGGATAGTCTTCTATTAGTTACATCCATTTGAAGTTGATTAGGCTTCTGCTCAGACATTAATTGAACAATTGTTAAACTTTAAATTAATCTTATGATTAAAATCAAAATTCTTTTCAATCAATTCTATTTTGCTAAGTTCTAGCTTTAGTTCTCATCAAACTTATATCTTATTTTATTTAAAAAAATGGACTGTCTATTGATTCAGTTCCTAAACACTTACTCGAAGTAAGAAATAAACTTAAGCTACCTCTCTAAAATTATTTTTACGCATTCTGTATAGTTTTAACCTTTAGAGTAAGTTAAAGTTATTTACGTTCCATTATTAATTAGTATATCTGAAGTACTACTAACATAATCAAAATAATAGTTTGAGGTATTCTCTAACATTTATCAGGCAGCTATATAGTCCCAAATAAGATAGGTTATTGCATCAAAACTACAATTATCAAGTTAATTGAATGAGTGCTTACTTCTATACAGTAGACTATATAAACCTATGACTTTAGGTTAAAAGCTTAATTACATAATATTGATTAAGGCTCTAAATATTAAATTCCTACACTAATTTAAGCTATTAATAGATATAGCATACTATTAAAATGCTTTTCTACTCATAAGTAGATAATAAGAAATCTATAAATTATACGATTATTTCTATTAAGTTAAGAAGCTTTATAGTTAGTAGTTTATATACGAATTAAGAAGATACTTTAATGTTACTTTTAATCTTTTGCTAATAAGTAAATTAAATGAAGTAAGCCTTAAGTTAATTTAATACCTTGCTTATCAGTTCTTTATATATCTATTTGCTCTTTATATTTCTATTAATTAAATCTAGGCTTTATTTACCTTTCATCTGCTAAAATATAGAGTGAACTGGTTTAGTATGAAAGCAAAATAAATGGAATGCTTTAGTAGTAATAAATTAAAGTTGATTATAGTTTTAAGATATGCATATTTTAGGTAAAAAGGCTATTAAATCTCTTAACTTATATTTATTTGAGGTACTTCTAATAGAAAATTATCAAATTACTTCTCCTCTAAATTATAGATATCTTATAATTTGGCTGCATGGTTGCTATTAGAAAAGTAAAGAGAAAAACAAGATAAAGAAATAAAATGTTAATAACAAAAGAAAGTTAAGACATATAGATTAATGAAGATATTACATTTAAAAACTTTCTATATTTTATATTTATCTGTCTTTCTATTTGCTTAAATTATTTCAAATCTCTCTTTTTTCCTTTTATCCTGTCATGGAAAAAGAATAATTTTTACAGACGAAAGCAAATCCCTTAACTATCATTATTATATAAAATAACTATTTTTAGTAATTCTACATTATACACCTTATTCTAAATTTAAAGTATCTTATTTTGTATAATTGATTGAATTAATGCAGTTTTATAATTCTAAGTCTATAAAATAAGTCTAAAGTATTAGTCTTAATCTTTTATGTATCTAATATTTAGCAGTAATATTATAGTTACTTACTCAGTAAAATTATACAGATTTTTGATAATCTGCTCCTAGTAAGAGTGTTGAAATATGCAATTATAAAGGTTCCTTTTTTTTCATTGGGATAGCTATTGAGACAGAATAAAATATTAAATAAATGAAGTATTTAATTACTTCTTTTTGTTTTTACATCTTCATTTGCTAAATGTAAGGAAATTTTATTCTTTATCTATTTACATTTTAACCACACAGATGCTTACCAGTATTTCAAAATAGCTAGAGTTATTATAAATTTCCAAGTTAAAGAAATATTTAAGCAAGCAAATGATAAGCACAAATTTCTCTATTGTGCTGATATAGTTATCTTATTATAAATTTAATAATGGAAATAGTTACTGATTTTATTAATTAGAAACAGCACTATTTAGTAATTTTACTAAAAGATTGCTGATTCTTGCTATTTAAGAATTAACGAAGTATAAATGAAATAATATTTAGAACTTTTAGTTTTTATTCTTAAACTAAAATAAATTTCAGATCTTATTAGCTATCATTATTATTCTAAATCCTCTTTTAAAAGCTTCCATAAGGAATTTAGATATTATTTTTTCTTTATAGACTTAAGAACATGCTTGGTAGCAAAATATTTAAGAAGGTAATTAAAAGAGAGAAGATGTAGAATATAAAGATTATTATTATAAACTATTATGTTTTATACTTATTGCAAGCTTTTTTTATCTTTCCAACTGGAGTGTGTGTAGCAATTTAACCTCTTATATAAGTGTCAATCAGCTTTCCTTATAATTACATTTGAGTAAGAGGACTAAGTTGGCTATATTTAAAGCAATTGTGTGGTTCATATTACTATTCTAAATTTCAAACACTAAAATTTGCTACTGCTCCTATTTATATTCCAGGATTTTTAGCCCCTAAAATTTTAGATGGATTTAAGCATAAAATTCTTTAAAGTCAGGGAATTATTTCATCGTCACTCCTTCCAAATTATTTTGCTTTTGTATAAAGGCCTGGAAAAACAAAACCTAAAGTTGGCATTCCTCCCATTGCTCTTCTAAAATCAGACATTTTATATTCAATGCTTATTTCAAAATGTCCTGAACTTACGCAATCAATTCCATCATATTATAGAATAGTTCATAGGAGTTATTGGTTGGTTTTCTCTCTTATTGGAGGATTAATCTTATATTAAGTTTATCCATTTTAAATATCTTCATTTGAAAAAAGAAGATAAGGTAAATTGATCTCACAACTTACTTTTGGTGATCTGCTTTACTGCATTGCTGAAATGCTTATTCCATTTGAAACATTCTATAAATGTATTTTACACTGATTTATACTTTACATTTGCAAAACTAATCGAATCCCTTTTAATTCACATTTATTAGAACAGTTTGATAGAAAATAATTGTATTGCTCCCAAACATTTATCTTCTAAGGCTTAAGTATGGATCCCATTTTTATTGAATTAGGCTTTTTCCTCTAGATTTTAGGTATTTCTTGGCGCTATTAAAGTTACTCAATATTAAAACTGATATCCTAAGATGGTTAATTTTTCATAGTTTTGCTTTGAGAATCTTTTTCCTATTTTTAGCTACGGAAATTAAAGATTGTATATCCTGCTTTATTATAGCTTTGAAACTCAGATTGAACTACTGTTTTATAAGCTTCACTTTCATTTTTATTCTAAATGTATTTCTAGTTTTGCTACTTGATTTTTTAGAAACTTTTTTCCTCAAATGTCCTAAGATTTGAAGAATCACAAGCATAATCTTAATTGTTAGAGTTTAGACTCTTAGTTTAATAAATTCCAGGAGATCTTAGAACGTTTTGTTTTTAATCTTGAAGATCTAAGTTAATAATATGGTTTCAGTTCATTTTTTGGCTGGATTTAAAGAAATGGTTTTAAAAATCAAATTACTAAGGTTTTTACATTATAGCACTCATACACTCAAAATTATAGTCGCAAGGTGAATAAGAGATTTCTTAATCTGAATCTCCATTTTCATTATCCAAAGCTGCTGCAAAAGTACTATTTTCAACTCCAAGATCTTTATCAGAAGCACTTATTCTATAAGAAATAGGTAACTTTCTTAGAGGAGAACTCATAAATAATAGTCGATCACTAGAGTATTCAGGGGAAACAATAAGTAACTTGTTTTGTAGCTCTATTTAGAAAGCTATTTATTTCAATTACTTCAAAGTTAAAGATTTTTTCTAGCTTGATGATTCTTAATTCAAAAAAGCACGATATAACTAAGCTTCAGGTCTTATAAACAGTCGATTTCCATCTAAAACTTCCATCAATCCTACATCACAGTATAATATAGAATTATTAACTTGAGAAAGGTTGTCTAAATCAACGAAAATTTAAGTAACTCCTCCAGCTACCGCAGCTCTTGTGATTTGTGACAAGTCATTAAGTAAAGGATTAATTTTAACATTCATATCAATAATACCAGGAAAAATTAAGTTTTGTCCATAATCAATAATTTATATATTTTTCCTATATAAGCTTTGGATTATTTCTTCCTTCTGTATAAAATGTATAAAAGCATTACCTACTACTCAGATCTAATTATTTCGACTTAAACAAAACGAGATTGCTCTATAATTAAAACAGCATGTTGAGGTTTTTACTAGCTGAATGAAAGCTTACTTGGCTATAGCTACGTTTTTGCTAATAACAGCAATCATAATGTTCTATAATAAGTATAAATGCTTATATTATTTGAAATTTAATTTAAAGCAAATGCTTACATTTCCTACTCTTTAACTAACTTCTAAGAGTCTCTACCTCTTCTATCTCTCATAGTAATATTAGAAAGTTATAGTTTGATATACAATTAAAACTTATCTTATACTTAAATTTTAAAGTCCTCTTATTTTATTCTATATTGGATGATGAATTTAGCTTCAAAAAAGCAAGTCTTAAAACTAAAAAATCTAAATTAAATTTACCAAAGCTAATATAAAGGAAAATGCTATTAATCACTTAAATTGTCTCATTATTTAAAATATAAAGGAAATAATTTAAGAACTACTAAAATAGTTAATTAATCAATGGATAATCTTATAATGTCTAAATATTAAAAAGAATACATAGCTATGGATGCTATTAGAACTTAAGTCTGGTAATTTAAGACATTTATTAATGTAAATAAAGTATAAATTTTAATCATAAACACAATTCTCATAAATAACAAATAAATATTAAAATTTGCCTTTAATTATTAAGGAGAAAAATGACAAATCTAATATAAAGAATCTATCAGTAAACTATTGTAATTACGAACAGCAATAGAAATTTATTTATTAGTATTTATGACATAGAAACAATACTATGCTATAAGTTAAAATATGCAAATACTATATAGATTATTAACTATAAGTAAGAAGATAAGTACTTTAAAAAATTATATTGGTTTTAAAAGCTTATTTTATAGTGAAGAAGCAGAAAAAATTATCCAAGAAATAAAAAGTAATTTGCTGGAGAAATAAGTACGATTTTAAGCATAAAAAACTCATACTAAGTATAAATAATTAGAACCACTTTTTAATAATTATGAAAAAACTGCTTTTTATCTTAAAAATATAATTGGTAAAATTAAATTATTTTAAAAGCAAGAGAATAATTCATACTTTATGCAAAGATATTAAGTTTATTAAGATATTAGTCTAACTTGCAAGCAAAGATTTATCTATATGCTTATTTGGAAATTTTGTAATTAAACGATATTTCATAATCCTCGAATAATAAAATACGATTAAAAATAATTTAAGAGATCAAAGTACGATTAAGTAACATTTTAATTAAAAAGTATCCAAAAGTATAAAAAAAGCTTGATATGAACTAATTAAAGAGAAAAAATAAAAAGAATCTTAACTAACTAGGTGAATAGATTTAAATTAGATTAAGCTTAGTTATAAGATTTATAAAGTAACTATTATACTAATCATTATATTCATTAAATTATTTCATTTAGCTATTATTATGTTATTAAAGATACTCTATCTTCAAATAATTTATCTTATAGCAAAGAAATTATAAAATAATAGTAAAATTTGAATTATCTACTTAGATAGAAATAAGCTTATTTTGATATATGATTTAATCTTAAATTTAATTTAAATAATTCTCAAAACCATAGTTCTATAAATAACTGGAATCAATTTTTTAATATTTCTAGTTTGTTAATGAAAAATTAAGTTAAATATAAATACCTTCATTTATACATTTAAAAAACACTAAGAAAGCAACATAATAACTTGCTACTAGTCTAATGAACGGCATTTTATCTATAAAATGAACTAGTTAATATAATATAATATAATAGATTCTTGAATTATATTAAGCTTTATAAGAATGACTGAAATTAATAGACATAAGGAATTTAAATAAATAGTAGAATTTTCCTAATTTAATATTAAAGTCTAGCTATTTCTAAGCTTTTTATTGGTTTAGGTAAAAATAAGATTTAAAAATAATTAGTAATTAAATAGACAGAATAATATTCATACAAGCATCAGTTTATACATATATTCTTATGCTTTTTCTTACTAAAAAAATTAAAATTAATGAAAACATAAAATTATAACATTAAATGCTTAGTAAATCTGAGACTCTAGGTAATTATATAATAAGATGCGCTGAAAAGTTTCAAAAATAAGAAGAAATATAGCTATAATCATTTTAACAGGTAAATTTATATTTAAGAGAAATTAAGAATAATCTGATATATTTTATAGGTAATTGATTTAAGTGAAATATGCTAAATATATTTAAATATTATATCCTCAATTTACTTTAAAAGTGTATTTAATGTCTCAAAGTTTATCTTACATCTAATAAATCAAATCAACTATAATATATATGCAGTCAAATTTTTAAACTTAATACTTAAATCACAAACCTTATATAGATTTATTAGATTATATATCTAAGATTGATTATTTATTATATACTCATGGATAAAGTTATATGGATTGAATTAGCAGTAATTGATTAAATTGAAACTAGCAGAGAACTAGGAAAAGCAGAGAAAAAAGACAATAGTAAAAAAACTTAATTTTAGTTTATAAATATAAATGAAATAATTCACACTAACTAATTAATTTAGAATCTCTTTATACTTACATCTAAAATTTAAACACAACTCATTTTAAATTAAGAGTTAATGGACTTTATAGATAGTTTCTAAAGAAAATGATTCCTTTTAAATCAAATATTATAAGGCTAAGTAATTAAATAATTGCTTAAGAGGTAAAAAATAAAAGAGAATGTAGATAGTTATTCGATATTCATAAAGTAAAATTATTAATTTTACTATTAAACTATATATAAGTACTTAAATTAATATTTATTAATCAGTAGATTGCTTATTTCAATTTATACAGGCTCCCCTTTTTAAATCAATATTACAATTTATAGATATAACATTATAAACACAATAATTATAAATTAACAAGGAAGAATAACGAAGAAAATCCGAAAGAAGAATAATTAAGATAATTGTTTTATTTATTTTATAAAAGATAAAAATAGATCTTAATAATGATTTCAAAGTGATGCCATTGTTATAATTTATAAGTTTAATATAGCAAATATACTTTAATGAATAGGAATAATTTAAACTTGCATTGCAGTAGTTTCAAAGTCTATTAATTTAATATTTTAATGATGTTCTTTCTACTTTTGATAAATTCTTCCTAATGTATAAATACTTATACTTGTTTATAGATTATTAGTTATATATAATTATTATTTCTTTATTTTAAATAGTGAGAAAATAAAAGCTTGTACAATGCTTGGTGGATGAAATTCTTCTTTTATAGTGTAAGAAAATTAAAATATTAAATGATTAATAGAATTTAAATAGAAACAAATCAACAAAGTTGTTTAAGTCCATTAAACTGAACTTGCAAGACAAATTCTGAAATTTTAATTTGATGCCCATTTCTAATTTAGGCTGGTTCGCTTTCTTTCTTTTCACCGTTTCTCTTATATTAAGAAACACCTAACCATGTTCCATTCGCACTTGGTTTATCCCAACTCCCATCCCACAAAAGTCACCTACCTTTTTCATACTTAACTCTAGCTTGAACTCTTGAAATTGTATGATCATTTATAGCAACATCAGAAATAGCAGCCCTTCCTATAAGGAAAACCTTGCTACGATCTTCAGCTATGAATGAATATGATTCTGAATGTAAAGTTTAGTCTTCTTCATCTGGTTAAGTATGTACCTCAATTTTTAATCTAGGTAATGTTGCTGATGGCAATGTATTGTTCTAATAAGAAAGTCCTGTAATATCTTCACTTTCTGTTGTTGGAATAGTTTCAATTTCATCACATTAAACTTCTTCTACGTTTAAAGAAACAGAGTTGCCTACGATAAAGGACAGCCCTTGCTTCAATTCAACAGGTTCATTTCCTTCTAATTTAATATAAGTTCCACTAACAGAGCCCATATCAATTAATCAGAAACATTATGGTTCTTTAATAAACTCCAAAATGTGTCTAAAAATACATTTTGGTAGAATCTATGCTTTAGAGAATTTTCCACATCTTGGATGATAAGCTAGCAAAAACATAACCCAAGAATCTGGAATTTACCTCTTAGAGAATCCTCACTTATAAACAATTTTGCAATGCTATCTCGACATAGCTCTATCCTATGATGAAAGTATAATATCATTTTAATATTTACCTTAGTCTGATACATTTTGTCTTCCTATTAAGCATTCTCCAGATTAATTTTTCCTAAGAGAACCAATAGTACCTTTGGGAGTTATTATAAATTTCTTTTACTACAAATCAGAACCTCTAACGACAGTCAAGCTTATGCTTTCTTCTTCCTCTTATGATTAAGTTCTATTATGTTTATTTTAAACTTCCATTTTAGTAAATTAAGCTAATTAGAAGTTTTGCTTAAATTTCCCTCAACTAATTAAACTAATTTATTTAGCAACTTTAATAACACTATAGTCATTATTCTTATATCTTCACTTCCTATTTTTATTACTTTTTCATCCTTAAGTATGTAGTACTATTGAAAGCTCCTTTAAAGATATTTTAAGGAAAAACGAGAAAAGATACCAGACAGGTTTAAATAAAGGGAATTTCAAATGAATATAAAAATGATACTAAAAGCATAATATTATTAAATATAAATTCATAATAGAAATCTCTCAGATTTCCTTTTTTGATATTAACTTTAAATAGTTAAATGTATACTTATAAAACTTTAACAATAGGTCCTAGTTTTCTTTTATAATCAAAGCATAATCTATTTAATTTCATATTTTAAATAAAGCTCATTAGATGATTAGTATGATGATGATTTACTTTTGAAATAAATAGGATAAAAGACTCTTCTAAGTAATATTATAAGCCACAAAATTTAAAAATAATTCGATATTATGCTTTAGTAGGTTAGTTAGTTAACATATTTAAGAATCTTAAATTTTGCCTAAATATCATTATTTTCCTTTTTGCTTATGATTAATTACACCATTCAATTTCAATGCCCAACAAATCACACTTAATAATTCTCTAGTTCTATGGGTATATTTACTCAGCTTTTTTAATTAAAAGTAAAAGCTTAGTTATAATACTTTAAAACAGTAAGAAATGCTAAAATAGATGATAAATAGATTCTCTTGTTATTCTAGCTATCCTTATCTTTAGATATTTCTCAATAATTTCTTTTAATACTTAAATTATGAAAAGTAGTTAAAATTTAAACTATTTCTCTTATATTTTAAAGAGAAAAGCAAGAGCAAAAAATATCTTTTAAAGTTGATTCTATCTTCTTTTAGTCCAATTACTTTTATCTGATGAATGATATGATAATAGAGCATAATAATGCTATTACATTGGCTAGATATTATTACGCAATTTAAATAATAGCGAGCTTACTATTGCAGATAGCTAATTAACCAATATATGAATTATTTGTATAGAGATTTAAATTAATATAGGGATGTAGTTATGCTATTTAGCTATTGATATTAAAAGCTTATCATTGTATTTAATTTAGAAATGATAAGACAAACTTTATTGAAATTCATTTCTAAAGAAAAAGGACTTAAACAAGCGCTTGTACTTTCAAAATTGCTTTTAGTTGCTGCTATTTTTGTTATACTTTAATTACCATACATAGCTAAGAAAAGTTTTATAAGTGAAAATGCGATTAACGTGCTTCAGTAAGTGAATATATAAGAGGAAGAAAAATTAAATAAGACCCTAAGCAAAATAGAATAAAGGTTTTATTAAAACGAAAATTAATCTATATCATATGGCTAAATCATCTAGATTAGTAAAACCATTTCAGATTATTTAACTTCCCAAAACATTTATGGAACTACTCATCATTATAGTATTAATAAGAAAGGCTAAACTAATTTATAGTGAATCATCTAAAGTACTAGAGGTATGAACCATGATGCTTTACTTTTTACTTGCAGCTGATAAAATATTTACTCAATGAGACTTTTACTTCAGTTATCGATATACTTGAAAGACTAAGAATGACTTGCTAAGGATATTATTTTTGTCTTTCATGACACATAATGGAAATACTAGACTGCCTTTTAAGCATGATTGAAAGACTATCACTCTGTATAAAAAACAAATGTAATAAAGAATGGAATTATAAGATAGGGAATATATTTAGACTTATAAAAGAAAGGAGATATTGGAATATTAGTGAATGGAATAAATGGATATGTTCCTGACTTTGATTACTATGTAGCTGTTTAAGAAGTTTTCAAAGCTAACAATATTTAACCTGTTTTTGTTTATGAAAAATAAGTTCTGGAATAAAATAATTATTTAGATAAAAAATAAAAGGCGCTATTATCTTTTATGAAAGATCTTTCTATGTCTAGACCTTAAGATGCTCACTCATATATGCTTTAATACAAGATTCAAGCATTGACATTAAAAACCATTAATAAATATAGTAAAACACAAAATACTAGGAAAATTTTAGAAAGTTTAGAAAATATAATAAGGATTTTAACAGGTTTAGATGAGTAACTTCATGCCGGAAGTTATTTTTATATGCTAAGTACTGATGAATTATTTTTACCTATTTCTATTTACTACTATATAATTGGCTTATTAGCGGCTCCGTTAGTTTTTTCATCCGCCATAATTTCGATATCATTAAAGACATATGAAATGGGTAAAGTTCTTCCAGATTTAGTATTTGTCTATGCTATAAGCATATTTTCTTTATATAGTCCAAGCTTAATTCACTTTTTGCTGTAAAACGAAGATTAGTTGTAATGCTATGATCCTAATTCCTTTACAGTTTCTGTTTATTTAGCATGCTGAATAGGAATGAGCGTTGCTTTAATTCCATTGTATTATAGTATTAGTCCTAAAGGCATGAAAACAGCAATAAAAATGTTTTATTCATGTTCAAATATAACAATTCTTGGAGCAATCTTGATGACTAGCTTTTTCAATTTTCCTGCAGCATTAATTGTAGCTTTATGCTTATCGATTTAGAGATAATTCATCCTTAAGTAAGATTAAAGCTAGGAAATATATAAAATTCTTTAGAAGATCTTTAGTATTGGACCTCTATTAATAATTCTCCTTGTAGTATAGGAATTAGACATTATACTTATAGATTGGATGTGTGCTGGAACTGGAATGTTTCCATTTATATGTTTAGCTTATTTCCCTTGGCTTTTAAGTTCCTTAAGAATCTTATAGTTCAGTTTTTGAAGATACTTATAAACATTATAATCTACCTTTAATTTAAGCTAATTGTTAACATTATAAGTCTTTTATTAAGAGAAAGTTACTAGAAGTTATTCCTTAAATAATTAATATTCAAAGATCTTAATAAATCTTTCACAGAATATCACTATAACAAAAATAAAAGCTTTTATATATCATTTTTTGGATTATTGAGTTAAATTTGTTCTTGTGTTTGAGAATTAATAGCTTTTAATTTATTAGCTCATGCTTTAAAATCTTCCCTAAATGTTCTGCATATTTATTGTCAAATGAAGTTACTCCTTTAAGTTTTACTTATCTTATAAAAATGTAGCAAACTTTGATATAATTTAGTATGAGTAAGATTAAGAAGGCAGAAAATATAGGAGTATTAGCTAAGAGTAATGATGTGGTTGACCTTGTTAAAAGTAAAGGTTTAATGTTAATTTAATATATTTAATTATTATCTTTAAAATTAAATCTTTTAAAGTTTTCTCATCAAGCCTCGTGGAATTTCTAAGTCTATTCTTCTAGAATAGTTAGTTTAATACCCTTCTATTTTGGTAGAGTGATCGAAGGTTTCTTTCCTTTTCCAATAATGAAGACGTTGTTTATTCTTGTTGCAAAAGCATGGCCTCTAGCATCTTTTAGATGGTAAATATCGAATCCTCCAATATGCTTTTCCTTATGAGTAATAACTCCAACTCTGCCAATGTTATTACCAGCAGAAATCATGGCTAAGTTGCCTACATCAAATTTAATCCATTCTTCGATTTCACCATTGCTTAAGTTTATTTTAACAGTATCGTTTGCGTGAATTTCAGGATGGGGGAAACGAATAGTTCTTCCATCATGGGTGACAATATAAGGAACTTGATTCGTTCCGATCAAGCGCTTCTTAACACGACATAGCTTAAATTAAGACTCAGCTTAATCAACTTTAGTTAAGGTGAATCTTCCTTTAACGTCATATAAAAGTCTAAGTAAATCACCTGTTTTTTCAATGGAGATAACATCCATAAAGCCAGCTGGAAACTTTGGATCTTTTCTAACTTTGCCGTCAACCTTAACAGGACCCTCTTTTTGGTTTAGAATCTTGACTACTTCAGTCATATTTAAAGCATACTTTAGCCTGTTTCTAAGAACGATAGCAAGAGGAAGACATTCTCTGCTTTTGTGTGGTCCTGGTGACGGTTTTGGGGCATAAACTCCTGAAAGTTTATCCAGCATCCAATGAGAAGGAGCGAACATTCTTTTCAAGTGCTTCTTAGGACCTCTAACCATTTTTATAAAAATTTGAAATGGAATCTAAATATATTATGATTGAATTTAAAGTTAATTCAACAATTAATTCATAAATATTTCATTTAATTCCTTTCTTTACCTCTCACGCTTAACGATTGTTTGCTTTATCAAGCGTTTGCTTCAAGCTGTCATGGCTATGTAAGTAGTTAGCATAATTACCTTATTAAAAATCTTAAGTAAAATATTAGAGACTTATAAATAGTTTCCAAATATATAAATTAACTTATTCATTTTATTTAAAAAGATATTTACAGCAGCAAGCTCCTTCATAACAAATTCTTCCTTAACATAAAAATTGTTTTTCAACTAAACTATTTAGCCAGCCCTTGACTAGACATATCATTATAGCGATGCATCATATCAGATTAAAATTGTATAATTTTTTAGTTTAAACAGACTCTATTCTAAGCTTAAAATATATGATAGAATAACTATCTATTATTTAAATAAAAATTTTACATTGTTTAAATTTATTACAATCATAGCAAGTACTCATTTATTTAAAGCTTGTAATTTTGCAATAATAAATTAAAATAATAGTTTTTAAATTATTTCACCCAAAATAATTCAAGTCATTTCTAATTTTTTCTTTTTTTCTTCTTTTTCATCATATCATCTTCTTAAACTTTATAGTATTAATCTAGCCAATATTTTTTATCTTTGAAAGCCAGAGTAGCAACAAAAGCATTTTCTTAGTTATTTAATTTTTTGAAATAAGTAAATCCTTTTTCCTCTGAATTTTAAAGGATTTTTTATTTTTCTAGTAGTTTAAAATTTTTCTTTAATTTTATGCTTTCGAAGTTTAAATCTTGCTATTAAATTTATTTATTTTTACTGGTATTATTTATCTCTTTATTTTCAATATTTGCTTCTCTCATGCTTTAGTCACAATCTTATGGAGTTTACTAAATGGAATCCTGCTTTTGTAGATTTTTTTAAACTATTAATTGATTTAACTTTTAATGTAAATTTTTAAAATTAGCTCTTTAATCTTAGATAGAAGTTTATTTAAATTCTTTATCTGTATCTTTAACTTAATTTCTTTACCATTCTTTTTTAAACAAGTTAATAGGCTTTTTAATTTCTGATTCATTATTTAAATATTATAAAGATCTCCCTTGTTATGAAGAAGCTTTCATTCTCTTTTCGTTATCAAAAAAATTTCTTCTTCTCTCACTTACCTTTAATGGGCTATTAGCAGCGGTTTGACTTCTAAAGGACTGGCTTTATTTCTTTAAGTCTGTTTTCATTTGATTTATTCTTGATTTTAAATTTGAATGTCATCTTTTTATTTTTTATAAGTTGCTGTCTATTAATTTATATCCTTCACATTACTCTACTAATGAATAGTTTTTTGCATCGAATCTATCTTGACTTAAAGGGTAAATTTCTTTTTCCTAAATGATTTATCTAATTTCGTTTTCTACAGATTGGTTTATTTCTTATTATTTCACTTATAAAATTTTACCATCAACAATTGCTCATTTTCTATCAGTATTCTTAGTCTTCTTCTTGTCTTTAAGAAGTTTTACCTATTCACTATATTTAGTTCTTTATTTCAGGAATTATTTAAAATTTGTAATTTTATTATAAGCTAAATGATTCCCAAAAGGCATCTTTTGGAGCTACTCATAAGGCTGCTTTTCCTCTATTTCTCGATGCCATTAATTTAGCATCTATAGCTCTTCTTAATTATTTTTTGAAGCATAGAATTAGAAAGTTTGCTCTTAATTCTAAAAAATGCTTTAATCTGCTTGGTTTAATTCACCAAACTATTGCTTATTTCTATTTTCTATTAGATTGTGATTTGCTTTTATTATATTCTTGATATAATATTGCTGCTAACTTACAGAAGGACATTTGTGACTAAGACGAGATTGTGGGTTTACATAATACAAGTTAGTATATCTTAAGCTTGATTGAGCTACTCCTAAACGCATTTTCAAAAGATCAGCATGGTGATCATATAAATTATCTTTCATAACTCTTTTATTAATTACTTTCCTATAAAAATCTATCAAAATAATACAACTATCTTACCTTTCCTTTACATATTAATCCAAATCTTTCATTATAATCTACACTACTCTAGCTAACTAACATTAAGTAAAATCTTAGGTAGAACAAATTTGTAGTTTGAAGCAATTTAGCAATAAAGAACGTTTAATAATGAAAGAAATAAAATGACGAATAACTTAAAGAGTTCCTAATAGTTAGATATCACATAAATAGAAGCTGTTTTATACCTATGCTCTTATTATACTGCTATAAATTACTATATCATTTCCTTTAAGATTATATATAAAATAACTAACCATTTCACTTAAACCTAAATTTTACTCTAATAACTAAAATACTATAATTTAGTCTACTTTTTAAAATAAGTATTAAATCCTCTAAATAGCTATTATAATACTTAATATCTTTCATATTGCTTTATTTATAGATTCATTGATACGAATAATTAAAAGCCAAACTATAGTATACTAAGAACAACTAAATGTATTAAAAGAATTTCTTGGTACCAAGATATAACTCTCTATTATGCTGTTGATAGCTAATAAGATATTTTAAGAAAGGCATCTAAATAGTTGGATATAATATCCTTTTATAGTTTAAAATAAATATTTATTTATCTTATATATTATTTATAATAAAGAAAGCACTTTTAATATTATTATTCTATTTTTGTAAAAGTATCTATCTAAAAGGAAAAATATGAACCTCTAGAAAATCAGGCTAAGTTACTATTATCAATCTAAGCGAATTATGTAGAGTAATATATCCTATTTCTTTAACATATTACCTATTTAGTTTATCTAAAGAGTGAAAAAGAACTAATTAAGGTAAGAATAATAATGAGTTACTTAATGATAGTTAGATAAGTATTTACCTTAATTATATAAAAACAACACATTAGTTTAAATATCTTAAGAGAGAATGGATATTTATCATATACTTAATTCAACAAAAGTTTAAATTAGCTAGACGCTTAATTATTAGATAAAAAAGAATAAGCTTATTTACTTAAATCTTTTAAAGTCTAAAATTTAGAATTTCCATAATAAAGCCAGAAAATATTATATTTTAGACTTAGATATATAGAATCACAATGTTTAATGAACAAACATAATATTTATACTTTCTATAAATTATATTAATGCTTAATATAACCAAAATGAGGCCCTAATTTAAAAGAAAATGATAAGGGAATATCTAAGCAATTAATATAAAATAAAATTTAATAGTATGAATTATCTATTTATCAATCTAGAATCAGTATAAATCAATAAAATAAGTTCCTTTTATAAAAATCTTGCTATGACTTAGATAAAATAGTAAAATTAAAATAATTAGGATTTAATAAAGCTGTATCTATTAATCTAATATTGAACTAATAAATCTTCAAAGATAAGCTGGCTTATGTATTTAGAATTTATTTCTATCTATGAATATCTTATAACTACTTAGGCTATAATAGATATTAAACTAATTAGCTTATAATATCATTTGACTGCTATTTGTTCATTATTATATCTTTTAATCTATAATAATTATTTAAAATGAATAATAGAGATTAACATTAAAGGTAGAAATAAGAAAGATAGAAATTAAGATTAGAAAGTTTAAGTGAATTTAGCAAGGGATAGTAAAATAAAGATTGCTTTTTGCATGCCAATTAATAATTAATTAAAATCAAAGCAGGGGAGATTTCCAGAAATTAAGCATTATATTTGGATACTAAATGAGTAAATTCTTGAACTCAGTATATATTAAGTAGTTCTTTTGTCCAACATCAAACTGCATTAAGCAAGATTGAGCCATTTAGTACTCCTATTAAATGTTACTAGCTTAGTTTTAGATTAAATTGAAATCTTACCAAATTTCTTTTAAATTTTATAATGTAAGTTTGCCTTCCTTTTTGTCATCATATGCCTTCATAAATAACTCAATTCTTCCATCACTAAAAGAACTTTGTTACCTTAAGATTTATATGGAATATACCATTTGTTCGAATGTTATTTTATAGTTATTTTTACTATCAATGGCATTAAATAAGCGATCAACTAGTTTAGTAGGAATTGTAAAGATACTTAAAAATACTTTGAAGTCAGCTAAAGTCATCCTCATATCAGAAGTCCCTTATTTGTTTACGATATTTTTTCACTTCTATAGTCAATTGTTGAGCTCTGGAATTGGAATTTAAGTCTATTAATTTAACTAGTTTATCATTAAGCTTTCTGAATCATTCATTAATTGCATTTCAGGAAAAGGAGATACATTTGGAGACATTGGTGATTAAAATGCATTATATGGAGTAGAGGGAGTTTGGAAAGGAGAAATTGTATTCAAGTATTGATTTGGAATATTTCCATATTCTACATTCATAACAGTATTTGAATTTCTCTAGAAATCAATAAATAATCTTATTACTACTTCGAAAAAGTTGCTCTAACGCTAACGACTTTGAATTAAAATTTAGTCTTTAAGAATGTCAGTTAAGACTTCATTATCTGTAATTTATATAACCAAGTTCTAGTTATCTGTAAAGTAAAAGCAAACATCGTATAGTATGTCTTATTATCTTCTGTACTTTTCTTTTACTAAACAAGAGAGGCTTTCGAGATTAAATTTTTAAGAGTTAATATTAACAAGCATTACGTTACTGAACTAGTTATTTCTATGTACACATATAACGTTTAGCTAACTTATAAATTGGAATCAGTACTCTAAGTTCTTTTCTTAAAGAATTAAGGAGTTTTTTGTCTTTACGAAACTTTACTATAGCTAAGACATAATGCTCGTTATGAAGTTTATTAGAGCTTCATCTTTATGCTTTATTTGCTCCATCTTTATCTCATTTAAGAGACTTGTCAAGTTAACCTCAATATTAATAGACTCATGGCTTTGCGTCACAGTTCCGTTAGGAAACTTAGTAATAATTAAATTAGCAGTTTGAAGTATCTGATTGAGTTAGATTTATTGATACTCTGAAATGAAGAGATTTTAATTAGACTGTTATCCATACTGAAGCATAAATCTTAAAATTTCTAGACATTCGTTTAAATAATTGAGATCAAAGCAGTAGCCTTATATAGGATATATCTATTGCAAATGAGCATCTGTATATTCGAAATCTTTCATCAACTCGAATAGGATAGAAATAAGTTTGGATTCAAATAGAAGCAAAGAAAATGCTCTTCCTTGGTCTTAGTTAAAGAGCATATTTTTGAATATATTCAAAATAAGTCCTTTTATGATATAATTTTAAGTGCTTATAAACTTCTATATCAGTGCTTTAATTATCTGGGAATTGCACAAGTCTTAAATGCTATTCTGTTGAATACAGTAGTCTAGTAAGCTTAGTACCTTTAGCATTACTGTATCGTTGCTTGAATAATAGACAAGGAGTTCTTGTGTTCATTTCATCTAATTTGCTATTTATACTATTTGAAGTAAATGACAAACTGTTACTTCATTCTTAAACTGAGTTATTTCGTTTAGAGGAATGATTATAAAGTTTTTACAATAAGTTAGCATTGTGTAGATAAGAGAGCAAGCTAGACCAGACGTAAATTAAACTTATGATACCTTAATTACATTTCAGCAAAATAAAAATAAAGTAGAAGCATGGTATTGTATTATTTGCAAACTCTCTTGCTCTTCTATTCAGTTTTCAGTATCTAAATTAACTAAATGGCCTAGCGTAAATAGCCACTACTACTATAGCAAATCTAAGCTTTTAAATTTATCCATTACATTAAGAAAAGCTTTAAAAACTCCGTGATTCAGAATTCATTTTCTGCTGACATAATCATCAATTACGTAATTAGATATAATATTTAAAGCTTACTCTGTTACTCTTATGCAATCCACGTTAGGCAAGAAATTGAGAAGTATTACCTAAATCTAGTCAAATATTTGAGGCCAAACCTATAGTAAGTTAATTTTAGTTTTTCTATGGCAAGGATGGTATTAATTTATGCCTTTGTTACATTTCCCAATTGTTAATCCTTTTATATATATGCTGAATATATGGAGTATCATTGTCTGTATGTCAAAGTCATTCGGTCATTACTTTATTTATAAAGCTAGATTACTCAAAATAGTTTGAATAAAATCGAATCATTCAATCAAAATATTCTAGAAAACTCGCTAATGGAAAGGAGTATTACAGATCTAAACGATTTGCTAGTAATAGATAATCTTGCTCAGAACTTGTTTAGTAGTTATGCTATCTAAGCCTATTAAGCTTTGCTTCAGTTTAGTTTTTTCATTTTAATTTCCTAAGAAGAAAATAATTTCCCTAACAATGCTGCACTTTTAATTTGCATTTAGTTTAAGAATAATTTAGCTTTCGTAATACTGTCTGTATGTAATTAACTCATAGGGAGAATAAGATATTTCTATGTCTCCTTGAATTCAAAACTCATCAAACATGCTTAGCAAATTATTCATATGCAACATTTTATTTTCATAATTAGAGATTAAAATCTAGGCAAAGTTATTTATTAAATGAGTTTTGAAGAAAAACTTATAAGCTAGCTAGTAATTTTGAGCATTCTGGAAATCTTCTAAAGCCAAATTTCTTTTGTTTAGAGAGTAAAAAACATTTATTTCATAGAATCACTAAGTTGATCAATTCAAAAATTCTTAAAACGAAATTTTATCACTAGCTGGCTTTATCACTCCAAACACTTGTTAAACTTATTGTAAGGAAATACTTTGATTTAATAAAGTCTGCAGTCAAATTTGCATTTGAATCGGTTACAAGTATCCAGTTCTTTGGTTATCGAAAAAGCAAAAAGATTTGAAAATATAATTAAGATCTGCTTTATTTATAATTTAGTTTTGCAACAATTAACTCTAAGCTTCCATTTTTGAATGAGTTTGAAATAGATGTAGTTTCTCTCTAACTCTTTAATTTTATTTAAATTTGAATTTTTTATTTTCTAGTAAATAATTAAAACTGGTTGTCTAAGTTATTATGCCTATGCACTCTTAATTTATAGTATAACTTAGGAAAATTATAAGAAGCTTTAATAAGAAATGTATAAATGACATTTAATTCCATTTTTTAAATCTACTTATATCTCCCTAATATTAAGTTCCTTATATTTATGTTTATTACATAGATGTTGCTATAATAGCCTTATTTATTAAACTAATTATATAAGTTATAATAAGAAGGAAGGACTACTTTTATTTATATATTTCATAATTGTTAACTATCTATCCAAATGTTCTGCAATTTAATTGTAAAACTAATAGACTTGTAGATATAAAGATTATCAAGTTATAAGCTTAATGATACAAGTTTAGCTATAGATATCATTTATACTATAGGATATATTCTTTATCATACTTCTTGTCATCATATTTTGCTTATCTATCATGATTTTGGTATATTTATGAAGAGTTGTTAAAACTTGCTAGATAAAGGGAGTAAGAATAGGAAGAAATCTATAAATAAAGAAATTATAAGTAGCCTTATTCGAAGAAATTGCTAATTTGAATGCTTTATTTAATTTATTAAACAGCTATTATTACTTTAGTCTATTTGTATAGTCTCACTCTATATCAAAAAGGTACACTACAATCTAAAGCTTTTATTTTCTGATAAACTGATTTCTATTAGATTAAGCAAATGCTATTAATAAAAATAATTAGTGATTAAAGAAGATAACTAAGCTACACTATTATACTATAATAGCATGAATGATAAAGATAGTATTAACTATTATAAGTTAAAGCAATAGCTTGCTAGTTAATTAGTTAAGTAACTGTTTCTCTTAATATTTGCTTATATTACTTTCTAAGTGTGTCATTAGCTGTAGTTATAGTATAGTGAGCTACAGTTAAAGGGGAATGCTATTCATTTGCGATTAAATAAAAAATGATTTTTATTAATTAAAATAGCGCTGCTTATCCTTCTACAACTATTAGTTTAAAATAGATATTGAGGAACAAGAGAAGATCTCACTTGCCATTAAATAAAACTGAAATATGTTATAAAGAAAGAGATTTAGAAGAATTTCCTGCTTATAGAATAAAAACTTAGCAGACCCATAAAAGAAACCACACTTTAATATTTAGAAAACAACCATTCATATTAGAGGAACCGTAGTTTATAATAGAAAACTCATTAAGCAGAGAACTTTAAAAAGGTTTGAACGTTAAAAGCTCATAAATTACATAAAGAGCTAATTTTTAAAGAAATAATCTAGAAATAAAATCCTTAGATAAAAAGTAAGCTAGACTAGCTTTACCTTCTTTCTATTTTTAAGATTAGAAAAAGAATGAAAGCATTGAGTATAAGTTCAATCCTTTTAAAACTACAGAAGAAAAATTAAAATAAAGAGATGATAAAATTGTTATTTTAGATAATTCTTGAGTTAAATAAGAGAAGGAAGAAATAGATCAAAACTTAAGCAACAAACTACATACACTAAAATTATTATCAAATTATGAGAATCCAAAAAAATTAAGTTGACTGGAACAACAAATCAAGGACTAAAAGGAGGTGTTACCAGGCTATAAACTAGTTCATAAAAGATAAATGACGTTAGATACTAAGCCAGTCATATAAATGTAAAATAAATAGATAGAAGAATTCTAAATTTGGCAAAGGAATTGAGGAAGAGAGACCTAGAGATAGAAAATAAAAGCTTTGAAATAGATTAATTTGAAAGTAATGAAGAGTATTAAGAACAAGAAAACGTTTTCAGTTTAGATAAATAACTTTATTTAATTTAAATGGGAGCTTAATTATGCTAAAAAAATCTAGATCCTTAAATTCTTAACGTAAGCTTTAGTAAATTAGAGAGGAAGAATTTTAACTTCTATAGCAAATAATGAATGTGATGATTGTGAAACAGATATTCGATTTAGAGGAGTAATTTATAATTCAGTATAATTGAACTGTATTACATGCTGCTGCTTTTTATAGAAGAGATTAATTAGTTGAAAAAGTTATTCAAAAATAATAAGATTTGATTGAACAAGAAGATGATGTGAGTCTTCATATAGAACGAAGAAACTGCCTTACATATAGCAGCATTCTCTCTAAGTCTAAGCATTTGCAAGATTCTCCTTGAGGCCGGAAGTTAAGTTGATAAAAAGAATAAAGTATTATATAATGCAGAGAGGAGAAACTCCTTTGATTGTTGCAGTTAAGAGAGGAAATGAAGATGAAGGAAAACCTTCTCTTGATATAATTAAATTACTGCAGTAATTTAAAGCTGATCTTAATAATGAAGACTATGTAAAATTTATCAATTTAGTATGGCTAAAGACCCTTAGATTATGCAGAAAAATTAGACAAAAAAACAATTTTTGAATACTTGAAGAGCGAACAGGCAGAGAAAGGAAGCGGATAAATTAATAAAGATTTTGTTAAGGAGACAGACGAAGCTTTTGAATCTTGACTTTATTTCTGTTTTTATATAAAAAGCATTTATTTAAAATTAGCTATACAACTGATAGTAGGATTTTCTTTCTTATTATTTTTATTTAAATCAAATAAAGTAAATTTTCTGTAGTATTATATCTATTATAAAAATAAACAAATCTAAAATTAAAAACACTATATAGTAAATTTAATTTTTAATCTTTTTAAGATATAGTAACTGATAAATATACTAGTATAGCATTTTCTTATCTTTATAAATTTTATTATATCATTAAATAAGGTTATATACAATTTTTAAGCTTATTGAAAACAAAAAGTTATGATTCTTTAAATTTTAAATATAAAATTAATAAATTTAAGAAATTAATATTTACAAACCTATAGATAGATTAAGCAAACTCTAAATTATTGCTAGAATGCTTAAAAGCTAAAATATGCAAAATTTATATTAAAAGTATGAAAAACAATTAAATCTTCCAAATTTTATAGAATTATATTGCAAATATTTATTTTGACTAAAATTAAGAAAAAACTTATTTATAAATCTTAAAATCATTCCAAAATTAAGTAAATTGTTTATAGAAAAAGAATCAAATACTTATTGTATAAGCTAAAAGCAAATTCTTTAGATATTAAAACATTAAAAGGATAATAAAATAGAAATATGCTATTAAAATAAATTTCAAATTATTTCCTAGGCATTTATTCCCATTACTGCTATTGATTTATTTATTGTTTCTTCAACTTCTTCATTTCTATATTATTAACTTACGTAATAGTTATTTATTTGCATATTTTGATAGTTTCCCTTTTTATTTCTTCCATCTGCTGAAAATTTTATTAGATTAGAGCGAGTTGGTATTTACTATTTTACAATTTTAGATGATCTATTTTCAAATCAGAAAATGAGCTATCACTCATTTCATTTGAAGCTTCATCCACTTCTTCTATTCTATTTTAATGAATATCTTAATAAAAATATCATTTATCCAGCTGTTCAATGCTTTGTTTACTATCTCTTTATGTTGAGTCTGTTTAAGAATTTTTATCTTCTGCTTGACTCAATTCTTCTAAACTTGAACTCTCACTTTCCTATGATTCTAAAAATTTAATACGCTCCAAAGAATTTCTTTTCTACAATTCTATTTACTTTTAGAAATTTTCTTTAATGCTTTATAGTTATCTAAAGCACATATTATATTAGTTTTCCTGTTGCTATTTATTTTCATTCACTTTTTTTACGGGAACTGGTTCAGGAGAGTTTGATAAACTTTTATCTTAAATTTCTTCTAAAAACCTATTTAATTGTTCTTAATAAGAAAAAGCTCTTTTATGCTTTTCAATTACGGGCTTTTATTAACAAGGTAAATTTATATTATGATGTGGTCTTTAAATAATTCGTTCAATTACCTGAATAATATTCTATATCTTAGTGTCTTGAACTTCTTTTTAATATTAATTAACTAGCTAATTTAGTTAAAGTTTCAACATATTAAGTTCCTTAGTTTTATTTTGATCTTTTAGGCTATTATCTTTAGATTAAATATCCTTATTCTATTACATTTTTTGATTTAGCTCACTTTATAAGCATCATTCAAATCTAACTCCTTGATTAGTTTTATGCTTTAATAAACATCATTTATTTCCTTAGCATTTCACTTTCTTTACTACATATGACTAATTTTAAGTTAGAAACGCTCTTTTCTTAGATCGCTAAACTTCTTAAAAACTGCTACTTTCATTTTATAACTGTTATTCGTGCTAATCTTAAGTATTTTTCTTTAGAATAGGAGAAATATCTTGAAAGTCGCTAAATTTAGGAGAATAATTTAGCCCTTTGAGGTTTTAAGTTAGTTTTAAGGCATTTTTATCAAGCTCTTTTATTTCTTATTTAAAGTCTAAATTTTGACTAAAATCTAACTTTTTCTGTGAAGTTTCCTTTTTCATTTAGGGAGAGGATTTAGAAGCTTAATCTAGCTAAATATCACTCTGAGTATCTTCTTGAGTTTATTTTACGAAAGAAAAGAAAGAATTCTGATTAAGAGTTTGAGAACTATTGATAGAGGTATCTTAAATAGGTTAAGAAAAAGGGCGGATATTACTTTTTTTGTAACTATCTTTTCGCTCTTTGTATTACTCTATTAACTACACTGATATCCCTTAAAAATCCTAAACCTCTTAGCAAATTTAATCTTTAACCTCATTAGAATTTTAATTTTATGCTTTACAGATTTCGCAAACACGAAGTAACTCTTCTTACAAGCTTTTAATCTATTGGACAAGCTATTCGTTTTAGATATATAGCTATTCATTATGCAACTGAACTTCATATGATTTCTATACTTCTTTCTCAAGTTTAGTACAGTAATTATTAAGATATTCATACCTCTCAACAAGGTTACTATATTACTATGAATAGCAGTATTCATCATTAGCTTCTATTTATGATTATAACTTTTTGATTATTTCTTGATTTTCGTTTATTTCCTTAACTAATTCTTAATTCTTCTATTTTATTTACTACTCTTTCTCATTTTGCTAATCGAACAATTTTTATCACTTACTTATTTATTCATCTTTCTGATTAAGTTAAAGATCAAAACTTTTTAAAGCTTCTTCAGTCAAAGCTTAGCTTATTTTGAGTTCTTTTATTTATTTTTATAAGCTAATGTTTTTGGTTATATGGCTTTTAATTTAGGAATTCATGAAGCTAACTTCATGTATCTTTTTTTAAAGGTTTTTGATGATTTACTTATTTTAAATGTCCTTCTTTTATAGAGTTCTTATAAGCTAAGATTTTTCGAAAACTTCATTTTAGATTTACTTAATCTATTCCTAAAGCCTTTAAATGATTAAATCAGTATTCGCTTAGGCTTTGATTAGAACTTCGTTTTCATTTGGTTTAAAATTTCTATTCTATGATCCACTGAAATATCTCTCATTTTTGAGATTTCTTTGCATCATTATTTTTTAGTTACTTATTTACTCTGATAGATCACTCTCATTCCAAAAACTAGATGATTAGTCAACTGAAGCATCAAAGCTCTTTTAACTCTAATTTTATTTCTAACTTAAGTTTTCTTGAGCTTTATAAATATGCCCCTAAAGTTCTGATTTAGTTCTTTCATTGATTTAATTTTAAGATAATGATATTTCAGTTTATTTTATTTTGTCTGTTAATGATTTGTCATAATTTCTATAGTCATATAAATCTTTTTAGCGATTCTTCTTTATTTTGATTCATTAAGGTTGATCTTTCGTTTCTTTTACCAATTAGAGCTTGCAGTCATAGCTTTTAGATCACTTATCTGCTTTTCTTTTGTCACAAAAACAGTGATTAGTTTTTTTGGCGATTTCGTTTTGTCCTTCTTATCTATTAGAATAAAGTCATTTTAGCTCAGATATATCATTAATAGTAAAGACTGCGCTATCATTTTATCATTATAAAGTATCTGTTTAGTTAAATGAAATTTGTGAAATTTCGTTCTATTAGTTGGCAAACATATAATCATCTTAGACTTTAATCTTTTCTTAATCTTATATCCCTTAATCTTTCCTATCATTGTTATTTTAAATGAATTTAACTTCCTCTAGTTAATTTAAAATTTACTATAATGAAATTTCCAAAGATTAAGAAGTATTTTTAAGTGCGTTTTTGAAGACTTTATCTCCTTTTTCCTTCTCTGCAGAAGCATTGCTACTTTGATTATCTTACTAATTATTACTTTTATTTAGAATTTCTTAGTTTTCAATTGATTTTCTTATGGGAATTTTTAAGGAAGGTGATTAAGGAGATTGCTTGGTACATTTTTATTTCTGAAAGTTATACTAAGTTAAAAATTTAGCCAAATACTTTAGATTTTGCTAGGTTGCAATGTCTATGGCGCTTTTATTATCAGAATTCAAAACATTAATGTCAGCTCCTATCATTAATAGTTTAACTATACCTTCATAGTTATTGTTATATACTCCACACATTAAAGGAGTTCAACCAAGAGAGTCTTAAATATTAACATCAGATGTAGATATTTCTTATGATATCAAAAAATCCATTAAATCTTAATTGCATTATATAGCTGCTACATGAAGCAAAGTTCGTTCAGGTGGTTGTATCAAAAGCCTAACAGTGATAGGAATTTTATAGGTTTTAATTAAGTATTGTAGCCTTTGCAAATTATTGCGCTAAGCTACTTCAGTAAGTTCCTTTAATATTTTATTAGCGAAATTTTTTCTTTCTTAGAATTAGTTGCATTATTTATTTATCCAATATTATTAATCATGATTTGTTGCTCTAACTGTCATTTTGTTAGGGGATTCTTGCTGGATTTCTGGTTACTAAATGTCAACTTACTACTCATTAGTACTCTCATTATTTCCCATTTTGCTAGCAAATAATTTAAAAGAGTACTTAAAGTGAGTTATATTTATTAACTTTATTCTTTGTTACTTTATATCAATCAATATCAAGAAAATAAATTCTAATCTTCTCTATTCAAGACTATTAATTATCTGCTTATGCTTACTTTCATACCCTTTCTTTTATATTCAAATTAGAAAATAATCTATAAAATTGGTTGCTAATGCTTAAATAAATAAAGTGAGTCCAATTATTTAATATAGTCATAATTGTTTATTTTAATAGCTCACTTAAGTATATCTATCTTGATATTTACTAATAAAATAATAATTTATAGCAAGGAGATCCTTAAATTAAATGATCTCTATCTATTTTCAAATTGGGTATTAACTCCAAGATATTTGACTAAATAGCTCTATAATCATAAATGGAAATATATCTAAAACTAATTGTCTTCTTATATTAAAATATGGGGAATTAATTTTGTAGGTTTAGATTTTACTTTCAGTATTTAAAATAATACTTTTGATTAAAATTAGAGCTAATTTAGATAATTAACCTATCTTATGCAAATTATTATATCTACTTCTTTTAGCTTCAAAAAATGTAGCATTTTCTATTTTAAGTCAATTAAATCTTTCATTAGCAGAACATAAATAAACTTATATGTTTAACTAATTACAAACTATTAGCTTGTAGTGTGATCTAATAGCAAACCTCTTTAATTAGTATACTAATTTTAACTAAATAAGTAGATAGTACATTAATTCCTACTTACTCTTAGACTAACATTTGTTAATGCTTTATCTATTATTGTAATACTTATTTATAGCATCATACTATTTATTTCTTTTAATCGTCTTACCTACTTCTAACTATCCTTTTCTTATTAGCCCAATATACATTGATGCTCTATAACTAAGCTATAGTAAATAAAAAATAATGAATTTAATATATTGAAGAGTGCTTTAAACTTAGGAAAATAAATGGATTTCCTACTAATCTTAGTGCTATTTATATAATATTAGCTACTTGCTTAAATTAATTCTTATACTTTAAATCTCCTTTATTTATATATTTTACACTTTTAGTTACTTTAGATGCTAAGAAGGGAAACTAGAAGCTATTAGATTATTAGTAGTAGCTTTTAAATTTCTATTATAAATTTAAATATTCTAAGTATAATTTATACTAAAGCTACTATCCAAATAATTGGAAATTATTTAAATTAATAGCTACTAGTAATAAAATACAAATACGTTTTCATTTATCTCAAACAAGCAGCAAGAATTAAGTTGAATGTAGTTATGATAGAAGCAGTTTGCTTATTTACATAAATAAAGCTATTAATTATGGTTAAATTACTAATAAAGATAAATCTTATTGGCATTAAAATTATTCCTCAATCCAACTTATTCAATTATATTTTTCCATTAACCCTTACACTTACTTTAAAGATTATTTATCTCATGACGAAGATTCATTTCGTTTAAGTTGGAAGATTAAGGAAATAATAATAAAAAATTAGGTTAAATATTTATTTGGCATTAGAAAATAAATTATAGAAGAAATAGAAAACTTAAGCATTTTAATAAAAGAAGAAGTGTAGTACTATAGATGAGGCTATAATAAATACATTTATTAAGATATTTTGTATATAATTTATTAATTGTTAGTTACAAGCTTCAGTATATTTATAGAAATTTGTAGTTTTTAATTTATTCTAAAGTTAATATTTGAAGTTATAATTATCATAATGAGAAAAACAATTTTATAATTCTTAATAAATTTTGATTTCCTTTTTTTAAATTTGAAATCAGTTTGAAATGTATACGAAGAAACGTTTTAGCAAATACTAAAATTTACTATAGTCTGTAATTCATTTTAAGTTGCTTTAGAGCATTGTTTTTTTTATTTTCCATATCTTGTTTTATTTTATTAATTTCTTGCTGCTTACTTGTTTTCAAGCGATCTATAAGTTTACATAATAGTTCATTTGCTGTATTATAACTTACAACTTTTGGGATTTTTCTGTTTTTCATATTCTTATATTTGTTTGTCATATTTGTCTTGTGCTTGAGATATTTTCTCCATTTTCTCCTGAATAATGAGTTCTAATATTTTTTACATATTTTTCTCTAAATCTTTTACAACATTAGCAGGTCCTCCTGAAATTTCAGCTTCTGAACCCATTGATAGATTCCTTCATAATTTTTTCCTAAGTTTTTTAATTTGGGTAAGTTTAAATTAGTGACTATCTTCAATTTTATCCTCTTCTAGGAATCTATCCTTTTTAATAATTTACGAGAGAATTTTCATACTTTCTGAAATACTAGAACTAACAGGTGATTATGGTCGGTTTAATTAAGCTGAACTTTTTGCCATTTTTTTCTATTATAGTTTCTTTTTTCAACTTTATTCCTAATCTTTGAAGTCTCCCTCGAGAGCTTTACAGGATCTAGTTTATCTTTCTTCGTAAATATTTATAATTTGCTTAATTTAGCAAAAGAGTTAAGTATGGCTTTAGTCTGCCAATTTTTTTTCCTAAAAAACACTTTAAGATTTATTTCTAGTTTATTATGTATCTAGGCTTATTTTTCTATTGTAAGAAGCAAATTTAAAGCCTTCTTCTTAATCTTAAACACTCAACTTGCGCTATGTTATTAAGCCATCTTTTTTTAAGAACGGAATAGAAGATATTTTTACAGCCGCACTTTTAGCACTCATTAGTTTACAAACATCCGGTCTTGAAAACATATTATTTATCCTTTCCTAATAAATATACTATCGAGAATCTCCTGCTTTTTTGAAATACTCAATAATCTATTAGTAAAGTTTTTCAAGATTGTTCACAATTGAAATAGCGCAACTCTTGTCAAGTTACATTTCCAGGCTGAGAACCTTCTCTGCTCATTTAGGAGGAAGTTCAGATTACTTTTAATTTTTACATAATTTCTTTGACATTTATTTTAAATCACTCTTATTCAATAATTCATTAACCTTTCATTTCTTAGCATTAACTACCTAAATTAAGTATCTTATCCTTATTTATTCCTTTGTATATCTAAAGTTATATACCTCATATAAATAATTTCTAGCATATAATGACTTAAATTACTTAACTACTAATGAATGTATTGAACTTAAGATATACAGAAATAGTGATATTTTTGTTAATAAATAGTTGACTGAATAAGCTTATAGATAATAGTTACTTTCCAATCTAATTCTTTATTTTAGAACACTTATATTCTATTATTCTTACTATTTACAGTCTTTTAATTACTTCCTAACTTAACTATTAAGATACTTTCTTTTTATTTAGTAGCATCATTTAAATAATAGAAAATTAGAATACTTCAATTTACCTAAAATCCTAATTTAGAAGCTAGTAAATAAATTCTAAATCTAGATATTCATATTTTCTTATTTAAAATGATTTCTAAAATAAATCTTTAGATTAAGCAGCCATTTATTTAGGTTAATAGAAAGTATCTAATTAAAAAATTGCAAACAATAGTAACTTTGATGGAATTTACCTTATTAAATAAAAGCTTTAATTATAGATATTCTCCTATATGGTTACTTTTAGAAATCTAATTTTTAAACTAAACCTCACAAGCTTAATATTGTATCTGCTATGCTAAGATAAATTAATTAAATTAAATTTAGATAAATCCCTACTTATTAATATACTAAAGCTATAAGAGGATTTCAATTACTAGCTATTCCTATTTTCCAATTATGTTCATAGTTTAAATTGTTATTTGCTGATGATAGAGTATATCCTATTTAAATAAGAATAAATATCAAAGCAAGAAACTAAAATTTAGTTTCTTATTTTTAAACTTAAAGTATATTTAATAAAACCTTCAAATGCTAAGTAACTACTAATTAGTCTATAAAGCATTCGCTATAACTACTTTCTCTTTTGCTAGTATAATTATATTTATTTATAGTTATTGGTAGTTCTACTTTATATTTTATAATATTAAAAAGCTGAATCGCTTGTTAAAGTGCATAGTTAAAGATAGTTTTAATCAATTCTATTGATTCTAATTTTCCTTATCAGATGCTTCTTCTGAAAAATTGGCAGAATTATTATTAGATTTCTGTCTACTTGTTGACATAGATGCATCTTCACTAGTTTTTTCTTTAATTACTTGTTGAAGTACTTAAGAAAAACCAAATTACTCAATTTTTTTAGCAATTTCTTCAGTTTCAATGGCCTTTCTTCTAAGTCTTTTTCTCTTTTAAGTTTAAGTAATTATTTCAGCTAGATAAATGTTGTTTTCTTCTTATTCGATTCTCTTTATTTCTTACATATAAAGTCCTCTTATTATCGATTTAATTTCCTAGTCTACATTGCAAGATTCTAAGAAGTTTACTTTTTATTCTCACTTCTTAAAGCTTCTTAGATATTTGCTCACTTGAATAGTAGGTATTTTTAAACTACCAATATCATTAGTTTTTAAAAGATTATTTTCAAGACAGAAATCAGTAAATAACTTCAAATTCATTTTGGGTTTAAACTTCTAAAATTTATCTTTATCAGATTTTTATAGATGTCACTTTGACTAATTTACATTTCTAATTAATTTCTTCTTCGGAAACAAAGCTCTTAATTCTAGAATTGGATAATCTTTTCCTTCTACTGATGTGAACATCTTATTAAAATCCTTAGGATAAAAATGTCTTAAAATAAGAGCTAATTCTTTGAATCCAATACCTTCTGTTCCAACACTTAGAAGTTAATGGATATAAAATAAATTTTTGGTCATATCTTCATAATTTTTCTATAGAATTTCTAACACTTAAAAATTATAATCCTCAGCTGCACATTCAGGTAGCAAAGAACTCAATTGATTAAAGTCATTTCAAAGATTTTCAGGAATAATAGTTAAGTATTACTATTTAGTGATTACGTTAAAACCTGTTTCCTTTTAAATCTTTGAAAATTGCTACATTACATATTAGCTATATTTACCATCAATCGCATTCAATAGAATTTTAGCCCTTGCTGATTATTTTTGTGCAGCTAATAATGAGCAATATATAGATTACAACTTTTTATCAGCACTTTTTTTGTCAGCAGATAATAAATCCTCAAAAACAACATCAAGAGGAGATGTACTTGTATTCTAGCAAATTAAATTTATCATTTGCTAGCATTATGCTAGAAGCTCTTAGGTTTCTATCAATTTAACTCTTTTTAATTGTTTTTCTGTTTTACCTTATACTTCTAAAATTATTTTTTTTACTTAGCCCTTCTTTTATTTGGTTTTATCTTGCTGGCCTTAGTTTTTAACTTCTGGAGCAACTCTTCCTTCTTCAAATCCTTCAGCCAATCCCTATATGTGTCCAAATTTCTTTCCATCCTCATAACCTTTATCATATCCTTGTTAGAAAGAAATTTATTGTTTGATTTCGATGTCCGATTGATTGATAAAAGCTTACTTAGTTTAAGTTTCAGCTTCATATGTTTAGATTTTTTATGGAGGAATTAAATTTACTCTTTTTGGTAAGGGAAGAACAATTGGCAATTTTTCTTACTTATAGATTATTCTAATTTTGCGTTTAGATAAATCGTCAGCTAGAATCTTCTAAGCTTCTTCATCCTCTATCCTCCCATAATCATTAAGTTCTTATAATAAATGAGCATCCATATCATCTTCTTCGTTTTCTTGTTTCTATTATTTTTCCCTTTACTCTTTTTAATGTTACTCAAACTCTTATTTTATTTTTTCTTGTTCCTTCATTCTTAATAACTCTTCTACAGGCATTTCTTCCTATAAAGCAATAATTTAATCTTCTAACCTTTTATTTTTAGACTCAGAATACTTTAGTTTTTCTTTCATATTTTCGATTTGATAAATAAATTCTTTTCTCTCTAATTTTCAATCGTTTTCTTTGTCTCTTAGTTGTATTCCTCCATCTACTATTTTTTTAGTTAGTTCGTCAGTTTTTTTCTTGAATTAAAGGACTCTTTCATGAATATGTTAATGAGCATAGGCTTTTTCAAGATGTACTAGTCTATACATTTGCTTTATCAATTTCTCTAAAGCAATACCTCTTTCTATACAAGTCACTCCTAGTTATCTTACTAATTCTCTTCCTGCAAGTGTAAGAATCATTTTCAGTCTGTTTGCTTGCTCATTAAATGTAAGTTCATTGGTTACGTGCATTTCTATTACTTTATCGAACCATGCAATAAAATATAAAAGTTCATTTCGAGATACAGGTCCTCCAAGGGTCAGAAACTAACTATTATCTTGTCTAAGAAGTTAACTAATTTTTGGATCTTCTTGAGGAAATTCAAAATCAGTATTGTTTAAAATATTTTTCCTATAAGCTTCCTAAACATGCTCTTCAATACATATATCTTTATGACATTAATAAGGATGTCCATCCATTCCTACAGGTAGAGCCAAAGAATCTGTTATACCTACCAATTTTTTTATTAATGGTCATTCAGTAGGAAATTTTAGTTTCTATAATGGAATTTAAAAGACTTCGTTATATAAAGTCTAGTATTTTTAATTCATCTTGCTAAAATTATCAAACTCTTATTCCTATGTTTCTTAACATGTACTACTTTACTTCAGAGTTGCTTCTGTTTTTAAATGGGAGATATCTCTAGAATAAGAGGCTTTTTCAACAAAGGAATGATTTCTCAATTTAGGTAATTATCTTTCTGTTCTAGGTCTATTTTTAGAAACTGACATTTATAAATAAATAAATAAAGCTATAAAAATGAAATATATTTTCCCTTTATCTATGAATCCTTACTCTATATTTACTAATTTTAGTAATCTTAGTCTGCCTTTTAGCCCTTATAAAATAAACTTCACTTTTACCATTGAAATTATAATTTTAAAGACTGAAAGTCTGTAAAAAGCAGCTGTATTGTCATAAATATATCAACTTAGTATTAAACTATAGAGTAGTAAGTGATTTAATATAATAGGATATTGCTATCCAATAGGTAGTTAAATGAAAAATAAGAATTAATATAATAGATGTATTTAGCTAATAGCAATACCTTATATTGATATTAATTTGAATCCTTTAAATTCAAACGCAAAAATACAAACTTCTCATTTCCCTATCAAAGCCAGATAGTGCAGTTATACCCTTATATTTATATTGTAGGTGGAATTTAGTCAGAAAAGCAAGTTCTTTGTCTTAATGTTCAAAGTTACGATATGACTTAGTTGCCTGATATGCTTGATTAGCATATATTTAGTGTATGTGTGATGATCAAAAACTAGTTATTTGTAATATCAGGAATGAGAAGTGTTTTGAAGCAGGAAATTACTAAAATGTGTGAAAAATATTCTTTGACTTAACAAAAAAGATATGATTTTATGTGAGTGAAACTGACACCCATTCCTTAAGCAGTATTTTAGACAAGTTATTGCTATTAGAACGAAAAGGTTTACATTTACTCTAACCAACTTTAAATCTTACAATAATATGATATCTCTTTTGATAAATGAAAAGTAACCAAATTATTAATTCAAGACATCGTAACTGCAAGCATATGTCTTTCTTAATCCTAGGAAATAATCTTTTTTGGTAAGGAGTTTACTTGAAGTGCTAGTTTTAATATTAAAAATTTAAAAAAATATGGATAAGGCTTAAAAGAAATGTAATGAGATTATATCCCAACATGTGCCTAGAAATCTAATAATTTTGTGTATGTTATAACTTATTAATAGGCATTTAGATTTAGTATTATTAACAAAAATTGGAGGAAAGCTGAAAATTTAAACAGATAAAAGTTTTGTGTTTTATTATTAGAAACTTATAAATAATGTAGACTTTAAGAGCAAGGAATCAGTCTAGTTGGAAAACTTTTGGCTGATTTTGATTTTTGTCTTGTCATGCTAAATATAGCCCAAAATTTGCTATATAAAAGAGATGACTTTTCTTTAACTTGATCCAATGTATTAAGAATAATAATTATTAATTATTAATTTCTACACTTTTCAATTAATATTCCTTTCTGTTAACTAAGCATAATTCTATTTTTACTTTAAAGTCCAAAACTTAGATAAAAGAAAGTATATAAAAAGCAAACTTATGATAATTATAAAATAATTAGTCTATTTATCCAAAATTACTAAATTAATACAAAAAGCTTTGGATTCTAAGATCTTAATAAGTTCTTAATGTTTAATACAATAGAGTAATGAAATAGATATCTAAGAAACTGTTTAAAAGCAATTAATAATTAAACTGCTAATAGTTATAATGAAATATATAGTAGAAGATGAAAAATAATCAAAAGTTTGCTTTATATACTAATCAATATTTTATTTTTACTAGCTAAGTTTACTGGATTATTACCTTAAGCTTCAATATATTTTATATTGAAGTATTTAAAATATTAATAATGTAAATATAGGAATTTAAGGATGCAAGCAGAAGAAATTAAATGTTACATTATCATATAAATTTAAAGACAGAATCTAATATTTTGCTTTCTTGTTTTGAAGAAAGCATTAAATAATATCTTTCAGATAACATTCAAATCTAAGTAAAATTGCTAAAATAAAACTTTAGTTAAGGCAAAAACAACTATTTATATATTTTAACTTTTATTACATTTTTAACTTAAATTTCCTTATTTATAATAATATTTTAAATTAATAGCATAGAATATTTAAATAGTGCTTAAGTATAAATAGACAAAGCAGACTAATTAAAAAATATAATATAATTATTAGAATATTAAATATAAATATCCTTATTAATTACTAGATACATATTAAAACTTTAATAATTATTTGATAAATAGATGCTATTAAGCAACTTTTATTAATTTTAAAAGATATGTAAGCTTAACTTAAAATAAAATAAAACATTATTTAGTTTTTATAAAATTTATGCTTTAGAGTCAATCTTTCACAAATTATTTCAAAATTTTAACCTTTTTTTAAGATATTTTAAAGTAAATAATTTTATGATTATTTTTATAATAAATGTGCTATCAATCTGACATTATCTTAAAAACTTGATAAAGCAAATAAACAAAAAGATTTGATAGGAAGAATGTAGAAATAGGTAAAATTTAAATTAGATTTGTAAGATTTTAAATATTCTTAAATAGTGAAAATATACTAATTTGAAATAGTTTAGATAACAAATATTTTATAAGAAATCCTATTTTATAAATAGAAAATGAAGAGGTAGAAATAAAATTTGTTAATGAGTTATAATTTATAAAGTAACTTAGCTGATATTACTTGTGGCTCTTTTGGAAAAACATCTTATTCTCTATTTGCCACTGGAAATGATTTACCTTCTATTTCTTTGTGATTTATTAATAAAGAAAATCCTATTTTTCATCTCACTGGGCTTGCTTCTGAAGTTACAAGCATTTGCTTTAGTGGATCTGAAAAATAATTATTTTCAGGGGAAAAATTTGGAACAATTTTAGTTTGAGATCTTGAGACTTAGAAAATTTAGCATTCATTTGAAAAGCATTTATCTAAAATAAGTTGCTTATCCCCTTAAACTACTGATACCAATTATTTGATTTCTGGTTCAATCGATTGCAGTATAAAATTTTGAGATGTAAGAAAAAAATCTTGCGTTATGACTTTTAAAGAACATAATAAACCGGTAACTTGTGCTTAATTTAGTCCTGATTGTAAATTTGTAGCAAGTGGAAGTGAAGATGGCTATATAAAAGTTTACGATATTGTTGCAGGTAAGAAATTAGCTGATTTTACTCTAGGTGTAGAAATTCAAGTAACATGTATTGAATTTAATCCTTGCTAATAAATTTTATCAGCTGGATATATGAACAAAAAAATAATAATTTGGGATTTAAAAACTTTCACTTTCATCTCAAGTACGGCTGAAGAAAAAGCTTTTATACAAAAAATAATATGAGAGGCTGAAGAAGGATCTGTACTTTTTTCAGCCTCAAGTGAATCTTTAAAAGTATATGATTTTGAGTAATCATTAATTTTAGATCAGCAATAAGCATCTTGAAAATATCTACTTGATTTTTCTACTAATTAAAAAAGGAACCAGTTAACTGATATGATTTTTGGATTATCACAATCATATAATTAAAGGATTTAAGAGCTAGAATTATATGGATATAATTTGTCTTAGCTAAATCTAAAAAAAATGCCTAGTTAAATAAACGCTATTAAGTAGCAAAATAGCTTTCCCATCTCTTAAAAATTGTAGAAAAATGCTTAAAATTTTTAAGATCCTTAATTAAGTTCAGCAATATAAAGAAATGAAGCTTAATAAAATACTCCATATCATCAATATACAGCTTTAAAGTCTTAAGTTAACGAATAACCTTAAGTAGCCTTCCAATAATTTGGATAAGTTAATAGAAATTCATTTTAGAATTGATAAATGCCTTAATAAAATGAATAAGTTGACTTCGATGACTTTCAACAATAAATTCCAAAGTAAAGGCAATTTTAGCAGTAAAATATAGATTTTTCTTAATAAAGGCAGAAATTGCAATTATAGGATGCTTATTAATAATAGATATACTAGTAATATTCTTAACAGCAAATGATTTAGCCATAGTTAGCAAAGTATTATAGCGAATTTTCTTCTCATTAAACTTCACGATAAGAAAATACTCCATCTATTAATTAGTCTATGAGTTTCCCTTATGAAGAATTTCTATTTCCAGATAATTAAATTCCTGCTAATAATCTACCTTTAAATTAAATGAATCCTTAGACTCAATCATTTGATAGCAATTAAGATTGAGACTAATCTAATATTCAAAATATGAATCAAAATGTTCCTTTAGAAATAAATCTAAACGAATTCAATACTGGTGTGTCATAAGCAGATCAAGAAAAAGAATAAAAAATATGCTAAGATATAATATAAAACTCTAATACAGTATATACCATTTTCAGAAAGAGAAATGACTTAATACAATTACCTCTAAACTATTACCATTAAGGAAATATTTAAGCTACTTATAATTATTTAAATATGGTTCAGAATGATTTATCTTTAATCATGGATATTGTTAAGTACAGCTTTTAAGAAGGAGGTATTAAAAACATTAATATAGATTAGGCTATTAATTTTCTCCCTTAATTAAAGAAATTAATAGATAGCTAGTATGAAAGCTATAACTATGTAGGCCTTTAAGCTATTGCTACTTTACTTAAAACCTTCTCGAGTGTAAGTTTTTTTGATGATATATTAGCTTATAAGTTAAACATTAACTGCAAATGTATCAAATGCTGCTAATTTAAATAGAGAAGATCTAATTAGAAAGTGCTAAAACTGTCTAAAATAGTTTTCTAACGTTTATCAAAATTCAAAAATTAGGAAGTTGAAAAAAAAAGAAGGATAAGTAAGATTTATAAATTAGGTTGGAGTTTTAGCACAATAGTTATATTAAGATTTAAATGCCTTTATATAGTTCTGTGAAAAAAAAACATAAAAACTAACAATTGGCTATTTCCTAATTTTCATATTGTCTTTTAATAAATTAAATTAATTCAACTTCAAACATCCTTAATAAAACGATATCTGGGTCTTAGAAAATAAAAATTATAAAATTTGGATCTATTATGAAGTTAATTTCGATTAGCTATTAGCCAATTAACTGCTAAATGTATTTTAAGATTAGTAAGTTTATATTATTTTTTAAATATAACTTATTAAGTAAAAACAAGAAAATAAAGTAAAATTATTTATCTTGACTCAGCAACTTAAATCTATTGCCTTTTGAATGCTCTAAATCGTTATTTCATCAATATTACAAACAAAATTAAAGGACTTCATGTATTTCATAACGTATTCACTCGTTTCACAGTGATGTCTATAATAATGGACAGCTTCTTTGTAGCAGTCTAAGTTTTTTGGTTTTTGATAAACGGTTATTGATTATAAGGCTTTAACTTCATCATCTTAGAAAATGTGTGAAGCCATTCTTTTAAATTTATAGTCTATATTTTCTCTATGCTATATCTCTTATAGCAGTAAATGGATATACTTATCAGGGTTTAGAATATACTAGTTGTAATAGTAATGCAATTTTACATCATATGCACTTACTTTTTTAGTTTTGGGAAGCTTTTCTTGCTTTTACTTTTTTTATTTCAAGAAATCCTTTTTTCCACTTATGAAATCTGAGACTTTTAAATCTGTAATGCTTAAATCCCCCCATTACTTAACTGGAGATTTAAAGGTCTAATTTTTAACTATTTCAAATTACTATTAAAAACTCAAACTTTCATCTTTCATATCATCCAAATTTTCTAGAAAGCTAACACTAAATAAGTCACCCAAACAAGTTACTAATTATACTCCATTTACTTCACTTTCATAATCGCAATAAGTTGCATATGAATAATCAGTAGAGTTTGTAGCAGTAACAGCATATACTTAGATATCACTAGGGAGTATATTTTCAAACATGGATCCAGATTCACAAGCTTCCATGTAAAATACTAACTGTTTATACATTTTCTTAGAATGCATATATTATAAAGCTTCAATTAAGTCTTAGTTAAAAACTGAAGTAAAATCTGGGAATGTTATAACTCCTGGACCTCCATGATCCGAAAAGTAAATAAAGACATTATCATCTGGTCCTGAGTTTAATACTTTTCCATTTCCTTTTCCTTAGACAGCTGAAGTATTTCCCTTTAAAACTGCAAGGAAAATATCAGGAATAACATCTTAGCCTTTATAATCAATTTCGCAACCTTTATAAACATCTAATCCATTTCCCTTTGGATCAGGCTTATTGAAAATTTATCCTTGGAAAGGATTTTCTGATGAATTAGCGATATCATCGAATGCCAAATGTATAATGTTTTGAGGAGGAATTCCGTGAGAACGTAAAGTATGATATGCATGACAAGTATCAGCTTAATGGCGGTAGTTCCAAAATCCTTTAGATCCAGCGGTTAAAATTGCATAATTTTCGCTATTTGCAAAGGATACAACTAGAGTTAGTAGAAATAAAATTTTATCCACCATTAGCAAATTTTATAAAATAGCTTTCAAATAAGTTAATTAAACATCGGCTAAATAACTTTTATTTTAATACTCTTCATTTTCCCATTAACTGTCTCACTTAATTTTAATTTAATCAGACCTAAGCCATCCAGTTTCATTATTAATAATCAATCTAAGTAATAAAAATAAATCTTCATCATTATTAATTACTTAATGTAAGTGTTTAAATTCAGCCTGTTAAAAATAAACTTTATAGACTCCAGATAAAAGAAGAAGGAATAGAAGTAAAGAAAAGGAATATAAATAAGGTAAATATGTTAATTTAAGATTTAAAAGTTAGCTTATTGACTAGCAAATTATTCCCCTTCCAAATTATTACTTTTCTGTTTATGAGATATAATAGATTGCAACTCCTTCTCATCTTACTGTTCCACTACTTCTACCTCTATGTTTAAGTCACTTATGTGCTAATATTCCTCTTGAATTTATTCTACTACTTTTTAAGCTTCATTTCAATCTCTTGCTCCTATTTTCAAACTTCCCACAAGAAAATCAGGAGCTAAAGTTCATACATGTTGATCTTAGATTTGAACATTATCCCATTTGCTTGTTAAAGTCAAAGGAGCTTTAAGTAGCAAAATCTAAGAAGAGTAAACTAGGCTTGAGTTTATTATATAAAGAATGCTGATAGAAAGCAAAATCGATATATAGGGCAAAACAATAGGGAAATTTAGAAAGAGAACACTTGATGCAATAAGTATATCAGATAAAGCATGAAAACTAACTATTTTCATGTTTAAATGATGTCCTGTTTTATAATCGCAGCATACATACTAATATAATCATAACAAAAGTACTAGTTCTAGCCCAAGCCTGATAAATTATATAGCTTCGTAATTTATTCCAGTTGTTTCCTTTTTTTCATTGTGATGATGATCATGGTCAATAATACCGTGTATTGAATGGAATAAAACATAAACTGAAATAAATATCAAGAAAAGCAAATTTGTAAAAGCAGCCAAAACTTCATATCTTTTTGCTCCATATGTGAGTTTCTTTGTATTAACTGGCTGTTTAACTTTATACATAGCATATATACTTAAAAAATAAGACAGGGAATGTAATATCGCATGAAAAGATTCTGAAATCATCGTATAGCATCCATTCACAAAGGACATTGTAAGTTCATAGACTATTAATAAGTTCCAAAGAAGTCAGAAAACAATCAAAGCAATTAAATCAGCCTCTCCCTACTTAAAAGGCATATTCTATTATAAGAACTAATTAAAGTTTATACAAGTTTAATGTTTAAATCTAGTAATATAAACTCATCTATAAGCATCCCTTTAAACTTATATTAGCTATTTAATTATCATTATAAAGCTAAACTTGCTCTCATTATTTAGTTAGCTTTAAACAATTATTAAGGCTTTTATCTTTCCTTATACCTTTCTTTATTTTATTATTTTAACTTTTTACTCTTATATCTTATTTTATGCTTTTATCTTTAAAAACTAGACTATTATAATAAGAGAAGTTCAGAAAGATATTAAATAAAGAGTAAAAGCAAAGGATCACATTTAAGAAAAAGTATAATAGATAGATAGAAAAAGAAAAGAATGGAGTGTGATTTGGTAGTTAAGAGAATGCTTTAATTAAATGATTTAAATTAAAAAGTTATTTCGTTAATAATAAATATGACTTTTGGTGTTTGGATTGCTCCTTTCAGAACTAGAAAAGAGGTTCCATTGGCAATTCTGGGATTATTCTTACTTCCCAGTTTAATCCGTAAACCAGACCCAAGAAGAACAATTAGAAGAGATAACTGGAGATTACAAACTGAAGGATTAAGATTTTGCTGCTGTTCCAGAAAAGTCTGATCGACTTAAATAAATTTCATATTCTTATTAATAAAGAAATTGTTTTAACTTTAGTTCTTCCTTACTAATTCAAATTTCTTCTTAGCTATTTTCCTTAAATTCATCAAGCATTTCTACTCTTAAATTACCATTCTTAGTTCCATACAACTAAAATTAAATGGATATATCTTTAAAGAGAATGCATTTAATGATTAAGAGAACTAAGAGTTTGGTAATTTAAGTGTTAATCTTAACTTACTAATAAAATAAATGCAGTTAAGATAAATACTCTTTTGCTGATTTAAATCTAAATAAGCATTTCTTTTACTATCTAACTTTCTCTATCCTTATTACTAATTTCTAAATCTTTTCTAACCCATTCTTTTATGACTTTATGTAGAAATCTAAGTATTTAAAGGTAACTATAAAATAAACGTATTAGCTTTCTCTTGTTAATTAGAAATAAGTATAGCTTCATTAAACTAATAATTAATTACTTTATATAGCAACTACTTGCATTAGAATTAACATATGTGACCAAACAATCATAAGGAGTAAAAGTACAAATGATATAGATTATTCAAATAGATATTTTAGGTTTAGCTCTATAGGAATAAAGATATTAGCAATATGCATCTTTTAAGCATATTAGCAATCATTATCTTATATAAAAAGCTTTATTTAGCTTAGAGGTTTTATTAGTTATAGTTGAAAGTTTAAAGATATAAGTAAATAATTTTTATGGTTTGCAGTTGTATTTGACTAATATCTTACAATTTCGTTGAGTTATAAAGAAGTTTAGAGAAATAAACAATTTATAATACAAGATAGGAACTTAATTCAAATACTGAGTTAAAAGTGTAGTTAACTTACTTTAATTTTGTAAAAACTTAGAACTATTTTCACTAAGTGTATTATACACAATTCTTTACAATAATGGTTGCTAAAGGAAATAAGTTAGTGAGAATAAAAGCAATAAACTAGAATTAAAAAAATATACCAAAACTAAATAAATAACAAAGATCAATTATAATACAAATAACTAATGCTTCATTATTAATTCAATAAAAATGCTTCAAAAATCTCTTTACTTAGCTAAACTATTGCTCAATTGAAATTTGTAGCTATTTTTTTAATTTACTTCGTATTTGCTTAAAAGTAATAAATCAAGTTCTTCAGTTTAAATTTACTTGAAATTTAAAGAAAAATGTTTTGATTATAATTTTAAATAAAGCATTGGTATGCTTTTATATTTAATCTTTATTCTTTATTATCTATCTTAGTTCTCCAAATACTCCTATTATTTGCAAATTTAATAATTAACCTGGTATTCATGGTAGTTGTACTAAAATAAAAATAGTAAATTACTTAAATTAATTATATATTTTATAATAATTCTAGCTTTATTTTAATATTTAAGCTTTAAAACATTCATAAAAATAAAGTTAGATTATATAGTTCATCAATAGAAAAGCCTCTATATAATAACTTAATTTACAATTAAATAGACTAAATAAATTTTTAGATGTAAGAATTATTTAAATTAAATCTAAATCGTTAAATAGTAACAAGCTCTAATAATTTTTCATAGCATTCAGATATTTAAAAGCTTAGTCATTTAGCAATTAAGCCTAATAATAGAATTATATAGAAATGATATATAAATTTAATGACGATTAATGATAGTAGTATTATAGACTTCTCAATAAATCTAAATAGAAAACTACAAATCTTATTTTTAATGAAAGCGATATATTTTATTAGTTCTTGCTGGCTATTTTAAGTTTGAGTAAAAGATTTACGTATATCTTAGAATGCTTCTTCTATGATTATAAATATATGTTTTTCTGAAGAGCAGTTAAATTAATGAAAGCTATTAACTCTATTTACATGATTTATTATGCTTGGTATATTACAAGTTATAACATGGAGTTATTAAAAAGAGAAATACTCTGAATATAAAGCATAAGTGCTTTGCTACTCTAGAATTTGTAGTGAATGAAAATATAATTATAATAGCTTTGCTTCTCTTTAATTCCAAATAAGTTAATTTTGGAAAGTAAGCTATTAAGTGATTAAGAGCAGCAAAAGCATTTACTAATTAAATTAAACGTTTATTTATAATTTTAAGAGTAATCGACTATCGGAAATAATTGAATTAAGTAACTTCGTGGTAGCAACATAAATAACTACGTGGTTGGAATTAATCACAGTAAAATATTTTAGACACATCAATGCAGTCCAGTGAAATTGTAAACTTTAAGGATTAGTTAAAGGAGTTACATGAAATCTAGTAGAAGAAAACTTTAAAAAGCGAAATGACAAAGCATTGAAGTGATTAAGAAGATAATATGCTACTTTCACTTTACAAAAAATATAAAAATAATTGACAGATTATAGCCAACTAACTTAACATTACATTCAAAGACAACCATTAAAAAAGAACAAATCGATAGGTAAGAGAAAGATTCAAGAATCATATAAATCCAAAACTCAAAAGTAAGAATTTATTTTAGAGGGATAATGAAAAGAAAGTGAAGACAATTTAATTCTAAAACTTAGAAATTTGCAGTGATAATGAAGTTAAATAGCTAAAAAACTTGGAAATCGTAATGAGCATATGGTAAAAAATAGATATAATTATTTAATAAAAAAGCAAAATTCTACTAAAACAAAAAAAGATTCTTCTAAAAGTGAATCTTAATAAAAAAATTCTTCCTAAAAAGATACTGAAAGTAAGAATAAATAATAGGAATAAGTTTTTTAAAATAAAAAAACAATAAATAATCATTAAGTTGATGAAAATCAAAATCTTTAAGTTTAAGCTGAATCATAAAATGAAGATAAGACTGGCTCTGCTGAGACTTTAAACTTAAGTTTAATTTAGGATACTCAAAATAATGTACAGTCGAATGTCTTCTTGGTTCAGCCTCCTTTCATGTATTATTATAATTTTAATAACGTCTATTATTTTGAAGGTTTCACACCCTACTCTCAAAAATGCTTTTTTTAATTTAATAATTTAATAGCTTAATATTTATTCATTTTAGCAGTTATAAACTACAATCAATTATTTTTCTTTAATTTTTTTATAAGATCAAAATTAAGCAATCTCAATAAGAGTAATTTATGAAATCTTAAAGTTAAATTGTAATTAAAGTAAGAGTTATAACCTCATAAAATCAATTAGTGACTATTTTTTCTCTAACGGCCTGTAATTTATGATATTCCTTTCTTTTTTCCAGAAATTCATCAATGAATTCTTAGGCGTTTTTTTATCCTTTTAAAAAGTTTTCAACTTAAGTGTCAGTTTCCTTTTAATATTATCTAGCTCTTGATTCAAGTTCGTTTTGTAAGGACTTAACACTAAATCTATTGCTTATAGCTGTGACCTACTTTTCTAATTAGTTAAGTGTTTGCATTTCGTCATCATACAACTACTTCTAAGCATTGTACTTCTAGAAGATTTCGTTAGCATTTTATTCTAATTTGAGAGTTTCTTTGGCTATATTGATATTCTATTGTAGAATTTCAGTCTTTTCTTATTGAATTTTCTTTATTTCCTCACAACTTTGGAAAAATTTCTCACGTTCTGTTTCATTATCATTAAGTGTTTAAAGCTATTCATATGAAAGAGAGTCCAATTCCTTAAACAAAGGATATTATATTTGAGGCTATTGATTTTAATTGGTTAGATAGTTTGTTGAAGGTGGGCGCTTTTGAAACTCAGCAATAATTTGCTAAGTAGCAGAAACCAAAGTAGTTTATCTGTAAACCCACTGTATGTTCTTAATTTGCTTGCTATTTTAGTCAATAAAAGGATGATATAACTCACTCAATACAGAAAATAATGGAGGCTATCGAGGAAAATCTCGCAGCAATTCACTGAATTACAACTTACATTTAAAGAGGAATAATTATAGAAGCAATCTATATCTTCAAGGTAAGCCTATGTGGCTCTGGCCTTTTGGCCATTGGAAATTGTTTTGTGAATTGACTTATTAAAGAATCTGCTTCGCTGTACATTTATATCAAGATATAAACGAAATTAAATAAACATGGAGATAAGAATTTATTAATTAAACAAAAGGATAATTAACTCTTATTTTCTTTATACTCTATGCAAAAGAATAGTTTTAATCAGTTAAAACTAAATAGATGAAATTTATTTCAGAATTTAATAGTAAAAGCCTGTTATTTATTTAATTTAAATCTTAAGTATAAAATAAAGCTTTTCATCGTTATAATTAACAGATATCTTCAGATTAATATAAATTTACTCTAGCTTATGTGTAACTATTATTTTCTTTGGTTAAATATAAAGAATGAATAAAGATATTCCATAATGAAGTTTATTAAATTTAATTAATTAAATAGATTGATATAAACATTTATCAGCTTCCTTATTTTTATGTAATAGAAAATAATTGGTGTACTGGTATCTTTGAGTAGAGAACAAACTCAAGTATATAGAGTAAAAGCTTTACTTTTTCTGATTGTCTTATTTAAATAAAAATAACGAGTTCATATAAATAGTTTGATTTACTAAAAATTTATCATTGTATTGCACACTCAATCATTTTATTTATATAAACTAAAAGGATGTAACATCAAGATATTACTATAATATAAGTGAATGATATTTAATCCAAAAAATTAAAAGTTAGAATGAAGGGATATGAATAAGACACTTATGAACATGTTAATAGAGGAAGTTTAATTTAAAATATCAAAAATAGATTAAGCAACTAAATAGCAATTATATTAAACCTATTTAATTATTAAGATAAACTTCATTAAAGTTAAGATTTATATACAAAGTTTAGGAAAAATCTTATATGTTAACTTTTGAAAACTTTCCAAGCTTTAAATTATAAAAAATAATTAGATTATAACTAGTACGAGCTAAGATTTCTTTTAATATTAGTCTTCTTTAATTTAAACTGACTTATTAATATATTGCTAGAAATAGACAAATGAAAATTTAAAAACTTTATTAATTTCAATCAATTAATAAAATATAATTTCTATAATTATAAGCTATACAGCGGTAATTTCTTTAAAGCTGCTATAATTAAACTTTTAATTAGAAAGTTAATCTTATTTGCTAAAATTAGTTTTAATAAAATGAATATCTAAAGTATGTATTATAACATTTTATTGTATAAGAATATATCTTAAATTAAAATTTAATAAGCATTTTATATAACAAAAGTATCTTATTTTTAATTAATTAGAAAATAAAATTTATGCAAAGCTAATTTTTTAAAGTTAAAGCTTTGTATGTTTGTTCTTTTTGCTTATAAAGATATATAGAAACTTATTATAAAGATTAAATCTATTTGTTGCTTTGCTTACCTTTATCTTTTTAAATAGCATTTATAGATTTTCTTATTCAAGCAAAGATTTTCACTCGTTAAAAGTATTAAAAAAGCTTTGCTTATTAAATAATAATTTATTTGAAAGCACCATTTTTTATTAGTTGAAGGATATAATTGATCGTTTGATTGCTACTATGAACATTTTATTTAAGTATCTTATTTTCTTCGTGAGTGGTACATTGATCACTTTATTAATTACTACGACAATGTAAGCAAACTATAAAAAAGAAACAGAAGTTAGATTTTATTTACCTAAATAAAAATAAAACATTTGAAAAGGATATGAAGCATTCAAAAATCCAAATGAAGAGATAGCAGATGGAATAACAGTAGAGAAACTAAGAAAGATATGAAGAAATTGTTCGGGAGGAATATTTTTAGATTTAGGATCTAGCACTGGAGAATAAATACGAAAAATTTATAATTCTGATAAATTTCCAAGAGCATGAACACTTAAGTTAATGAATAAATATTTTGATAAAAATAGAACTAATGTATGTGCAATAGGATTTGAACCAAATCCATTACATATGTAATATTTATAGAAATTGAACATTTATTTTTAGATGAGAAATTTCTAAGCTTTTGTAATGAATGGGATTGCTATATTAAATAAGCGAGGAAATTCTGCTTTTTATAGAGATAAATCTTCCAAAAAATAAAATAAACTGAAATCCGATAGAGAATTAGGAGCCTCATTGTGAAATTGGTAAGGATTGAGATAAAACGAAAGCATTTAAGTTTAACTTTTGAGTCTTCCTGAATTTATGTAGAAGGTTGTAACTCCAATTGCTACAGAAGAATAAAAACGTACTGGAAAACGTCCAAACGTGGTGATGAAAATGGATATAGAGGGAGCAGAGTATGCTGTTATGCCTGCAATGATAGTTTCTGGAGAATTATGTAATGTAGATCTTTTATTTATTGAATGACATCGCAACATTTTAAAAAAAAATGTTACTCTAAATGCTTAAATGAATGGAAATTAGATTGAAAGAGCATTCAAGAAATTGAAGAAAATATATACAGAATGCAAAACAGAAATAAATCAAATAGATGAAGAAACATACAAAGAATAACAAAATTAGTTTGACTGAGATCTTAATTATGTTATCTAATCTAATATTCTTTAAAGTATTAACTTCTTCATCATTACATATTCGTTAATTTGAATAAATCTTTTATTTATAATGTTACTAGTTATGAATAGAGGTAACTAAAACTTATTATATATAAAAAATTAGACTGTATGAAGTTAAAAATTAACCTGGAAATCAATTGATTACTAAGATAAATTATAAATGCTTATTGAAGGCTTCAGTTTAAAAATATAATAAATTATTTAATTAAAATCTCTAAGATTTAAATAAACTATTTATTAGTTTATGCAAGCAAAATAAATAAGATGCAAAGAGTATAGCTACAATGATTGATATATCTTAATTGAAATATAGATCAACTCATTATCAAATTAAATCATTTTATTAAAAAATTCCTTTCATTCTTTTAATTCTAAGTAAATTAGTTAAGAATCTTTCAGCTTTTTAGATATAATTATAGAAAAAATAAGTTTCTATAAACTAAATAATTAATTTGGACTTTAATATTATATGCCTGCCAATAAAAATTTCATAGATAAGCAAAATAAATCTTAGCTACTAATAACAAATAAACTTACTATATTTTTCATTTAGACAAATTCTTATCCTGAAACTATATAAGCAAAAAGTATGAAAAGTTTGTTCTGACTCAAAATAATCTTATTTCAAGCTTTATTCCTTATTAAATAATAATTTATTTGAAAGCACCATTTTTTATTAGTTGAAGGATATAATTGATCGTTTGATTGCTACTATGAACATTTTATTTAAGTATCTTATTTTCTTCGTGAGTGGTACATTGATCACTTTATTAATTACTACGACAATGTAAGCAAACTATAAAAAAGAAACAGAAGTTAGATTTTATTTACCTAAATAAAAATAAAACATTTGAAAAGGATATGAAGTATTCAGAAATCCAAATGAGGAGATAGCAGATGGAATAACAGTAGAGAAACTAAGAAAGATATGAAGAAATTGTTCGGGAGGAATATTTTTAGATTTAGGATCAAATATTGGAGTATAAATAAGAAAAATGTATAACCCAGAAAAATTTCCGAAAGCTCGTTCCCTATGAATTTTTGAACAATATTTTGATAAAAATAGAACTAATGTATGTGCAATAGGATTTGAACCAAATCCTGTTCATACAGAATATTTGAATAAATTAAATAACTATTTTCAAACAAACAAGATACAAGCATACATAATGACTAATATTGCCGTTTTAAGTCGCCGAGGAACTGCAACATTTTTTCGAGATAATAAAGTTAAAAGAAATAAAAGATAAAAAGTTGATTATGAGCTTGGGGCTTCATTGTGGAATTGAAAAAATGTAAGTGATAGTGTTTAAGTTTAGCTAATGAGCCTACCTGAATTTATGAAAAAATTTGTAGCTCCAATTATGTAAGAAGAAAAAAAACATACTGGAAAACGTCCAAATGTAGTGATGAAAATGGATATAGAGGGAGCAGAGTATGCAGTTATACCTGCAATGATAGTTTCTGGTTAACTTTGCAATGTTGATTTTGTAATTATTGAATGACATCCTGATATGTTTCAAAAAAATATGACAGTGCATGTTTAAATGAGTGTAAATTAGATAGAACGCGTATTCAATAGTATGAAAACTATGTATCCAGAATGCAAAACAATAACCATACGATTTGATGACGAGACTTATAAAGATTCTGTTGTTAAATTTGATTGAAACTATTTTTCTATTTTAATATATAGACTTTAACAGAATTTAATATCTTAGGTATAAAATTATTATATTACTTTCTTCTATTTTAATAATTTTTCTGGCTTATTTTTTAATATTTCTTTAATGTAATTTAAAAGAATTAAGAATATATTTAATATTCAATTTAAAAAATTATTTAATTAAAAAGTTCCTTAAAGACAGCTTTACGATTTTTCATCTTCTTTAAATTCTTCTAAAAACTAGCTCAGCTAAATATTGAATTCATTTTGAGTTTAATCAAAAGTTTGGTTATTGCTACATTATATTTACTATTCTTATTCCTGAGATTCCTCTATAGATTCTTAAATTGTATATAAAGTTTCCTGTTATGCTTATGACTGAAAACTTTAATTCAGAGCAAAAATATCCTTTATTTTTGAAATTTATCCTTATATGTTGAAGCTCTTTTTTATTTATTAAGGTTCTTAATTTAAAAATGATTTATTTTTTTAATTTGATTTAAGTGAATTTTGTTTATTAACACTATGAACTTAGATTTCGTTTATTTTCTTTAGACTCAGGTTTTCTTGAGTTGCGTAAGTACTTTTAATTTAAATATTAGAGGGTTGATATTATATAAGTTATCCTTCAAACTACTCATAATATTATAAGAATTTTCTTATTCTACTTGATCAATATTTCTCTTAAGATTAATACTAGTTTTTAATGTTGAGCTTATGGAGCTAAAATAAGCTCATACTAAACAGGAGCTAACTTTCTAATGATTAAAGCATTTTTACATAGTTTCTATCTTCAAATTAGGTATATAGTTTAATGCTATGCTTATTGTCCTTAATACTCTCCTGAGATTCAGTTTCTTAAGTTATTTTATCTTACTCTCATTTCTTTATGATATCCAATAGCTTCACTTATTTTTTAAGGAAACCAAATCAAAAGTACAGTTTTAGTTGTTTCTTTTATATTCTTTATCCATACTCTATTAGTAATAGACTTAGTCAAACTTTAATAAAATAAGCATTTGTAGCTACTGCAAGCATTAAAGAAGTGAGATCCATATAATAATAGCGTTCTCCTGATTCAAAATAAATTCCTAGATACAAAATAAAAGCTGAAATAGCTAAAGATTTCATTTCCAAATCGTTTAATTCCTTTTTAGCAAAAGGTTAGTTCCTAAGCTATAGAATTATACTCAAAATTAGAATTAAAATTAAGCATCAAATTTAGAAAATTAAAGATGCTTTTTGAAGGAAAATGAAGACAGAGGAAATAGCAAACTTTTAATACATCTTAATAAATTCTCAGTAGTAAAACTCTTCTTTATATCCTTCTAGTAAAAATCCAAATTAAGAAATCATTTTATAAGACTATAATTAATTACGATGCTTATAAAGATACTATAATACAATTAATGGAACCATTATTCCATAAATTAATAAACCTGGTAAGGTAAAAGTTAGTACAAACTTACGATGATTTCCATGTCAGCATTGTATATCACTATATGAGTTCAAACTTAAAAAATCATCTGAAATTTCATAACAACTGAAGGAACTAAAAATAATAAGAGTTAGGTTTGTATAAATCTAGAAAAATGAAACACTCATAGTTGTGATAAACCATGATTTATTAAAAGGCTTTCACGTAATTAAGGATCATAAACATAAGAAAACTAGAGTTACTATTAATATTATAACAGGTATTGAAATATTAATTAATACTTTGCTGTAATATCTCTCCTCTCCATCTTTCATTATACAATCAAGCGTAAATATTGTAGAAGTGGCTGAAGTAAATTCCTAGTTTAATTTGAATGCTGAAATAATAAAATCAGGCCAGCTTAAATTAAAGTTTTAGATAAGAGTGCAGATTTGCATATAGTTTGTAATAATTTTAAAATAAACTCCATCATATTAATCTTCCTGAGTAGTAGATTTTAAGGTAGTCTTAACAACGTAAGTATTATAAATTATAAATACAAATATAATTATAATCAACAAGATAACTTCAGCGCTTTTATCATAACATTTTTAGCATCTATTTTAACTGTCTTTTGTTCAATCTTAATCGCAAACATTACACATTATTCCCTTATGACCTTCTTTGCAACTTCCTTATCAATTTATCAATTCTTTCATAGACTCTCTTTATGCCTAATCTGATTATTGCTTATAATAATCAACAAATTTGCTATTTAAAATACTTCCTAGGCAAGCATCAAAATAAGGACATTAATGAATTTTTTATTCAGTACAATTTTTTCTTCAATATCCTTCTTTAGGAGTGATTAAATCGCTTCCATAACACCTTCCATTATCTAAGCATTCTTTACAATATTTATCACCTGCATCTAAAGAGTACTATCCAAGTAAGCAATCTTAACATGTATTTCCATCTATTAAAATTTATCCTTAAAGACAATAATTCAAATATACTTGCACTTGTATTTTATTAGTCATTTCATCATTTAAAAGTAAGCTTTCTTAATCTATAGCATTCGTTTCTAATTACAAATTTACGTATGTTCCAGGCTAAGCTTTTATAGATATATCTTTTATGATAAAAATACCTTACTCTGCTTGTATTCTTGTCTTTCCTGATAACTCTGCATCATCGGAAAAAATTTAAGCAATAGAAGAATTATCTGTAGTAACCAATTGACCATAAACATCTACTATTTATACACTTTTTTCTGGTAGAGGAAAGCCTGGTAATTCATCTATTAATAATAAACGCTTTTTATTTTCATTTGTACAGTGACTTAGGACATCTTCAATAGATTAATTATACAATTTAAAAGCGAAAGAACCTATATTGTTTCCATAGAATGCAGAGTTGTTTTTAAATAAAAGGCAAGATTCTTAGCTTTTAACATCTGGAAATATATCAGGAAAAGTACCTTAGAATGAAATGGCTCCCCCTTCTCCTATTGAATTAGATACAAAGTTATTAAAAAATGTATTATTATGCATTTAATACTAGCAAGCTTAGTAATTATCACAAAACAGTCTTAAAGCTCCTCCTTTTGGAATTTAATACTTTCCTCCTTGAAGTTTATTATTCTAAAATTAGTTTTACTTAATCTATACGTTAGCATTTTAGCAGAACCCTGCTCCCCCTTACTCAAAGCCTATACATTAGGTGAAAGAATTATTTAGAATAAAATTAGAGTAATTTTAGTTAAAGTCATTTTCAATACTGAAGCAAGAGCCTGATATTGACTATTGGTTTGTACAGTTACAATTATACATTTCTATTTATGAATTTTTAGAATAAACAGCTGCTCCTATATATTTATCACTTATACCGTAAACAAAAGTTGTGCGATTCAATTTTAAGTAACTACTTACTTCGATAGCTACAGCGGTGTTTACATAATATCAGAGTAGACAATCTTGCATTGTCATATTAGAGCTTTGCATGTATACTATAGATCCTTAGTAATCTAAGGCAGAAATATTATAGAAACTAGTATTGTAAATAGTCAAATTGGATTATATCGAATAAATAACTCCTCCTTAATTCGCTGTCATATCTTTGAAGCTAACTTAATTTAATCTTATTGTAGTCTGCTTTATATAAATACAACCTCCTTATTATCCTTCCCCTCTATAAAAGTTTGTATTATTAATTTCTATTTCTGCTTGAAAATCACTTGAAATAAAGACTCCTGTCAGTCCTTTCTAATCTTCGAAAACAGATTAATTGACAAAGAGTCTAGAACTTAATAATACCATACCAGATGTTTATGTTATAGCTGAGTTATTAGACATAACCGATTTATTAAAATTCAAACTACTTTAATAAACAAATACTGCTGATATCTTGGCAAAGTTATTTGCAATCTAAGTACTTTATATTAAGCTTGGCTTCTGCTAATTTGAAGTTCATAAATTTATAATGCCTATTGAATATGCTAAATTGGAATAAATTAGTGAATTATTTATTTCAAATTAAGAACTTTGAGCATATACAATTGCTCCCTCATTACCATTATTACTCCAAAAAGTTGAATTTTCACTCTTAAAATAGCTATTCATTTGTAAGTAGCAAACTCCTCCCTTACTATACGCTTCATTTTGGTTACATTCGCTTTAATTGAAGAACAGATTTGTTGTGGAAATATGAAAAACAGCTCCTTCTTATGCTTTATTTTTTATAAAAATAGAATTATTAACAGTTATGTTGGATTAATCTGATTTCACAAAGCCTCCTGATGATGCTTCGTTTTCTTCTACTTTAATGAAATTAATAGTTATGTTCCCTTAAGAAACTTAAAATACAGCTCCATTAAGAGCTTTGTTCTTTATAAAGGTACAATTAGAAACTTAAATTTAATCCTGATTAGCATCTATAACTCCTCCTTAGTTTTAAGCTTCATTTTCTTTAAAAAAGCATCTTGTGATTTTATAATTGGAAAGCTAAGATGAAATTGATCCTCCCTTTGTTGCGAAATTATTTAAAAAAAACGAATTATCAAAATTTCCCTTTGCATACTTTAAGTTTAAAATGAATGTATTAGTTGCGAAATTTTTAACCACACTACTGTTAATAAACTAGAAATTTTGATTTAAGATAGCAAATATAGACCCACTTAATACTTCATTTTTCTCTATATGACTGTCCATAAATTATATTTGATAGTTACTACTTTATATCAAATTTAACTATGCAAGGTTGGAAATAAAAATGGTTTTTAGCATAGTTGTATTCTTTATCTACTGAGTAAATACAACTTAGTTTGCTTCATTATTTTACAGAGTACAGTTATCTAAAAGAAAGATGCCAGAGTTAGAAATGTCTATCAAATTACCTCCTAAAGCTATATTGCTAATCATTTCGACTTACTTAAATCTAGCGCTTGAGTCTTATAGGAATAGAATTGATTCTCTTTTTGCTTCATTGTACAATAATTAAATGTTGGATAAATTTAAATCTGATTAGTATAAATAAAATATTGATCCACTGTCTACTTAGTTATACTCAATCTAAATCTCTTCCATAGAAAAATTTCCATACTAAGCATATATGACTCCACCTTATTTTTCTGCCTAGTTCATAATAAAATTGCATTGCATTATATTAATTACTGATAGCACGATATTTAACCAAAAGCAGCCTCCTGTCTAAGCTTTGTTTTCTTAGATTTCTAAGTGATTTAAGTATAAATATCCACTTTATTGATACAGGACTCCTCCTTCTTATGCTTTATTTTTGATGGCTGTTAAATTATCAATAGCAACTTATGAGTTGATACTATAGATCAAGCCTCCTTAATTTGCTTCGTTGTTTTCAGCATAAACTTATGTAATAGTAACTTCGGATTTACTGAAGAATAGTATTCCTTAACTTAATGCTAGGTTATTTATTACCTAAAGATTAATTAAAGATATCTACTACTCTTATATAAAAATAGCACTTCCTGAGCTAGCTTAATTAGAAACAAACTAACAATTCTAAAGGGTTAGCAAATTCGTTGTAGTTTAGACTTCAAAATAAAAAGCACCTCCATCATATGAAGCATTATTATACATAAATGTACTATTTATCACTTAATGGATAGTTGAATGCTTAAATTAAGAAAATCCTCCATTTCCATTTGTTGCTTCATTTTTTTCAGCTACTATGTCTATTAATTCGGTTAAACTTGAATTAACTAAATCAAGAACTCCACTAGATTTTGCACTATTTTGTAAGAAAAGGCAGCTCTTTACTGATTAAATATCAGCAGTAATTGAGCTAATTACTCCTCCACTTGTATTCGCTTAATTTTTAATAAATTAGCAGTTTAAAATTTATTTCATTCTAGTGTTTTCAAAAAAGAAACAGCCTCCTGATTCTTTTTCAGCAACATTTTCTTCAAAAGTTAAGTTTTCAATATTATCAAGAATCGAACTTTAAGAAAAGTAAAAGGCTCCACCTTATTTATAAGCTTTGCCTTTTAAAAATTAGCTATTTTCCAAAATTTTTACTTAAGAAGATACAAAACTTGAAAATCCTCCGTTCCCATTATTAGCCTAATTTTGAGATGAATAGATCCTAGAAATTAAATTGATGCTCGTGTTCTAAAAGTAAAGAGCTCCGCTACTTTCACCTTAATTTTAATCAAAAATGCAGTCTTAAATGGATAATATACTCATATTAATTGCAATTAAAGCTGCTCCATTTAATTTTGCACTGTTTAATATAAAAGAGCAGTCTTTTATTCTTTTTATAATAAAGTTTTCAAAATAGAAGCCTCCCCCTTATCCTTCAGCTGAATTTCTTATAATTGTTAAATTATAAATATCATTAGAAATAGAACCATTATGAAAGTAAGAAACTCCTCCACTTTTCTATGCATAGTTCTATGAAAAAAAATTAGATTCAAAATATTCTATTTTCGAAGAATTTATTTAAGCGAATCCTCCACACCCTTATAATGCTTAATTTTCAGATGCATATACATTAGAGATTTTACTTATAGCAACTTAATAAATATCTAAAGCTCCTCCATATGAAGCATTGTTTTTGATAAATTAGCATTCTACTATTTGCTGAATGCTTGAATTAATGATGAACATTACTCCTCCACTTTATCTAGCTGTATTCTAAGTAAATTAATTCTAGTAAAAGTATTAAATTTAAGAGTTTCATATGTATCAGCTTCCTCCAGATATTATAGCTGAGTTATTATTGAAAACGTTATTTTCAACATTTATAATAATTGAATTCTCCTAAACATAAAAAACTCCTCCTTTTTCTTGTGCAGCGTTTCCTTCAAATATACTATTTTTCAAGCAATCAAGTTTTGAACCTCGAAAATAAAAAGTTCCTTAGTTTATTTTATTGCTTTATGCTAGAATTCTATCAAAGAGAGATATTTAAGAGTAATTAAAAGTTAAGATCCCAAAAGTGGCCTAGTTACTTATAAAAGAGCAATTTTCAATAGAATAAAGAGTTTAATTTTAGCCAAATAGCACTGCTCCTGACCTGCCTTTATTCTGCAAAAACTAGTTATTTAGTAATGAATAAATAATTGAATTTTCAACATAAAAGACTCCTCCTTTCCAATCTATTGAATTATAGGAAAAGTTATTATAACTTAATTGTTTTATTTATGCATTTTGCATGAGACAAAAAGCTCCTCCCAATTAATAAGCGCTGTTAAAAGAGAAATCACTATAATTTACATAAACTATTGATGACTAATTTAAGTAAATAAAACCTCCATCATATTAAGAAGCTTTGTTATTAGTTGCTGAAATCATATTAATTTGGGCTATGTATGAATATTATAGATAGAAGGCACCTCCTTATTTTTTGGCTTAGTTATTTGTAAAATTACTTATTGCAACCTCTTCTATTGAAGTATTGTAAATATAACAAGCTCCCCCTTAGATATCAGCGCTGTTATTGTTGAAATAGCTCATTAAAATCTGATCTGCCTTAGAATTATTAAATAAAGCAGCACCTCCATAACTCGCATAATTGCTAATGAAGCTACAATTATTGAACAGCTTTAAACTAGATTAATTCATTCAAATAGCTCCTCCATCTTATGCTTTATTTCAATCGAAATTGCATTTCTCAATGGAACTGTTAGAATTATCTAAATATAAAGATCCACCTTTTAAGCTAGCGACGTTATACTAAAACTAAGATTGGCTAATGTAAGAATTGGTTTTTTGAATGAACAATGCTCCTCCGTTGCTTTATCCTATATTATATAGAAATTAAGAATTCTAAACAGTTAAGACTGAGGTAATAATCTATAAAGGCCCATAGTAAGCTGTATTCTATTTAAACAAGGAACAGTTTATTAGCAAACTACTAAACTCACTATAAATAACGCTCCCTTAGCTTTAAATAAAGGTACAGTTTTCTATTGTTGCTACAGAATGATTAATTTAAATGATTTACCTATTTTTATATGTTTTAAACTGTTATAAAGTAGATCCATATATTTCTAACTAGCTGCTTATTATAGATAAGCATCGATAATATTAATTATTGAAATTCTCTACAAGTATGTTGTACATCCTTAAGGTTGATTGCTAGGCAAATATTAACTATTCATTTTGATAATCATAGACATTCTAACTTTTCAATGTCTTTGCTGTAATGATTAGGTTTTAGAGTATTAAAGTATCATTCTATATTCTTAGATATAAATCTTTTGTTTATATAGAAAGAGTTCCATTTTATTCCTTATTGTAGCACATTACTTGGAATTACTCACTTGTCTCGCAATCTTAAAATTTCTAAATTGTAAATACTTTAGTACTAATTCATTTTGCACCTCCTCTTACAATTTCGCATTTATCAATGCAAGCATTACAAGCTAAACAGTTCATTTCATGAATATGTGGAGATACAAAAATTGTATATGAAGATCCTTCTTTTAAGTTATAAATGGTATCTGATAGGGAAGTAAAAGGGTAATCTTTTGTTCCATTAGAGTATGAAATACTGAAAAACTTAGACACTTCTGGAGTAGTAACGTAGATTTCTTCTGATGCTTCTTTAGCATCGATAAAAATAAGAAAAGTTAAAAGAAAGAAACTAGTCATTAAAGCCAATTTCATTTATTTTATTAAGAAACAGGTATCAACTTAATGCTTCTATTAATTCAAAATCAGCTACGACTAACTGCTTAATTAGGCAAATTAATTTTTATTTAGGCTCTTTAGTAATTATTTTAAGCACTCAAGTAAATTGCTTTTTATTAACCTTCATCCTAGCTTTACTTAATCCTGCTATATTTTGCGAAAAAGACAGGATATACTTTTGTTTAGCTTTAAGATTATAATAAACACTTATATTAGACCTATATGTTTATTTTAAGTTATCCTGTTAAAATTGCAATTAATATTGTTAAGTTAATGGACCAAGTTTAGTAAAATTAGAAATAGTGCTTGCTAACTTAAAATTTGAAATAAGTGCTTTAATGCTTTAATACGCTAAATTTGATATCTACTTGATTACTATGAATTATGAATAGCACTTTATTAAATAGAATATCCTTAGAACTTACAACTTTTCTTTCTTATTATTTGAATAGATAATCTAAACATACCTTAATAGATTTTACTATGGCCATTTATATAAATAGTAGTTATTCTAATGTACATCATTTTTAAGCCTAGACAGGAAATGCTAATTTAGCACTGCAAAGTTTTATTATAAAGCTTTATTTAAGATTTAATAGAGCCTCTGTTTGCTATTGTATCTAATAGGTATATTTCTTTATTAGCTTATTCCTATTTAACTTACACTTTACAGTTTTGGATTTAAGTATTACTATTTTAAATTTCCTTTCTAGCTTAAATTTACAAGTTGTATAACTATTTTTGAGGCAAACTTTTGAAATCTAGTATGATCTTAATTAGTTATAGGATTGCATTTATTATATGTAAATCATTAGAATTTATAAAGAGAGAAAGGGACTTTGATAAAGGAATGCTTAAGCAAGTAACTATTTATATCTAACTATTAAGCTACTTATATATAACTTACTCTAACTGTTTATACACAAAGCTGTAAAGATACAAGTACTTCTATTTTATCATCTATCTTCCTAACTATTAGAGAGATATATAAGTACGCACAATATCCTGCTTTATTAATAAAATATTGCTATAAATACTCTAAACTGACTGATAGCATGCATTTAATATTAGATGCAAACTAAAAATATAAAGCAACTATAAGTAAACTAAAGCAATTGTATATCTTTCATTGCCTCTAGTATCTCTTATTCAATAAACTGCTAGCCAAACAAATTTAAAAATAGTCCTTACTATAAATATGTTATATTTGACAGCAGCCTAATGCAAACTTCCTTAGCCTTAGTGCTTTAAATATTTCCCTCTTTATTAATGTGACTATTATTCTAGACATTAAGAAGATTTATTGCTATATAGTATCAGGATTATTAAATGGCATTAATTTATAAATATTTAGTCTAATTTTGATTGATTCATTATGCTACTAAAATACTTTTATTTGTTGTGCTTATTTCTTAACTCTCTTGAATAAATAAAGACTATTCCCTTTTAGCATTTAATAAGCAAGGAAGTATTAATTTCTAGTACTTTGGTGCAATACAAATAGATGATTTCTTATATAAGTATAGAATTTAAGTAAGTATATCTCTGCTAGTTTAGACTAGCTAAATTTTTAGCTCTAAGCCTAATTTAATTTTGATCCCTTAGTTGTATTCAAAGATTTTTCCTATTTATCACTTTTTATTCCCAAAGCTAAATTAATCTTTAGCCATTTATTTAGTTTACCAAAAGGTTGATGCAGCTTTAGCAACTTTGCTATTTAGCTCATTGAGAAGCAAAGGCTCACTAAACTCTTGCTTTAGCTGATATATTTCTATAAGAGTCTTAATTTAATGAGACTGAATACTAAACTAGATAGTTTAAAGCTTTGAGAAGAGTATTACTAAAGCATACTGTATTTAAGAGATTTGCTTAGTTAAAAAGCGATCCCCAATTATTTTAATGCCAGCCCTATAATTTAAAAGAAAGCAATAGATATGGAGTTCTGCTTATTAGTGAATAAGCAGAACTAATTATAAATGCAAGAGATATAAAGCTTACCTGAATGCTCTTGCTTTTAATAATTTAACACAACTAGCAATGTTCCTTATACTCTGCATTGCTCTCATACTGTATGTCTAAAATGCGCTACTTAATACAGTCAATAAGTAGGTTAAAGCACTTTAATAGCATGTTAATCATGTAATTTTGTAACTGAAGTCTAGAATATTACCAGCCTGCAAATCAACTAGCAAATCATTTAAACTTACGAAAAGCATACTTTGAATAATTTCTTGCTGCAAAGCACTTTACCTGGGTAATAAGCTTAGCAACTATCTAATTAAAGCCTGAATAAGTATGAATAAAGGCATGACTCTAGCTTGTTAGTAGGGAAAAGCTTTATAACGCATGAATTTTTGTATATGTTGTATTTGAAGTTCATGCAGAAACGTAAAAGACTTGCAAAAGAGAATTAGTTTTCCCTTATTCCTCTCATGGTGATAAAATGAGAAATATTGCCTAACTTAATAGTTAAAAAGCTATACTAGATTTTAGCTTAAGCTGCTTATAAAAGTAGAAGCTGGTATCATAGATATAGATAAAATGACTACTTAAATATCAATATCAAGTACAATATTGCATAGCAGTCCTTTTAACTAGTCTAGTCCTAGAATCTTCCTTTTTAAGACGGAGCCTTTACATTTAACTTATAGCTTAACGTTGGTGGAATCATAGCATCAGGAGGCTAAAGCGAAAAGACTGGATATTAGTGAAAAATAATAAGGAAAGATCAAATCTAAGATTACAAAATGCCTCAATAGAGAGGGTGGCATAGATGCTTCGAACTTCACAAGCAAATTTATGTAATAGGAGGAAATAAAAGTTCCTGCTTAGCATGAAACAAGTAGCTAAAGAACTTTACTCAAATTTAGTCTTTACCTTCAGAACTTGGAGGATTTGGGATTTGTAACTGAGATTAAGCAATTTATACATTTGGTGGAGAATATTGGATGGAAAATTCAAGCAGCATATATTATTACGAAATACAAAGGAACTAATGGTTTCTAGATGGTATGTATTTACCTTATCCTTCTTATAATGTATCAGCTGTAAACTTTTCTTCATTTCTAATATGGGATCATTAATGTCAAAATGATACTTTATTATATGATAAAAAAAGCATTTTCATACATGGATAGAAGTATCCACATGTAGAAAATATCTGATACCTTCCTAATCTTTACAAGTCTACTATATATATATGATCTTCTTAGTCTACTTAAATTAATATAATTGAAAAGCTAGGAATAATGATTTATGACATCAAGTTAGCTAAGTGGAGATTTGAATCATCCTAGAAGTGTAATTCTAATAAATAAGAAGCAGCTAGCATGCATGAAGCCTAGTAAAATGGTTTGTTTTAAGATGAATGAATATTTACTTTGAGGAACTATTTTATTAATATTTAATTAGTTTAATCAAGATGCCATTTTAACTTCCTTACTTATGAATATAATGATTAACTAACTTAATATAGCCAGAGAAGTATAAACTTATAGCTCTACTAATTTGCTTTAGAGTTTTATTGCTTGTCATGTAATTAAGCATTACTTTGCTCCTAAAGACTCCCTTGTACTTTCTTATTGCTTTGCTTCTTAACTAGTATCCTAAGGTTATATTAAAGTGGTAGTTTTAAGATAAAGCCCTTAGTTTCTATTAATGAGCCATAGAAAAATGAATGCTCCTAATTACTCTTCTAAGCAATTAATGAATGTTTAGCACACTCTTATAGAACTAGATTGTCTAGAGCTTACTAAATTATGATTTCGTATTTGCTATGAAATCAAATAATTGCATATTCTAGCAGCATTCTAATATTTATCTTTATTAACTAGCTTAGCCTTTTCGTTTGCTTTAGCTTGCAAAAGTTAGGTAATATGGTTATGCTTATCTATTAATTGCTAAAGTATAATCATAAACTACTATGTCATAACATTAAGCTTCTAGCACATAATTTACATACACATTAAGTGTATTAAAGTATCCCTAAGAGAAACATATATTATCATAGTTAAGCTTTTCCTTCATGGAGTTAAATTAGCATCAAGCTAAGCTTACATTTAGTTTTCCCAATAAAGAACAAAAGCCAGCACCAATTAGTTAAAGCAGAAGTATTTAGTTAGGAATCCTTTATCCTATAAGCTAACTAGCTCTTATAAGCATACGAAGTAAATAATAAGCAATAAGTGACATAATAAATTAGCAGTAATTTATAAGTAGTAGTTACATTTCCCTTAGTTTAGTATTTAGAAAATAATAAATACTAAATTAAGTTAAAGCTATCTTGGCTAATTAGCTTGAAGTGATCTAATATAATAGTATATCATCTACTAAGTAACTCTATATAAGTTACGCTTTCTATTAATTGCTTTCCTTTTTATTGCTTAGCAATATTAAATCTTAGATATAATAATGCCTTCTAACTTGTTCTAGTAGTTTTCATAATGAAGCAGTTCTTTATTTGCAAAGTTAGCGTTTAAAGTCATTTTTATTATTGAACTATGAGTTATTATTTATAGTTCAGATATTTTGCTGCTTCAGCTATTAAATATCAAGTCAAGTTTAAAGCAAAAGGCTTTCTTTATAATAGGAATAATGACACTACTAATATAATACTTATTTGGTGCTTTAGTATGCTTACTTAGATCCTTATTTATTAGGAAGAGAAGCGCTTTTCTAAACTTAATTTAAGCTAAAGTAAGCTTTGAAGCTACTTTACTGAATCACTGCAACTAATACTGCTATTATGAGAAGTTTACACTGGAACTAGCTATTTAAGTGATGATGGAATACAATTGCTTAACTAGAAACTAATTAATCTCACTCAATTAGCAATAATTCCCTTTTAGTTTATATGTGCAGAAACCAATAAAGCAAAGCTAAATTTACTTATGATCACTAACTTAGTTTTCTCTATTAAAGCAAATGCTTAAATATCAAAATAGAAGGATAAATGATAACTTGTTATATTTAATACTCAAATAGAGCAAAACTTTAATAAGCATTAGTTTCATAGATATGGAATACCATTTAATAACTTAAGCAACTAAAATAGAGATGCACCACATGCAATAATAATGTAATACTCTTATTAGTTGTTTAGACTAGCCAACCAACTCTAAAAGTTGCTTTATTATACTAAAGTCTTTAACTGTCTTGAGTCTCTAAAATATTATATAGATTAATCTCTTTTACACTAAAAGAAGTAAACTTAATAAGTTTACTCTTATTACTGCAAGTTAATGGAATATCAATGTTTTAAGTGATGATTCAATGAAGAGAGTATGATAATGTTAATTATTAAAGTAAAGTTGCTTTATCTATATTTCAAAAGTCAGCTTTTCTCTAAACTGGATTGATGGAAACATTTATCTCACTAGTTAAAATATTTATATTTGAATTTAAAATTCTTTGGGAAGGAATGTAAATCTACTAATTAGCCTTTTTTATCCCTAGACTTTAATTCTAGAACTGATCTCTAACTAGCTTGTCATTTTACGATTATTAGCTCTAGAAAGATTCCATAAAACTGCTTTATTGAAGAGAATTCTAGTTCTATATGCTTAAACTTGATATTTGTGAGTTAGAAGATTAGCAAGTTTCTACCACTTTATTTACTCCTAAGGCTTTGCTATCACATATCGCAAGATTCTATAAAATGCTTATCATTTCCTTATTTAAGGTTAAAAATACTGCCTCTATTTCTTGAGACACTTAACCTAATAGTTCTATTTCTTTAACTTCACTATAAGATTTTCTTATTTGGTTCAAAAGATTTTCAGAGTTAATGAAATCTACTGCAAGTGGTTTCTAGAACATAGAGCTTTATTTTATGCCTTATGCTAATTTTTCCTATTTTTTTAGTCTTTTATATACTTTTTCTGCTTGCTTTATGATTTGCTTCGACTTCCCCTTTAGCTCTTGCAGCTAGTAATTAAGATTTTATAAGAGTTAGGAACAGTTTCGGAACATTATTCCTTGAGTATTTAGTTCTTTGCATTGCATTTCTAGAACATTTTAGTAATGTGTGCATGCTTTATCTCCATTAATATCCACACGCAAGAAGTTCCTTTTAACGGCATCTGCTCCCTTTAATAGAAACTCCCATTATTAATTAGAAGACTTTATCAAACTAAGAACTTCATGCCTTTAGTTCTTTAATTGAAGTCTTTGATTTTTTACTTTAGATATAATAACATCCAGCAAGTCATTCTCTTAACTAACTTCTTGTGTAACTTTCTATTTCTATAAGCAAGGAATTAGCTATTCGAGACTCTACTTATTTAGCTACATTAAAACTAAATCCAACAGTCAGTCATATAGGAATGCTTAGATACTTTAGATACTAGCTAGTTTAATAGTTTAGTTAAAGGGAGTAATTTAAATAACACACTTAGGATTTTCTCAGTTCTAGTAGAAATTAAACTTAGTAAGAGCAATCCTGCTTAAATCATCTAGTCCTATCTTGTAAGCATAATGTGCCTGATAAACTATACTTGATACTAGAAATAGAATAATAAACTTTGCACTTAGTGCTTGTATAACTAAACTTGTCTAACTTAGTAATAAACATTAAATATCTAATAATTTAAGCAAAGTATAATGGAATAATATAAACATCACAATCGACACTACTATCTACCTTTAATCTTTTAAACTAATACTTTTTAATATGATAAAGATATCTAATACATTAAAAGAGTCTTACCTTAAACTTTATTTTATAATCAAGTTAGTCACAAGCATTAAGAATGATAGATATTTAATTTCCTAATATAATTTATTAACAGAAATTATTAGACATTAAGTTTTAATCAAAGCAGTAGTAGTTAATAGACGGATAGAGATATTTATTTATAAACTATTTATTCTGATTAAGGATCTTTATATATTTATATACTGCTTCTATTATTTTAAATTATGGATTAAAAAGGATTTGCAGTTTAACCAAAACTAGATTGTCCTCATGTGAATCAGCTTATTATGCAGTATGAACATTTTACTAGTTTACTTGAAACTTAAGGTATAGACGCTAGAGATACTTAGTGTTCAGGATGTTAGAGTTCAAAAGAGAACTGGATTTGCATGAAGTGTGGCTAAATAAACTGTAGTAGATATGTTAAAGAACATGCATTGGCACATGCATTAGAAACTGAACATGGTATAACCTTGAGTTTCTCAGATCTTTCTTTATGATGCTATTTTTGTGAGTCTTACATTGCTAATGCTGAAACTGTACCTTTTGTGAGCTTTGTTAGAAATAAAAATTTTTCGAATTAATAAGAAATATTAGAATATTCAAAAAAATAGGATTAACGAATAAGCAAAATCAATCTATTTAATAGTCTTAAATTAAATTAATCTAAATTATATAATATTCTCCTTTCAGCTGAATAAAATTATTTTTTTATGATATCACTCTCCTTCTTAAATTCTTTGGCCTTTATTATTGTTATGATTTGACTTTATTTTTTTATTGTTTTGTTTCTCTTCTTCTTTAATCTTTGTTCATATAAAAATTAATTATTTTAATTCTTCTTTATTCTCATATTACTAATGGTTTAAGTTTTCGCTCATTCATTCCTAAAATCAAGTTATTACTAATGTTTTTGTATTATTCTAGACCATGTTTTTTTTATCTTAAGATCAATATCTTCTAATATTCATTTATTCTTTTTTGTTTCTTAATTTATTAAAAGTTGATTATATTCGAGCATCTCTTTCAAATTTTTTTGTCTTTTTCATTATCTTAATTTTTTATTTGATATTTATTCTTTCCATCTTTTCGGATTTATGTTTGTACTTAGATTTTATAATGTTTCTTATATCTGAAGACTGTTTTCTTATATAATTTATCTGTAATATTAGCAATCAAAGACATGTTCAAATTTTTCTTATTGTATACAAATACATAATATTTACTCTTAATCAATGTATCTTTCTGAGAGATCAGCTCTAAAAAATATTAATTGCGTTCTAAGTCTTTAAATAAATTTTTATTCTTTTATTAATTCTTTGTTTGTTTTTATATAGGTAATTTTTTTTAATTTAGTCTCATTTTTAAATTGTTTATAAATTATTTTTGCTTTTTTCATAACTTATATTCTCTTTATTGTTTCCTTGAAAAATTTTGTTTGTATTTTTTTATATATTTCTTTAGTATAATTTTTTATGTTAAGATCTTTTATTTATTCATTGGTTATTTCATAGAATTTTTCAATTTTTTTAATTCTTTTTTATATTTGAGTTCTATTTTCAATTCTTTTTGAAAATTTATACGAATTTTGTATCTTATCTGCTTTTTTCTTTTTCTTGATCAATTCTGAATTAATCTTATAAATTCTTGCATAATTTTAAAAATTTTTATGTTGTTGATTCTTCGAATTTATATCAGTTAAAATCTATATACTTATTTCTTTAAATTATACTTGGGGAATTTTCAAGTATTTTCTAATGATTTATCTTTGTGCTATTTAAATTTAATTCTTTCATTTTTTAATTCCAACTTAAATACTATATGAGATTAATTACGAGCAGTACTCTATTTTTGGCATTATAAATAATCTAAATAAGTTCTTAAAGTTAATTGGTTATGTTTTGTTATAGTTTTTAAAGAATTAGGATTAGAATATAAATATCGATTATTAGAATTTCTTAAAGAGCTACTCAAGCTGAACCTTTTCTTCATTAAGTTAGCTTATTTGATATCCTAGGTATTAAATTTATTACTTCTATTAATTTTTTTCCCTAATAGAAAAAGTTCAATCTATTTGTTCTTTGCATTTTTATTCTTGAGTATTTATATAAATTCGCATTTCTTCGTGTTAATATTAAGTCTTATTAATTTATCAATTTCTTCAGTTTCGTTTAATAAAATTTACATTTTTTTTGGTTATTTGATATTAGTACTAAATCATCTGCTCAAGCAAGTTTAACATGATAAATTTTTTTAATTTTATGACCTAGATTTTCATATTTATCTAAATATCTTAATACTATATCATAGTATATTACTGCTAATAGTGGTCCACTTGAGCTGCCTTGTAAGACTCCATTTACTTACCGAATTTTTCTTTCTATTTCTTCATCAAGATAGAAATGTATATATACTTTTTAATAAGTATCTTTTATATATCGATTATATTTTACGAAATGCTTAACCTTTTCATCTGGTCAAATAAAAATTCACGATTTATTGTATCGAACATTTTTTCTACATCAATCAATGTGATTAATAAGTTTTTACTTTCTTTTTTCTTTTTTCTTTTTATTTTTATAGTTTTCTATTATTTTTTTAATTATCATATATTATTAGCCGTTTGTATCTTTTTTATAAATCCTTTTTAATCTTTATTTAATATGTCTTAATCTCATATTTCTTACTATAATTGGTTATTATTAGTTTATCAAATATTTTTTAAATTACGTTTATGATTGCTATTGGTTGGTAATTTTTTCAGTTTTATTTATTTCCTTTTTTGTGGAGCATTATTATTTTAATTTTTTTCATATTTTTAGTAATTTTAATTACTTCTAACAATTTTAGAAAAATTTGCATAGTATTTATCAAAGTTCGTGAGATGCGTTTTTTATTAGTTCATTTTATATTGAATCGAATCCTTAAACCTTATTGTTAAGTAAAAATCTTATTACATCTCATACTTATTAATATAAAATATTTTCTCATTTTTTATTTTCTTTAAAATTTTTCCATAAATTTTGCCAATTTCTTTATTGTTTTTTTAATTTTAGTTTAAAGAAAGGTTTTATTATTAAATACATCTTTTTTCCAATCTTGAATGAATTCTTCTTATTACATTTTATTTAGGTTCATTTTTGTTCCTTTTTTGGTTTAAAATCTTTTCGGCCATTTCTTGATTATTACTATTTAGAAATATTTATTAATTATTTTTATTTTCCTGTTATTCTTCTTTTTACATTTAACTATATTTGTTTTTTTCTTTTAAATATTTCTTTTTAAGTTTTAATATTTAATCATTATTTCTATTATATTAATTCATTTCTTACATATACAAGTTTTTAGCATTATTTTTTCTCAGCATCTATTAGTATTATTTTTAAGATTTTTGACCTTCTGTTGCCTTTTGATTCCTACACTATTGAATGCTGATATATGCATTAGATTTATAATAAAATCGTATTATTCTTCTAGATTTTTTTCATCAATAAGTTAATTAAAAAATTCATATATCCTTCTATATTCTTCTTTATACGATTACTTTCAATCATCTTATTTTAATTTATTTAGTTTATAACTTATTTGAAATTATTTGAACTTTTCATTTTATTAGATAATTTTTTATCTAATTTAATTAATGTTATAAGTAAAAAATGATCTGTTGTTAACCCCACTTTTTCTTAAACGTAAAATTTGAAGTTTTCTTATTGAACGTTGTTTTAACTTGTGAATATATAATCAATTATTTATCTTTGTTTGGTTTATTCAATTATATGAGTTATTTTATTTTTCTTCCTTTATATCTATTAAATCAAAAGTTCCCACAAATAGTTAAAGAAGTTCATCTACGTATTTTATATCTTATTATTTGTTTAAATGAGCATTAAAATCTCCACATATAATTATTTTGTGATTCTTAAATTAGTCTAATAATTATTCTAGTTCTTAATAACAATTATATATTAGTTCCACTTAGTGATTACTAGTTGGCATATAGATATTGATTATAATTAATTCATTTAATTTGAAGGCTTATATCCTGTCATAATTAGGTTTTTTTGAATTTCTTCAACTTGATTTTCATTAAAAAAAAGTAAATAACCCTTCCGTTTTTCCAGTTCCTTACAAGAAATATTATTTGAAGTTTTGTTTAATATTCCATACTCTTTAGTAGTTTAAGTTTCTTGAAGCATTAAAATATCCAGGTTGTTTTCTTATATTAGATTATTTATTTCTTATCTTAAATTAATATCCTCCATGTATATTTATAGATCCAATTCTGTATATTTGTTCTTAATCTTCTATATAGTATGAGTTAATTCCATTTCCTTCTCATATTTCCAGTTGTTGTAAAAATTGTTTAAAATCTTTTAGTCAATTAAAGTTCTGATATATTTAGTTATATTACTTATCTTTAATTAAATTATATTTATTAAAATTTTATAGTTTTTTCTAATTCTCATAGTTTTATTATACATATTACTAGTAGAGATGTGATGAATTTGCTTGATTTCAGAGATAATTTTATGATTAGCTTGCTCCACCTTTTAATCCTCTTGGTTTAATTCAGATTTGGTTTTTCCTTGGATATAATTTTACTTTTAATAAATGTTCTTCTTGTTTAGAACTTTTTTTAATTCATTTATACTATTCTTATATTCAGGTATTCCTTTTATATTTTTTAGTCTATGTTTAAGTCAATACATTTTTTTATAGTTGTTATATTAAACAAGCGCTTTTAACTATTTATTAATAGTGAGTTTTATTATCATCATTATTAATCTGAATTTTATTTTTATGTGATTTATAGTCTTAATTTTATTTACGTGTTAGATTTATTGAAATCTTATGGTATGAATTTTATTTAGTTTTATTTTATATTTTTTGTAATTTAAATCTTATATTAAAATACTTTAATAGCTTTTTTGTCTCCTTTTTTACGTTTATATCAGAATTATTCACACTTTTTCTCTAAATTTTCCAAATTTTCTGTTGATTATCTTTTCTTTTAGTTATTTTCTTATGAAGATATCTAAAAGGTTTTTTATTTGAGAATAAATACATTATCTTTAATATTATATTAATCAATTTAAGTAATTATATTTACTTTTTTCATAGTTAATAAATTATTTCTTATTTTTGTATATTTTAAGTTGAGTTGCTTTAATTCTTAATAATCTTGTTTTTCTTCTAATAATTTGCTTAAATTTCTCTGAAGTTAAATAATTTAGCTTTATTTATCTTCTATTAGTTAATTTTTCTTATTAATTTCAAGATTCATATTTGCGTATTCTTTAATAATAAATTTGATGTCTATCTCTCTTTTTCTTCCAATTATTTTAAATATTTTTATTTTAATTCAGTAATATATTCTTACAGAATTTGTCTCTTTACTTGTTTTTTTTGTTTTTTTATTTTAAGTATTTTATTAATTTTGGTTTTTTTCTAACTCATGTTTTAGATTTTATTTTTTTATCTTATTTAGTAATCTGTATTTCAAATTGTTCTTTTTCTATTTCTGAATTAATATTTAGATTTTAGATTTCTTACTCTAATAAGTCATTATAATCTATTTATTGTGTTCATTTTTCTTACAGCACTTTATTATTATCTTTAAATCTTTCTTTAATTTCATAGAGTTCTTATATTTATTTTTCTTGATTATTTATTTATTTTTATAATTTTATTATTTCTTCTGGTTATTTTTTATAAGTATTTTGTTTTTAGATTTTTAGAGGAAAATTATTTATTTTTAAGAAAAGTTATTAAATATTTTTTTGAGAAATATTGTTGCAATATTATTTGATGCCTTTTTTATTTTAATTAATGAAATTAAATGTTCTTAGTTTATTATTATTCATCTTGATTCTTTTTCATTGTTTGTCATATCCTAAAATTAATCAGCTAATTTCATTTTTTAGATTTCCTTATTTTCTTACTATTTCTCAAGTTTTTTTTTCAATCAATTTTCTCTAAGAAAGTGAAGGCGAATTTTTTTGATCTTTTGTTTCTTCTTCGTTCTTTTCTTGCTATATTTAAATATTATTCAATGCTTCTGCTTGTTATCTTATATTTTGCTTTAGTTCTTATAACATTTTTTGTTCTGGAATTTCTTCTTGTATAACTAAATTATTATTTAGGAATTTATTAAACTATTACTAGTTACTTTGCTACTATTAATTTTTTAATTCTTAAAATTTCGTTGCTGACTGTAAAAAGATTATTTTATCTAATTCTGTTATTTAAATTTCTATTTGCATATAAAACTCTAGACGCTCTTCGATTCATCTCTTTTATCCTTTTGATTTTTTATTTATTTATTCTTTTTTTTTTCTAAAATTCTTCTACAGAAGTCAAATTTGTGTCACACTTAGCAACAGAATATGCATAATATTTAAGCCTTATTTCTTGTAGTGATATTTTAGTCGTAATATTTTATCTCATTCGGTAATTTTAAAATTTCTTATTCCGTGATTTCACATACTATTTCTATTATTGGATAGGATTTGATTTCTAGTTGTTTAAAGTTAAATTGTTTTATATTTTCACTTATAAAAGTTAGAAAGAGATTTAGAATATTATCTAATTTCATTGCATTTGTGCTTGTTATTCTTATTTTATAATAGTTGCTATTATATTGCTTATAGAATAATTTTTATTGAATTTGAAGTTGAATCAATTATTTTGGCATATTAGGATCAGCTAAATTAATGTGAATGAATTGTTTATTCATGAATTTCTTCATTAGTTCATTGCTTTTAAAGAAAATACATAATTACCTTAAAATTGAACTTCGAATTGCAGAGAACCTCAATTCTATTTATATTTCCAAAAATTTTATTAAACAATTCAGTTTCGATTTTCTTTTTAAGAAGATATTAATTTCCCAGGTCATTTTAGAATTAAGTTAAAAGCTAATTGGTATTAATGATTGATTAATAGTTGGTGGTTTATTCATCAAAAAAAGTAATTAGTTAAGAAAGATTTATTCCTTCTTTCAGTTAACAGACAACTTTAATGGCTTAGCGTGGTGGGTTGTTGTCAACTTATTTCTATAGTATTTAATAATCCATTTTTATATTTTATTTAATAGTCTTAAAATTAACAAAACTAATAAGCAGTAGAAGAAGTAAAAGAAGAACTTCCACAAGCTGCAAAGCGTTTCAAATATGAAGATTTAGTGGAAGGCTTCAAAAAAAATCAGTTTTAAAGAATTTTAATTATGAGTGGTGCAGGAATAAGTGTTTCTGCGGGAATTCCTGATTTTAGATCAAAAGGTAGCGGTCTTTATGAAAAGATAAAAGAAGAGTATGATTTAGAAACTCCTGAACTTATATTCACAATTTGGTACTTTGAAGAACATCCAGAACCCTTTTACAAATTCTCAACAGAGTTTGATATAGAGAAATATAATCCTACTCCTACACATGTAATTTTTAATTTTAGTATTTCTTTAAGTTACTCTAAGATAAAGACTTGTTGCACATGTGCTTTACTTAAAATATTGATGGATTGGAACTGAAAGCTGGAGTTAATGAAGATAAATTAGTTTAAGCACATGGATCTTACTAAAGCTCTCATTGTATTGGTTGCAAATAAGAATACTCATAAGAGGTAATGTTCGAACATCTTCGCGAATAAAAGATTCTTAGATGTGATTTATGTGATTCACTTGTAAAACCTGATGTAGTTCTTTTTGGAGAAAAGCTTCCTTAAAAATACTAAGATAACATATCAAAGTGTTCTGAGTGTGATTTATTACTTGTATTAGGAACTAGTTTAAAAGTTTTCCCCTTTGCAGGGCTTAAGGATTTAGTTCCTTCATCAGTTCCTATAGTATTGATTAACTAATAAGAACTACCTGGATTTGAAGGTCATAATTAGTTGAGTATAATAGATAGCTGTGACTAAGTAATTGCTAAGCTCTGTGAAGATATTGAATGGGGAGAGGATTTAAGAAAATTAACTTCAAAATGAAGCATTGCTAAACTTTAAGAACAGTAGTAAACTTTATTTTATAGCAATAAATTAATTTTAAATTTGCTAGCATATCCAATACATTAGATTCATATTTAACCATAAAAGTTATTCTTTAAAGATATTAGCTATCAATGAAATTCGACTTAATTGCGAACTCTTATTAAAGCCCATAAATTAATATATACTATTTTTCATGTGTGATACTAATATGTTTAATAGAAGTTATTACATTTAGTTCCTTTTAAATCAACTAATTCTATTTGTTTCTAGCTAATAGTTTAAAATCATTTTCATATACAAATTAAAAAATAGCTGGATTTATTAAAATAGATTAAAGTATTGCTTTAATAGCTAGCATCCTAATTAGTATTATAGGAAATATTCAAGATTCTGCAGTTTACAACTTATATGATTGACTTCAAAATGAAAGAGTAGGTGTCTTAATAAAGTCTCATTAACCTGTTTACATAAGCTTTAAAGCTCATAACTTTTTGTTAAAGCACTCTAAGAAGTGATAACTATAGGTCATGAAATATGGTGGGTTCAAAACCTACCACTTATCCAACGTTGAATACCAATTGATATATCAAATTGGAAATAAAATTTTATATTTTAGTTTAGTTAGCTAATAATTTATACACTTTTAAACTTATATTTAGGATAATTTACAAAGGTAATTTTTATAGATAGTTAATTTTTAATTAAAACTATTGCACTAAGATCAATATTTCTACTTATATAAAGTTAATATTTTTAATTAATTAATTAATATATAAATCTATAGCATGTTTTATTATTATTATTTTATAGTCCTTTTTAATTAATTTACTTAAGGATATTATTTCATTCTATTACATTTCTTCAAGTAATGCTCTTTATTTTCTCTAAAGTGAGCATGGTTATTAATGATAACCTTTATTAATAGATTAGTACATAAAGGATAAGCAAATGATAGTCGAAGTAAATTTAGATGAAATAGATTATTTAAAAATTTTTAATTGCCTTGAATTATTCATCGATTTTCAATTTTCCAAGTTGTTATGCACTTTCCTCGTGCTCCTTTCTCATCAATTAACACTATATTTTTCTGCTTAAGCATATCTCTTATTCTATCTGCTTCTTCAAAATCACATCTGCGTCGAGCTTCGTTTCTAGCTTCTATCCAGGCTTGAATTTCTTAATCATCAGGATTATTTCCTATTTCATAGTTTTTTAAATAAGAGGTTTGCTGCTAAGTAGTTTGATTAGGATTTTATTGCTTCTTTAATTACAAATTAGGAACTTCTAATCCTTTTTGTTTGCAATATACTTTGTAATCTTCATAAACTTATTAAATTAGCAACTCGCATTATTCACATGCAAGCATGTATTTTTCATGATATTTTGAAGAAACACATAGATGAAGCGGTTCATTGGATTCTGAATAAAAAAATACCTTATTAGTTTGGACCTTCTTTGAATCCAGAACCTTTTCCTCTTAATCTTAATTTAATTACATCCTATGCCTAGTAATGGGTAGGCATATCTCTAACACACATATCAACTACTTTTTTCATATTAGAACCCTGAAATAAGAAACTTACTCTAGGTCCAATAATTCTACGCGCCACTTGGAAATCTTTATCATTTGCTATTTAAATTTCATATCTACAAGTGAATTTAGCGGAAGGTCTCGATCCAGTTCCATTTTCCTCAGTCTAATTTTAATTACTACTATTTTTAACCTAATATTCTTACTTTTGATTTTAATAAGCAGAATTATTGCTAGGGGATTTATTCTAATTTGAAGAGTTTTAATTTTAAGCATTTTAATTAGTTGATTGAGTCTACTTTTTAAGTGTTTATTGTTTTTATATCTCTTTATTTTTTGAATTATTCTATTTTTGCTGAGTCTAACCCTATATTTATGTTGGCAATTATTTGATTTCTTCTTCCTCGACTTTATCTTCTTTTATCTCTTCTTCATCCTCTTCCTAAATTTTAGTTTGCTTGTTTATACCATTTTGCTTTTAATTGATAGGAATGTTGTCCTAATTATAATATCAGCTAACTTTAATATTGGCTCCAAATGGCAATAAATTTTTGCCGTCTAATATTTTTTAAGCTAAATACGCTGAAATAATTTCTTTGTACATAACAAGAGCCATGCCATAAGGAATAACTGACACTTGATGCACTTCACCAAAAACGTTGAACACACTTCTAACATCTTCAATCTCCAATTCATAAGCTTCTTCATTTCCTACAACTTCAAGTTTGAGACATGGAGTATGCAGAGGAAGATTTTACGCGTTCATATCGGCAAAAATTTTGTCAACAACTTAAGGGTTTGCTAATATCTTTTTAATTTTTTCACTGTATTCTTTAATAGTTGAATCCATTCAATTTATATTAAGTTTATTATTTAAAAAATAACGATAAACCAACTATTTAAAAATGAATAAAACCATGAAGCTTACTATTAAATTCTCTTCAGTTTTGCTCATTAATTTCATCTATCAAATCATTTACCCAATACTCAACTTTTTAGAAAATATACCCATTTTACTGTGACTGCTTGGAGCAAATATATTTTAGTATAAAATATAATAAATTTGTATAAATCTAGAAAAGTAGATTTTAGTTAATATATTTATTAAAAATACAAAATGAAGGTATATAAATAAAAAAGGCAACTAGAATAAAGAAATAAATGTATAAAATTAAAGTTTTATTTATTAATTTTATTTACAAAGTTATCTTTTAGTTTATTTCCCTTTACCATTATGCTTATGCTTAAAGCTATTATTTTTATCTAAGGAGTCCTACTTAAATTAACCTTAATGATGATCACTTTTAGTGCTATTATCACTTTCTATTAAATAAGTTTAGTCATTAGCTGTTTTGCATCGTTTAATATTTAGTTCCTTGTTCCTATTTTTAGTTTTTTTGAATAATTATCAGCAAACTGTAAGAATAAAGAAAAAAACCAGTATTAAATTCCAAAAATATAAATGCCTCTTTTCATCCTAAAACTGCTTCATTTATTTCACTAGCTCCTTTTATTGCTGATTTATTATATTTAATTCTTGCTTTATTTATTTTAAATCTTATTTACACTTTTAAGATTTCTCCTCTGCTTATTTGATAACATTATCAAGGTTTTTATTTTAATTATATAGTTCTTAATAGTTAACTTTTATTTTTTGTAAGCTTTCTTAAGTCATAATTATAAAGTCGACAAAATTCTCGAAAAAAGGTTTTAGCAAGCTATCATCATTGGTAATCTCTTTCTTTCTAATTAACTAATAGCCCTCAATATTATTAATTTTATTTTTTTCACTTATTTGCTAAGCTATCTCTTCCTTATCTAACTTAAATTTATCCTTTTATCATTTTACCTTTTATTCAGTATTTAACTTATACCCTTAGTTCTAATTTTCATCGTCTTTGTTCTGCTCTCTAGTTTTAGGGCCCTTTTTTTAATAAGATTTAATCATGCTAATTGAAGCATTATTATTGTCACTTAAATTAAGAAGTTAGACAAATAAAATTTATTATTTATTGGAATTATTCCTAAACTCCATTAATTTTTATTAGTGAGATAAGCTTCCTAAACTTCCTAAAATTCCGATATTTTATAGAGTTTCTTTTTAACTATTTCTTGCCTTTTAGTTCTTTTAATCTTTTTGATCCTTTTCGATTTTTTTGTTAATTTGTTCTTTAAGTTGATTAGAAATTTAGGAATATTAATTCTATATTTTTAAAAAAGTGGTTTCTCCGTATACTTTAAGATGTGTGATAGTACAATAAAACATATTGTCTTGAGACACATCAAACTCTATTCTTAGATATCTTACCCATATGGGATTTTCAACCTAAAAATTAACTTGCTTTTCACTTAAATCTGAAAACTGCCCTTCAATGCTTACTCACTTATGCGTTGGATATTTAATTGATCCCATAACTCTAAATGAATGAACGAATCCACTATATTTTTCTAGGTTATCTATCCATATTTCTTATACATAAATGTCTTCAGATAAGTTTATTTCTATCCATACTTCTTAACTTTAGCACCTGAATCTCATGTATCTCTAATTATCATCATTCAGTAAAGCTCTTGCATTCTTAACATTATTTGAATTCATTATTTACGCACCACCTTCATATGCTGCATAATTATATTCTCTTGTCTCCTGAGTTTCATGCTACTTTTACGGCTTAAGTAGGCAAGAAAAATAGAAGATAGCAACTAAAATAACGAAGTGGAAGGATTTGAAGAATTTATTGGTAGTATCTGGCATATTAATAATTAAGAATTAATTAGTTTTAAACTATTTAAACTTTACTTTTACACTCATCTTTACTATCTTACTTCTTTTATATAAGCTACACTTTTATTTATGAACCCTTTAGATAAAAGTACTAAAGCCTCTATAAAAATATTAACATAGGAATTTAATTTTCGCTTTTAAGGATTAAGAAAACTTCTATAGAAAGACATTAAATATAGAGAATTGCTATAAATGGATGAAATTAATTGTTTATAAGATAATTAACAACTTACCTTATTAATATCTCAATAAATCTAGTCTTAATATATATTCATTTCATATTATTACTATCTATTCATATCTCACCCTTTGAGTCAAAAAATTATTAAAAATAACAAAGCGCAAGGACATTAAAATTTTATATAATTAATATAGAATTTAGTGTACGAATAACGCTAAATAAATCTAATGAAATATGACAAAATATGAATACATGATACTTATTTATTTAGCAGTTATATTTGCTATTAAATATTTATCTTTAACTATTTTATATTTTAAAACTCCCTTCTACATTATTAGTTAATAGTTTTTTCTTATTTGCGACTTAATTTAAGAGATAAGCTACTTTAAGTTGAAAGTATTTTGGTATATTTAAAGTCAAATAATCGATAAAATAAAAAAGACTTAGAATTAACTATTTGATAATCAATTTCTAGCACTTTCTAAACATCTTTAATGAACTTTTAATTTAGCAAAGAATATTTATTTACTTCTGCTTTAGTGTTAAGTCTAAAAGATTTTCCTAAAGCCACTATCAAGAAAATATTAGATTGCATGTTGCTAACTTGTAGACAATTGTAAATTATCACTTTAATTGCTCTAGCTATATAAACTTATTTATTAGATCTTACGAAATTATAGTTGTATTAAGTAAGATGAAATAATTGCTCTAAATAAGCTATATATCTTATGGCTTATACGAAATCTTAATAGCCAATATTAAAGAGGGTTAAATCAATGCTAAAAGAAAAAAGCTAAGCTTTAACTCAAACTTTAAACCTAATTTAAGTAAAATAATCTAAAAGTTTTTAGGAAGAAAGCAATATAAAGTTGAATTAATACTAGATATATGATATTTTAGATAATAGAAATGCTAATACAAATTAGCTTCATTTATAAAATCTTATATTTTATTAATTTTAATGAAGAGCATTTAGAGTATTACTTATAACTTCTACTTCTTTAATAAAAGAGTGCTATTATATAAATAATAGAGCTAGTAGTTAATGGAATATTAATGCTATAAATATTCTATTAGCAATTTAAATGAGAGAGATCATTCTGTATATTGGAAATAGATATTACCTTTATTATTAAAATTATTATATATGATTTAATAGGAATTAACAAATATCAAAGGTATAATATTTTAATATTCGAACATAATTGCATAACTTATTTGAGGGTACCTTGCAAATAATGCTAAGTTTAAGTTTTATTTTCTTTCAAGCTCCTAATCATGTTCCTTTTGCAAATATTTTAATAAAGGTGAATATGTGATTGAATAATTAAGCATAAATTACAGTTTATTTAAAACTAATAAGGTAACGTAATTAATTATTGAAAGCATAAGAATTACTATTTAAATAAGAATAAGGCATACTTATTGCTTAACGTATAAATCAGTATTATTAGATTATAGCTCTACTGCTAATATATCTTAATTATTTTCTTATTCACACTTTCTAGTTTAAATGATAAACTAAATTTAGTTATGAGGAAAATAACTATAAATCTCACAACTACTACATTAATGTTATGTTAACGGCTACGGTTATTAAAAGCTATTATTTTACTAATAGTAGCTGTAATAGTTTATAAATATAGCTAGATAATTCCTCAATAATTTAGGAAATGTCCAAATGTTTATCTTCTAATAAATATTTGAATCATTCATTTGTTTCTATTTAAAGCTAAAATCCTTTTATTGTAATACTTCTACAAATACTTAAATATATTGCAATCCTTTAAACTATGTAAATTGTATTAAAGCCTATTTGACTTTAACAGAATAGAGATAATAAAGGGAATTAAAATAAATAAAGTGGACAAAGATACATAAATAATGTACAAATTAGTAGTGAAGTCTATATATAAACTAGAGTGTATTTAAGTTTATTATAGCAGTATAATAATAAGATAATATAGCTTCATGCTTATATATCTCAATTTATTTACAAATAGATATTAATTAATCAGCTTATTTAATTTCCATCATTTTAACATGTTACAATCATTAAATAAACTTAGAAAATTCAAATTAATAAGAGTATCTAGAAGGAATAAGTTTGAACGAATGACTACAGGAAAGCTATCTACTGAATCAGTTGTGTGAGTTATCAAAACTATGAGTTTATACTAAGCAAATAAAAATAAAAATTATAGAAGCAAAGAAACTTAACTATTTAAAATATCATTAAGCTAAATAGAAAAACTTTTTATATATCTTAAATATTTATTATAACTCTTAAACTGTAAAGAGTTCAAGCTTAAATTAATTAATTTATAAGGGATTTTAAATCTAAAAATTATGTAAAAATCAATAAATTAAATATATGCACTAGAATTACGTATCAACTATATTCAATAAGCTTAAATTCTTATAAAACTAAATATTGCTATATGAATATCTATTTAAAAACTAAATAGAGATTATTTAAACTAAGCTAAAGAGAATTTTAATTTAACGGATAGAAGTCACTTTAACTAAAAATAAAAAAAATTATTCAGAAATAAGCAAAAAACAAAAATTTAACTTTTTAAAGAATCTATTGATGATAATGTATTTAAATAAATACAAATTAGCAAAGATAATTTAAGAATCACGCTAGCTAAATCTCCGATTATATAAAGAAATATAGAAATAACAGTGTATCTACGCTAAAATTAAATTGCAAACAAAAAGGATTAGAAATTCCTAATTTGTAATTAAAGAAGCAATAAAATCCTAATCAAACTACTTAGCAGCAAACCTCTTATTTAAAAAACTATGAAATAGGAAATAATCCTGATGATTAAGAAATTCAAGCCTGGATAGAAGCTAGAAACGAAGCTCGACGCAGATGTGATTTTGAAGAAGCAGATAGAATAAGAGATATGCTTAAGCAGAAAAATATAGTGTTAATTGATGAGAAAGGAGCACGAGGAAAGTGCATAACAACTTGGAAAATTGAAAATCGATGAATAATTCAAGGCAATTAAAAATTTTTAAATAATCTATTTCATCTAAATTTACTTCAACTATCATTTGTTTATCCTTTATGTACTAATCTATTAATAAAGGTTATCATTAATAACCATGCTCACTTTAGAGAAAATAAAGAGCATTACTTGAAGAAATGTAATAGAATGAAATAATATCCTTAAGTAAATTAATTAAAAAGGACTATAAAATAATAATAATAAAACATGCTATAGATTTATATATTAATTAATTAATTAAAAATATTAACTTTATATAAGTAGAAATATTGATCTTAGTGCAATAGTTTTAATTAAAAATTAACTATCTATAAAAATTACCTTTGTAAATTATCCTAAATATAAGTTTAAAAGTGTATAAATTATTAGCTAACTAAACTAAAATATAAAATTTTATTTCCAATTTGATATATCAATTGGTATTCAACGTTGGATAAGTGGTAGGTTTTGAACCCACCATATTTCATAACCTATAGTTCTCACTTCTTAAAGTGCTTTAACAAAAAGTTATGAGCTTTAAAGCTTATGTAAACAGGTTAATGAGACTTTATTAAGACACCTACTCTTTCATTTTGAAGTCAATCATATAAGTTGTAAACTGCAGAATCTTGAATATTTCCTATAATACTAATTAGGATGCTAGCTATTAAAGCAATACTTTAATCTATTTTAATAAATCCAGCTATTTTTTAATTTGTATATGAAAATGATTTTAAACTATTAGCTAGAAACAAATAGAATTAGTTGATTTAAAAGGAACTAAATGTAATAACTTCTATTAAACATATTAGTATCACACATGAAAAATAGTATATATTAATTTATGGGCTTTAATAAGAGTTCGCAATTAAGTCGAATTTCATTGATAGCTAATATCTTTAAAGAATAACTTTTATGGCTAAATATGAATCTAATGTATTGGATATGCTAGCAAATTTAAAATTAATTTATTGCTATAAAATAAAGTTTGCTACTGTTCTTAAAGTTTAGCAATGCTTCATTTTGAAGTTAATTTTCTTAAATCCTCTCCCCATTCAATATCTTCACAGAGCTTAGCAATTACTTAGTCACAGCTATCTATTATACTCAACTAATTATGACCTTCAAATCCAGGTAGTTCTTATTAGTTAATCAATACTATAGGAACTGATGAAGGAACTAAATCCTTAAGCCCTGCAAAGGGGAAAACTTTTAAACTAGTTCCTAATACAAGTAATAAATCACACTCAGAACACTTTGATATGTTATCTTAGTATTTTTAAGGAAGCTTTTCTCCAAAAAGAACTACATCAGGTTTTACAAGTGAATCACATAAATCACATCTAAGAATCTTTTATTCGCGAAGATGTTCGAACATTACCTCTTATGAGTATTCTTATTTGCAACCAATACAATGAGAGCTTTAGTAAGATCCATGTGCTTAAACTAATTTATCTTCATTAACTCCAGCTTTCAGTTCCAATCCATCAATATTTTAAGTAAAGCACATGTGCAACAAGTCTTTATCTTAGAGTAACTTAAAGAAATACTAAAATTAAAAATTACATGTGTAGGAGTAGGATTATATTTCTCTATATCAAACTCTGTTGAGAATTTGTAAAAGGGTTCTGGATGTTCTTCAAAGTACCAAATTGTGAATATAAGTTCAGGAGTTTCTAAATCATACTCTTCTTTTATCTTTTCATAAAGACCGCTACCTTTTGATCTAAAATCAGGAATTCCCGCAGAAACACTTATTCCTGCACCACTCATAATTAAAATTCTTTAAAACTGATTTTTTTTGAAGCCTTCCACTAAATCTTCATATTTGAAACGCTTTGTAGCTTGTGGAAGTTCTTCTTTTACTTCTTCTACTTCTTATTAGTTTTATTAATTTTAAGACTATTAAATAGATTGATTTTGCTTATTCGTTAATCCTATTTTTTCGAAATTTTCTAAAATTTCTTATTCATCCGAAAATTTTTTATTTCTAACAAAGCTCACAAAAGGTACAGTTTCAGCATTAGCAATGTAAGACTCACAAAAATAGCATCATAAAGAAAGATCTGAGAAACTCAAGGTTATACCATGTTCAGTTTCTTATGCATGTGCCAATGCATGTTCTTTAACATATATACTACAGTTTATTTAGCCACACTTCATGCAAATCCAGTTCTCTTTTGAACTCTAACATCCTGAGCACTAAGTATCTCTAACGTCTATACCTTTAGTTTCAAGTAAACTAGTAAAATGTTCATACTGCATAATAAGCTGATTCACATGAGGACAATCTAGTTTTGGTTAAACTGCAAATCCTTTTTAATCCATAATTTAAAATAATAGAAGCAGTATATAAATATATAAAGATCCTTAATCAGAATAAATAGTTTATAAATAAATATCTCTATCCGTCTATTAACTACTACTGCTTTGATTAAAACTTAATGTCTAATAATTTCTGTTAATAAATTATATTAGGAAATTAAATATCTATCATTCTTAATGCTTGTGACTAACTTGATTATAAAATAAAGTTTAAGGTAAGACTCTTTTAATGTATTAGATATCTTTATCATATTAAAAAGTATTAGTTTAAAAGATTAAAGGTAGATAGTAGTGTCGATTGTGATGTTTATATTATTCCATTATACTTTGCTTAAATTATTAGATATTTAATGTTTATTACTAAGTTAGACAAGTTTAGTTATACAAGCACTAAGTGCAAAGTTTATTATTCTATTTCTAGTATCAAGTATAGTTTATCAGGCACATTATGCTTACAAGATAGGACTAGATGATTTAAGCAGGATTGCTCTTACTAAGTTTAATTTCTACTAGAACTGAGAAAATCCTAAGTGTGTTATTTAAATTACTCCCTTTAACTAAACTATTAAACTAGCTAGTATCTAAAGTATCTAAGCATTCCTATATGACTGACTGTTGGATTTAGTTTTAATGTAGCTAAATAAGTAGAGTCTCGAATAGCTAATTCCTTGCTTATAGAAATAGAAAGTTACACAAGAAGTTAGTTAAGAGAATGACTTGCTGGATGTTATTATATCTAAAGTAAAAAATCAAAGACTTCAATTAAAGAACTAAAGGCATGAAGTTCTTAGTTTGATAAAGTCTTCTAATTAATAATGGGAGTTTCTATTAAAGGGAGCAGATGCCGTTAAAAGGAACTTCTTGCGTGTGGATATTAATGGAGATAAAGCATGCACACATTACTAAAATGTTCTAGAAATGCAATGCAAAGAACTAAATACTCAAGGAATAATGTTCCGAAACTGTTCCTAACTCTTATAAAATCTTAATTACTAGCTGCAAGAGCTAAAGGGGAAGTCGAAGCAAATCATAAAGCAAGCAGAAAAAGTATATAAAAGACTAAAAAAATAGGAAAAATTAGCATAAGGCATAAAATAAAGCTCTATGTTCTAGAAACCACTTGCAGTAGATTTCATTAACTCTGAAAATCTTTTGAACCAAATAAGAAAATCTTATAGTGAAGTTAAAGAAATAGAACTATTAGGTTAAGTGTCTCAAGAAATAGAGGCAGTATTTTTAACCTTAAATAAGGAAATGATAAGCATTTTATAGAATCTTGCGATATGTGATAGCAAAGCCTTAGGAGTAAATAAAGTGGTAGAAACTTGCTAATCTTCTAACTCACAAATATCAAGTTTAAGCATATAGAACTAGAATTCTCTTCAATAAAGCAGTTTTATGGAATCTTTCTAGAGCTAATAATCGTAAAATGACAAGCTAGTTAGAGATCAGTTCTAGAATTAAAGTCTAGGGATAAAAAAGGCTAATTAGTAGATTTACATTCCTTCCCAAAGAATTTTAAATTCAAATATAAATATTTTAACTAGTGAGATAAATGTTTCCATCAATCCAGTTTAGAGAAAAGCTGACTTTTGAAATATAGATAAAGCAACTTTACTTTAATAATTAACATTATCATACTCTCTTCATTGAATCATCACTTAAAACATTGATATTCCATTAACTTGCAGTAATAAGAGTAAACTTATTAAGTTTACTTCTTTTAGTGTAAAAGAGATTAATCTATATAATATTTTAGAGACTCAAGACAGTTAAAGACTTTAGTATAATAAAGCAACTTTTAGAGTTGGTTGGCTAGTCTAAACAACTAATAAGAGTATTACATTATTATTGCATGTGGTGCATCTCTATTTTAGTTGCTTAAGTTATTAAATGGTATTCCATATCTATGAAACTAATGCTTATTAAAGTTTTGCTCTATTTGAGTATTAAATATAACAAGTTATCATTTATCCTTCTATTTTGATATTTAAGCATTTGCTTTAATAGAGAAAACTAAGTTAGTGATCATAAGTAAATTTAGCTTTGCTTTATTGGTTTCTGCACATATAAACTAAAAGGGAATTATTGCTAATTGAGTGAGATTAATTAGTTTCTAGTTAAGCAATTGTATTCCATCATCACTTAAATAGCTAGTTCCAGTGTAAACTTCTCATAATAGCAGTATTAGTTGCAGTGATTCAGTAAAGTAGCTTCAAAGCTTACTTTAGCTTAAATTAAGTTTAGAAAAGCGCTTCTCTTCCTAATAAATAAGGATCTAAGTAAGCATACTAAAGCACCAAATAAGTATTATATTAGTAGTGTCATTATTCCTATTATAAAGAAAGCCTTTTGCTTTAAACTTGACTTGATATTTAATAGCTGAAGCAGCAAAATATCTGAACTATAAATAATAACTCATAGTTCAATAATAAAAATGACTTTAAACGCTAACTTTGCAAATAAAGAACTGCTTCATTATGAAAACTACTAGAACAAGTTAGAAGGCATTATTATATCTAAGATTTAATATTGCTAAGCAATAAAAAGGAAAGCAATTAATAGAAAGCGTAACTTATATAGAGTTACTTAGTAGATGATATACTATTATATTAGATCACTTCAAGCTAATTAGCCAAGATAGCTTTAACTTAATTTAGTATTTATTATTTTCTAAATACTAAACTAAGGGAAATGTAACTACTACTTATAAATTACTGCTAATTTATTATGTCACTTATTGCTTATTATTTACTTCGTATGCTTATAAGAGCTAGTTAGCTTATAGGATAAAGGATTCCTAACTAAATACTTCTGCTTTAACTAATTGGTGCTGGCTTTTGTTCTTTATTGGGAAAACTAAATGTAAGCTTAGCTTGATGCTAATTTAACTCCATGAAGGAAAAGCTTAACTATGATAATATATGTTTCTCTTAGGGATACTTTAATACACTTAATGTGTATGTAAATTATGTGCTAGAAGCTTAATGTTATGACATAGTAGTTTATGATTATACTTTAGCAATTAATAGATAAGCATAACCATATTACCTAACTTTTGCAAGCTAAAGCAAACGAAAAGGCTAAGCTAGTTAATAAAGATAAATATTAGAATGCTGCTAGAATATGCAATTATTTGATTTCATAGCAAATACGAAATCATAATTTAGTAAGCTCTAGACAATCTAGTTCTATAAGAGTGTGCTAAACATTCATTAATTGCTTAGAAGAGTAATTAGGAGCATTCATTTTTCTATGGCTCATTAATAGAAACTAAGGGCTTTATCTTAAAACTACCACTTTAATATAACCTTAGGATACTAGTTAAGAAGCAAAGCAATAAGAAAGTACAAGGGAGTCTTTAGGAGCAAAGTAATGCTTAATTACATGACAAGCAATAAAACTCTAAAGCAAATTAGTAGAGCTATAAGTTTATACTTCTCTGGCTATATTAAGTTAGTTAATCATTATATTCATAAGTAAGGAAGTTAAAATGGCATCTTGATTAAACTAATTAAATATTAATAAAATAGTTCCTCAAAGTAAATATTCATTCATCTTAAAACAAACCATTTTACTAGGCTTCATGCATGCTAGCTGCTTCTTATTTATTAGAATTACACTTCTAGGATGATTCAAATCTCCACTTAGCTAACTTGATGTCATAAATCATTATTCCTAGCTTTTCAATTATATTAATTTAAGTAGACTAAGAAGATCATATATATATAGTAGACTTGTAAAGATTAGGAAGGTATCAGATATTTTCTACATGTGGATACTTCTATCCATGTATGAAAATGCTTTTTTTATCATATAATAAAGTATCATTTTGACATTAATGATCCCATATTAGAAATGAAGAAAAGTTTACAGCTGATACATTATAAGAAGGATAAGGTAAATACATACCATCTAGAAACCATTAGTTCCTTTGTATTTCGTAATAATATATGCTGCTTGAATTTTCCATCCAATATTCTCCACCAAATGTATAAATTGCTTAATCTCAGTTACAAATCCCAAATCCTCCAAGTTCTGAAGGTAAAGACTAAATTTGAGTAAAGTTCTTTAGCTACTTGTTTCATGCTAAGCAGGAACTTTTATTTCCTCCTATTACATAAATTTGCTTGTGAAGTTCGAAGCATCTATGCCACCCTCTCTATTGAGGCATTTTGTAATCTTAGATTTGATCTTTCCTTATTATTTTTCACTAATATCCAGTCTTTTCGCTTTAGCCTCCTGATGCTATGATTCCACCAACGTTAAGCTATAAGTTAAATGTAAAGGCTCCGTCTTAAAAAGGAAGATTCTAGGACTAGACTAGTTAAAAGGACTGCTATGCAATATTGTACTTGATATTGATATTTAAGTAGTCATTTTATCTATATCTATGATACCAGCTTCTACTTTTATAAGCAGCTTAAGCTAAAATCTAGTATAGCTTTTTAACTATTAAGTTAGGCAATATTTCTCATTTTATCACCATGAGAGGAATAAGGGAAAACTAATTCTCTTTTGCAAGTCTTTTACGTTTCTGCATGAACTTCAAATACAACATATACAAAAATTCATGCGTTATAAAGCTTTTCCCTACTAACAAGCTAGAGTCATGCCTTTATTCATACTTATTCAGGCTTTAATTAGATAGTTGCTAAGCTTATTACCCAGGTAAAGTGCTTTGCAGCAAGAAATTATTCAAAGTATGCTTTTCGTAAGTTTAAATGATTTGCTAGTTGATTTGCAGGCTGGTAATATTCTAGACTTCAGTTACAAAATTACATGATTAACATGGTATTAAAGTGCTTTAACCTACTTATTGACTGTATTAAGTAGCGCATTTTAGACATACAGTATGAGAGCAATGCAGAGTATAAGGAACATTGCTAGTTGTGTTAAATTATTAAAAGCAAGAGCATTCAGGTAAGCTTTATATCTCTTGCATTTATAATTAGTTCTGCTTATTCACTAATAAGCAGAACTCCATATCTATTGCTTTCTTTTAAATTATAGGGCTGGCATTAAAATAATTGGGGATCGCTTTTTAACTAAGCAAATCTCTTAAATACAGTATGCTTTAGTAATACTCTTCTCAAAGCTTTAAACTATCTAGTTTAGTATTCAGTCTCATTAAATTAAGACTCTTATAGAAATATATCAGCTAAAGCAAGAGTTTAGTGAGCCTTTGCTTCTCAATGAGCTAAATAGCAAAGTTGCTAAAGCTGCATCAACCTTTTGGTAAACTAAATAAATGGCTAAAGATTAATTTAGCTTTGGGAATAAAAAGTGATAAATAGGAAAAATCTTTGAATACAACTAAGGGATCAAAATTAAATTAGGCTTAGAGCTAAAAATTTAGCTAGTCTAAACTAGCAGAGATATACTTACTTAAATTCTATACTTATATAAGAAATCATCTATTTGTATTGCACCAAAGTACTAGAAATTAATACTTCCTTGCTTATTAAATGCTAAAAGGGAATAGTCTTTATTTATTCAAGAGAGTTAAGAAATAAGCACAACAAATAAAAGTATTTTAGTAGCATAATGAATCAATCAAAATTAGACTAAATATTTATAAATTAATGCCATTTAATAATCCTGATACTATATAGCAATAAATCTTCTTAATGTCTAGAATAATAGTCACATTAATAAAGAGGGAAATATTTAAAGCACTAAGGCTAAGGAAGTTTGCATTAGGCTGCTGTCAAATATAACATATTTATAGTAAGGACTATTTTTAAATTTGTTTGGCTAGCAGTTTATTGAATAAGAGATACTAGAGGCAATGAAAGATATACAATTGCTTTAGTTTACTTATAGTTGCTTTATATTTTTAGTTTGCATCTAATATTAAATGCATGCTATCAGTCAGTTTAGAGTATTTATAGCAATATTTTATTAATAAAGCAGGATATTGTGCGTACTTATATATCTCTCTAATAGTTAGGAAGATAGATGATAAAATAGAAGTACTTGTATCTTTACAGCTTTGTGTATAAACAGTTAGAGTAAGTTATATATAAGTAGCTTAATAGTTAGATATAAATAGTTACTTGCTTAAGCATTCCTTTATCAAAGTCCCTTTCTCTCTTTATAAATTCTAATGATTTACATATAATAAATGCAATCCTATAACTAATTAAGATCATACTAGATTTCAAAAGTTTGCCTCAAAAATAGTTATACAACTTGTAAATTTAAGCTAGAAAGGAAATTTAAAATAGTAATACTTAAATCCAAAACTGTAAAGTGTAAGTTAAATAGGAATAAGCTAATAAAGAAATATACCTATTAGATACAATAGCAAACAGAGGCTCTATTAAATCTTAAATAAAGCTTTATAATAAAACTTTGCAGTGCTAAATTAGCATTTCCTGTCTAGGCTTAAAAATGATGTACATTAGAATAACTACTATTTATATAAATGGCCATAGTAAAATCTATTAAGGTATGTTTAGATTATCTATTCAAATAATAAGAAAGAAAAGTTGTAAGTTCTAAGGATATTCTATTTAATAAAGTGCTATTCATAATTCATAGTAATCAAGTAGATATCAAATTTAGCGTATTAAAGCATTAAAGCACTTATTTCAAATTTTAAGTTAGCAAGCACTATTTCTAATTTTACTAAACTTGGTCCATTAACTTAACAATATTAATTGCAATTTTAACAGGATAACTTAAAATAAACATATAGGTCTAATATAAGTGTTTATTATAATCTTAAAGCTAAACAAAAGTATATCCTGTCTTTTTCGCAAAATATAGCAGGATTAAGTAAAGCTAGGATGAAGGTTAATAAAAAGCAATTTACTTGAGTGCTTAAAATAATTACTAAAGAGCCTAAATAAAAATTAATTTGCCTAATTAAGCAGTTAGTCGTAGCTGATTTTGAATTAATAGAAGCATTAAGTTGATACCTGTTTCTTAATAAAATAAATGAAATTGGCTTTAATGACTAGTTTCTTTCTTTTAACTTTTCTTATTTTTATCGATGCTAAAGAAGCATCAGAAGAAATCTACGTTACTACTCCAGAAGTGTCTAAGTTTTTCAGTATTTCATACTCTAATGGAACAAAAGATTACCCTTTTACTTCCCTATCAGATACCATTTATAACTTAAAAGAAGGATCTTCATATACAATTTTTGTATCTCCACATATTCATGAAATGAACTGTTTAGCTTGTAATGCTTGCATTGATAAATGCGAAATTGTAAGAGGAGGTGCAAAATGAATTAGTACTAAAGTATTTACAATTTAGAAATTTTAAGATTGCGAGACAAGTGAGTAATTCCAAGTAATGTGCTACAATAAGGAATAAAATGGAACTCTTTCTATATAAACAAAAGATTTATATCTAAGAATATAGAATGATACTTTAATACTCTAAAACCTAATCATTACAGCAAAGACATTGAAAAGTTAGAATGTCTATGATTATCAAAATGAATAGTTAATATTTGCCTAGCAATCAACCTTAAGGATGTACAACATACTTGTAGAGAATTTCAATAATTAATATTATCGATGCTTATCTATAATAAGCAGCTAGTTAGAAATATATGGATCTACTTTATAACAGTTTAAAACATATAAAAATAGGTAAATCATTTAAATTAATCATTCTGTAGCAACAATAGAAAACTGTACCTTTATTTAAAGCTAAGGGAGCGTTATTTATAGTGAGTTTAGTAGTTTGCTAATAAACTGTTCCTTGTTTAAATAGAATACAGCTTACTATGGGCCTTTATAGATTATTACCTCAGTCTTAACTGTTTAGAATTCTTAATTTCTATATAATATAGGATAAAGCAACGGAGGAGCATTGTTCATTCAAAAAACCAATTCTTACATTAGCCAATCTTAGTTTTAGTATAACGTCGCTAGCTTAAAAGGTGGATCTTTATATTTAGATAATTCTAACAGTTCCATTGAGAAATGCAATTTCGATTGAAATAAAGCATAAGATGGAGGAGCTATTTGAATGAATTAATCTAGTTTAAAGCTGTTCAATAATTGTAGCTTCATTAGCAATTATGCGAGTTATGGAGGTGCTGCTTTATTTAATAATTCTAAGGCAGATCAGATTTTAATGAGCTATTTCAACAATAACAGCGCTGATATCTAAGGGGGAGCTTGTTATATTTACAATACTTCAATAGAAGAGGTTGCAATAAGTAATTTTACAAATAACTAAGCCAAAAAATAAGGAGGTGCCTTCTATCTATAATATTCATACATAGCCCAAATTAATATGATTTCAGCAACTAATAACAAAGCTTCTTAATATGATGGAGGTTTTATTTACTTAAATTAGTCATCAATAGTTTATGTAAATTATAGTGATTTCTCTTTTAACAGCGCTTATTAATTGGGAGGAGCTTTTTGTCTCATGCAAAATGCATAAATAAAACAATTAAGTTATAATAACTTTTCCTATAATTCAATAGATTGGAAAGGAGGAGTCTTTTATGTTGAAAATTCAATTATTTATTCATTACTAAATAACTAGTTTTTGCAGAATAAAGGCAGGTCAGGAGCAGTGCTATTTGGCTAAAATTAAACTCTTTATTCTATTGAAAATTGCTCTTTTATAAGTAACTAGGCCACTTTTGGGATCTTAACTTTTAATTACTCTTAAATATCTCTCTTTGATAGAATTCTAGCATAAAGCAATAAAATAAACTAAGGAACTTTTTATTTTCGAGGTTCAAAACTTGATTGCTTGAAAAATAGTATATTTGAAGGAAACGCTGCACAAGAAAAAGGAGGAGTTTTTTATGTTTAGGAGAATTCAATTATTATAAATGTTGAAAATAACGTTTTCAATAATAACTCAGCTATAATATCTGGAGGAAGCTGATACATATGAAACTCTTAAATTTAATACTTTTACTAGAATTAATTTACTTAGAATACAGCTAGATAAAGTGGAGGAGTAATGTTCATCATTAATTCAAGCATTCAGCAAATAGTAGAATGCTAATTTATCAAAAACAATGCTTCATATGGAGGAGCTTTAGATATTTATTAAGTTGCTATAAGTAAAATCTCTAATGTATATGCATCTGAAAATTAAGCATTATAAGGGTGTGGAGGATTCGCTTAAATAAATTCTTCAAAAATAGAATATTTTGAATCTAATTTTTTTTCATAGAACTATGCATAGAAAAGTGGAGGAGTTTCTTACTTTCATAATGGTTCTATTTCTAATGATATTTATAATTTAACAATTATAAGAAATTCAGCTGAAGGATAAGGGGGAGGCTTCTATTTTGAAAACTTTATTATAAAAAGAATAAAAGACTGCTCTTTTATATTAAACAGTGCAAAATTAAATGGAGCAGCTTTAATTGCAATTAATATGAGTATATTATCCATTTAAGACTGCATTTTTGATTAAAATTAAGGTGAAAGTAGCGGAGCTCTTTACTTTTAGAACACGAGCATCAATTTAATTTCTAGGATCTATTCATCTCAAAATTAGGCTAATAATGGGAACGGAGGATTTTCAAGTTTTGTATCTTCTTAAGTAAAAATTTTGGAAAATAGCTAATTTTTAAAAGGCAAAGCTTATAAATAAGGTGGAGCCTTTTACTTTTCTTAAAGTTCGATTCTTGATAATATTGAAAACTTAACTTTTGAAGAAAATGTTGCTGAAAAAGAATCAGGAGGCTGTTTCTTTTTTGAAAACACTAGAATGAAATAAATTTTAAACTGCTAATTTATTAAAAATTAAGCGAATACAAGTGGAGGAGTAATTAGCTCAATTACTGCTGATATTTAATCAGTAAAGAGCTGCCTTTTCTTACAAAATAGTGCAAAATCTAGTGGAGTTCTTGATTTAGTTAATTCAAGTTTAACCGAATTAATAGACATAGTAGCTGAAAAAAATGAAGCAACAAATGGAAATGGAGGATTTTCTTAATTTAAGCATTCAACTATCCATTAAGTGATAAATAGTACATTTATGTATAATAATGCTTCATATGATGGAGGTGCTTTTTATTTTGAAGTCTAAACTACAACGAATTTGCTAACCCTTTAGAATTGTTAGTTTGTTTCTAATTAAGCTAGCTCAGGAAGTGCTATTTTTATATAAGAGTAGTAGATATCTTTAATTAATCTTTAGGTAATAAATAACCTAGCATTAAGTTAAGGAATACTATTCTTCAGTAAATCCGAAGTTACTATTACATAAGTTTATGCTGAAAACAACGAAGCAAATTAAGGAGGCTTGATCTATAGTATCAACTCATAAGTTGCTATTGATAATTTAACAGCCATCAAAAATAAAGCATAAGAAGGAGGAGTCCTGTATCAATAAAGTGGATATTTATACTTAAATCACTTAGAAATCTAAGAAAACAAAGCTTAGACAGGAGGCTGCTTTTGGTTAAATATCGTGCTATCAGTAATTAATATAATGCAATGCAATTTTATTATGAACTAGGCAGAAAAATAAGGTGGAGTCATATATGCTTAGTATGGAAATTTTTCTATGGAAGAGATTTAGATTGAGTATAACTAAGTAGACAGTGGATCAATATTTTATTTATACTAATCAGATTTAAATTTATCCAACATTTAATTATTGTACAATGAAGCAAAAAGAGAATCAATTCTATTCCTATAAGACTCAAGCGCTAGATTTAAGTAAGTCGAAATGATTAGCAATATAGCTTTAGGAGGTAATTTGATAGACATTTCTAACTCTGGCATCTTTCTTTTAGATAACTGTACTCTGTAAAATAATGAAGCAAACTAAGTTGTATTTACTCAGTAGATAAAGAATACAACTATGCTAAAAACCATTTTTATTTCCAACCTTGCATAGTTAAATTTGATATAAAGTAGTAACTATCAAATATAATTTATGGACAGTCATATAGAGAAAAATGAAGTATTAAGTGGGTCTATATTTGCTATCTTAAATCAAAATTTCTAGTTTATTAACAGTAGTGTGGTTAAAAATTTCGCAACTAATACATTCATTTTAAACTTAAAGTATGCAAAGGGAAATTTTGATAATTCGTTTTTTTTAAATAATTTCGCAACAAAGGGAGGATCAATTTCATCTTAGCTTTCCAATTATAAAATCACAAGATGCTTTTTTAAAGAAAATGAAGCTTAAAACTAAGGAGGAGTTATAGATGCTAATCAGGATTAAATTTAAGTTTCTAATTGTACCTTTATAAAGAACAAAGCTCTTAATGGAGCTGTATTTTAAGTTTCTTAAGGGAACATAACTATTAATTTCATTAAAGTAGAAGAAAACGAAGCATCATCAGGAGGCTTTGTGAAATCAGATTAATCCAACATAACTGTTAATAATTCTATTTTTATAAAAAATAAAGCATAAGAAGGAGCTGTTTTTCATATTTCCACAACAAATCTGTTCTTCAATTAAAGCGAATGTAACCAAAATGAAGCGCATAGTAAGGGAGGAGTTTGCTACTTACAAATGAATAGCTATTTTAAGAGTGAAAATTCAACTTTTTGGAGTAATAATGGTAATGAGGGAGCAATTGTATATGCTCAAAGTTCTTAATTTGAAATAAATAATTCACTAATTTATTCCAATTTAGCATATTCAATAGGCATTATAAATTTATGAACTTCAAATTAGCAGAAGCCAAGCTTAATATAAAGTACTTAGATTGCAAATAACTTTGCCAAGATATCAGCAGTATTTGTTTATTAAAGTAGTTTGAATTTTAATAAATCGGTTATGTCTAATAACTCAGCTATAACATAAACATCTGGTATGGTATTATTAAGTTCTAGACTCTTTGTCAATTAATCTGTTTTCGAAGATTAGAAAGGACTGACAGGAGTCTTTATTTCAAGTGATTTTCAAGCAGAAATAGAAATTAATAATACAAACTTTTATAGAGGGGAAGGATAATAAGGAGGTTGTATTTATATAAAGCAGACTACAATAAGATTAAATTAAGTTAGCTTCAAAGATATGACAGCGAATTAAGGAGGAGTTATTTATTCGATATAATCCAATTTGACTATTTACAATACTAGTTTCTATAATATTTCTGCCTTAGATTACTAAGGATCTATAGTATACATGCAAAGCTCTAATATGACAATGCAAGATTGTCTACTCTGATATTATGTAAACACCGCTGTAGCTATCGAAGTAAGTAGTTACTTAAAATTGAATCGCACAACTTTTGTTTACGGTATAAGTGATAAATATATAGGAGCAGCTGTTTATTCTAAAAATTCATAAATAGAAATGTATAATTGTAACTGTACAAACCAATAGTCAATATCAGGCTCTTGCTTCAGTATTGAAAATGACTTTAACTAAAATTACTCTAATTTTATTCTAAATAATTCTTTCACCTAATGTATAGGCTTTGAGTAAGGGGGAGCAGGGTTCTGCTAAAATGCTAACGTATAGATTAAGTAAAACTAATTTTAGAATAATAAACTTCAAGGAGGAAAGTATTAAATTCCAAAAGGAGGAGCTTTAAGACTGTTTTGTGATAATTACTAAGCTTGCTAGTATTAAATGCATAATAATACATTTTTTAATAACTTTGTATCTAATTCAATAGGAGAAGGGGGAGCCATTTCTTTCTAAGGTACTTTTCCTGATATATTTCCAGATGTTAAAAGCTAAGAATCTTGCCTTTTATTTAAAAACAACTCTGCATTCTATGGAAACAATATAGGTTCTTTCGCTTTTAAATTGTATAATTAATCTATTGAAGATGTCCTAAGTCACTGTACAAATGAAAATAAAAAGCGTTTATTATTAATAGATGAATTACCAGGCTTTCCTCTACCAGAAAAAAGTGTATAAATAGTAGATGTTTATGGTCAATTGGTTACTACAGATAATTCTTCTATTGCTTAAATTTTTTCCGATGATGCAGAGTTATCAGGAAAGACAAGAATACAAGCAGAGTAAGGTATTTTTATCATAAAAGATATATCTATAAAAGCTTAGCCTGGAACATACGTAAATTTGTAATTAGAAACGAATGCTATAGATTAAGAAAGCTTACTTTTAAATGATGAAATGACTAATAAAATACAAGTGCAAGTATATTTGAATTATTGTCTTTAAGGATAAATTTTAATAGATGGAAATACATGTTAAGATTGCTTACTTGGATAGTACTCTTTAGATGCAGGTGATAAATATTGTAAAGAATGCTTAGATAATGGAAGGTGTTATGGAAGCGATTTAATCACTCCTAAAGAAGGATATTGAAGAAAAAATTGTACTGAATAAAAAATTCATTAATGTCCTTATTTTGATGCTTGCCTAGGAAGTATTTTAAATAGCAAATTTGTTGATTATTATAAGCAATAATCAGATTAGGCATAAAGAGAGTCTATGAAAGAATTGATAAATTGATAAGGAAGTTGCAAAGAAGGTCATAAGGGAATAATGTGTGATGTTTGCGATTAAGATTGAACAAAAGACAGTTAAAATAGATGCTAAAAATGTTATGATAAAAGCGCTGAAGTTATCCTGTTGATTATAATTATATTTGTATTTATAATTTATAATACTTACGTTGTTAAGACTACCTTAAAATCTACTACTCAGGAAGATTAATATGATGGAGTTTATTTTAAAATTATTACAAACTATATGCAAATCTGCACTCTTATCTAAAACTTTAATTTAAGCTGGCCTGATTTTATTATTTCAGCATTCAAATTAAACTAGGAATTTACTTCAGCCACTTCTACAATATTTACGCTTGATTGTATAATGAAAGATGGAGAGGAGAGATATTACAGCAAAGTATTAATTAATATTTCAATACCTGTTATAATATTAATAGTAACTCTAGTTTTCTTATGTTTATGATCCTTAATTACGTGAAAGCCTTTTAATAAATCATGGTTTATCACAACTATGAGTGTTTCATTTTTCTAGATTTATACAAACCTAACTCTTATTATTTTTAGTTCCTTCAGTTGTTATGAAATTTCAGATGATTTTTTAAGTTTGAACTCATATAGTGATATACAATGCTGACATGGAAATCATCGTAAGTTTGTACTAACTTTTACCTTACCAGGTTTATTAATTTATGGAATAATGGTTCCATTAATTGTATTATAGTATCTTTATAAGCATCGTAATTAATTATAGTCTTATAAAATGATTTCTTAATTTGGATTTTTACTAGAAGGATATAAAGAAGAGTTTTACTACTGAGAATTTATTAAGATGTATTAAAAGTTTGCTATTTCCTCTGTCTTCATTTTCCTTCAAAAAGCATCTTTAATTTTCTAAATTTGATGCTTAATTTTAATTCTAATTTTGAGTATAATTCTATAGCTTAGGAACTAACCTTTTGCTAAAAAGGAATTAAACGATTTGGAAATGAAATCTTTAGCTATTTCAGCTTTTATTTTGTATCTAGGAATTTATTTTGAATCAGGAGAACGCTATTATTATATGGATCTCACTTCTTTAATGCTTGCAGTAGCTACAAATGCTTATTTTATTAAAGTTTGACTAAGTCTATTACTAATAGAGTATGGATAAAGAATATAAAAGAAACAACTAAAACTGTACTTTTGATTTGGTTTCCTTAAAAAATAAGTGAAGCTATTGGATATCATAAAGAAATGAGAGTAAGATAAAATAACTTAAGAAACTGAATCTCAGGAGAGTATTAAGGACAATAAGCATAGCATTAAACTATATACCTAATTTGAAGATAGAAACTATGTAAAAATGCTTTAATCATTAGAAAGTTAGCTCCTGTTTAGTATGAGCTTATTTTAGCTCCATAAGCTCAACATTAAAAACTAGTATTAATCTTAAGAGAAATATTGATCAAGTAGAATAAGAAAATTCTTATAATATTATGAGTAGTTTGAAGGATAACTTATATAATATCAACCCTCTAATATTTAAATTAAAAGTACTTACGCAACTCAAGAAAACCTGAGTCTAAAGAAAATAAACGAAATCTAAGTTCATAGTGTTAATAAACAAAATTCACTTAAATCAAATTAAAAAAATAAATCATTTTTAAATTAAGAACCTTAATAAATAAAAAAGAGCTTCAACATATAAGGATAAATTTCAAAAATAAAGGATATTTTTGCTCTGAATTAAAGTTTTCAGTCATAAGCATAACAGGAAACTTTATATACAATTTAAGAATCTATAGAGGAATCTCAGGAATAAGAATAGTAAATATAATGTAGCAATAACCAAACTTTTGATTAAACTCAAAATGAATTCAATATTTAGCTGAGCTAGTTTTTAGAAGAATTTAAAGAAGATGAAAAATCGTAAAGCTGTCTTTAAGGAACTTTTTAATTAAATAAATATTCTTTGATTCTCTGAGTCAAAATCTCTTTATAATAATATTAATGCTTAATAAAGAAGTTTAAAAAAATAAACCAGGAACATTTTTAAAATAGAAAAATTTTATATAATTTTATATTCATGGTAGTAAATTTTTGGAAAGTCTTACTCTATTAAAATAGAAATATAGTTTCAATCAAACAAACAGCAGAATCTTTATGTATCTCGTTATCAATTCTTTAATTGTTGCTTTACGCTCAGAATAAATGTTTTTATACTTTTAATTCAAGCATTATCTTACTTTCACTCATTCAAACATGAACCATATCCAGGTTGTTAATCAATAATTACACAATTAACATTATAATGTAAGTCAGAAATTATCATTATAGTCATTAGTCGTATTTTGATCCTTCAATATCTATTTTAGTAACCATTTGGACGCTTCTAAGTAAATGTTTATCTGTTTTCATAATTAAATTACAAAAATTTTTATAAATTTAGATAGATTTATTAGTTAAATTCAATTATATTAGCTTACCTTTATTCAATTCATAATAAATCACCAATCTCATTATTATTTATCTAATTTATTTCTTTTAATGCATTATCTTGGAAAAAATTTACAGTTCTCAACAACTTAAAACAGCAATAATAGTCTCTATGTAAGTATGTATCTTGTTTATTTGAAAATAACTAATAAACGTATAGAAATCCTTAATGAAAAAGATTATTTTCAAATCCAATTGATGGTATGTATTCTATCTGTTTTTATCAAAAATTTTTTCTTAATTCTTAGAGAGCAAGCTTTGAAAAATTATCTGGCTTATAATTTTTTAATTATTATAATCCAATATTTTAATAATATCTGAAAATATTCTTCCCCAGCAATTCAATCATTTCTTCTTAACTTCTCTACTGATACTTTATTTGTTATCTCCTCATTTGAATTTTAAAAGGTTTTTTCTTTATTTAGGTAAATAAAATAAAACTCTATTTTTTTACAGCTTTTTTAATTTTTTTGAAGCATTTAATAAAGTAACCAAAATATCACTGCCAAATAATCAAAGTACTTAAATAAAAGGTTCATAATATTAAATTAGCGATTATATATCCTACAGATAATATTATAATAATGCTGATAATTTAGATAAATTTCATTTGAAAAGTGATAGAACAAACTTGATGACTTCTGAAATTGATACAGGATGCAATATTTATAAGAACTACAACTGTTTAATAATAAATTAATAAAAGTAGTAAAATTTATTTAATTTGCTTAATAAAGCATCAATACATCTTTTTAATAGGAAAGCATTTCTTTAAAATTTCTACTTTTTATAGAATTTATTTATAGTAATCTATTTTAAAAAATATAATAATAGTGATATTTATAGTTATACGAATACTTAATAACTATTTACGAAACTTTAAAAATATTATATTAGGTATAATGAAAAGCTCATTAAAATAACTTAAGCAAATTAGGATTTTAAATAAAAGTTTTTTTAAATCCAACTACTTTATACTATGCAAGCAATAATTTATAAATATTGCAATTTTAATTTTAAAATTAATTATAGCTTATTAAATATTTATCCAATCAATTTAAAATTCTCTATATTTTGATATATAAGAAAGCTGATTAAGAGATTATTGATATAAAAGAAATAATAATCTGCACTAGACATGAAATAATTGATGTTAAAATAAAAAATTAGGAAAGCTTCATATAATAGAAGATAAATTCTTTTTAATATTATCTAATAATTTTTCCTTACCTTATAATATCATTTTATAAATTAGAAAACTTAAAATACAATTTGCATTTAGAGCAATTATTTTATTTTAATATCTCAAATTATATTTCTTCAATTAACTATTTGCTAGCATCTCAAACTTAATAATCTTTAATCTTTAACTTTTAGCATTTTAGCTAAATTTTTTATTTAACAATATATTTATAGCTAGATACTTCCTCATCTTGTAATGAAAGTAGTTTTTAAAGTAAAATAATATTTTATACTCATATAGATCACAATCCAATCTTAGTCTAATCTAATTTTAAATGGATATTGAATAACTAAAAAATAGAAACTAATATAGAGACCTTAATGATCTTAGTAAAAATAAAAGATAATCCATACTTTTAATTATGAATAGTTAATTAAGAATTAGCTTTAATGAATTATTGCTAAAATTTATAGAAAATTAGTTAAATAAAGCAAACTTAAAAATAAAAAATTAATTAAGAAGCAGCATTTTAGATAAAAACTTGCTTATATTTATACAATTAATCATATGCTTATTCTTCCACTTACACTCTATAATTTACAAAGTAAAATTACTTATTTAAAATTTGTTTAATTTCTAAATAAATACTTTTAAATTATTTCTCTCTTTACTTATTAAATCAGCTATAGTCCATATACGTTAAAGTTGAAAAATATCAAAACAAATAAGGTACTTTGTTTATTGTATAATAATATGAGACTTTTATTTATAAATTTAGAATGAATTTCTTCAAAATACCATACCTGAATAAGGTAAATATATGAATTTATAGATAGTATAAAATGTAAAAAGGTTGATTATTCAAGTATTTTTTTAGTAATCTAAGTAGTTTAAAGATAATTATCTTGGTAAAAATATATCACTTTTTATAAAGTTTAGCTCTAGCTTTATTTTTTACTTTTATGCCTTATATCAGTCCTAATGAATAGTTTCTTGTCAAATTTTTTAAACGATTACAGCTCATATATTCACTTGTTTGAATTACATTTTAATCTATCTTGTATTCAACTTTTTATTGACTCATATATTTTTTAGAAGAAAAAGTTTCTAAATTTAGTGCTTTCTTATTAGTATAAGTTTAAAAGAGTTGCTTCTTCTTTTTACTTTTACGCTATTATAAATTTATATTTTTGTGATTTTAATCCTTTTATTAATCTTATCTTGAGATTTTATTAGTGCTTTAGTAGTTAAAATTTAGATTCTAAAGATTTTATCTTTAGTTCATAATTATATAGGGATCTAAGATTTTACTTTCAACCTTAACTTTATTAATATTCAGATTTCAAAAATCAATACTTTTACTTTTTTTTCGTCTTTTTAAAAAATCACACAGAAGCTTTTCGTATTACTATTAGTCTCGATTTTGATAAGAATCATGCTTATCTATTTTTATTTCATCTTTTGATTTTTCTTAATCTTTGGCTAGTAAATCCACTTAAAAAAGAGAATCCTTAATATATGTCTCTTATTTAAGATTTTTTATTAGCTAATTTTAATCTTAAATTCCTACTATTTTTTCGAAATCACTTATCTCCTTTCTATTTATTTATTTGACTTATTCTTCATTTTCAAGTTAAAGAAAAGCAGAGCATTTATCTAAATTAGCGCAATTAACTTGCTATTTCTTTTGTTTTTTTAAATATCTTGGGCTTAAAACAAAGATAGGATAGTTAAACTTTACTAAATAATTGTTTATCTTTTTTTTAACTTTTTCTTATTTTTATAGTTTTTTTTGTTCCTTCTTCTCCTAAATTAAATGTTAAGCATTTATTTCTTCTTCATATAAATTATTTAATATGTTTAAATTCTCAGTTTCAGGCTCAAATCCTACTAATTATTTTTATTGTTTTATGATTTCTTCGTAATTTTCTTAGATTTTCATTTTTGGTCTAGCAAAATTCAAAAAATCTAATTCGAAAGAAGCTGTTTTTTATACTTTTTAATCGAATTTGGAAAAATTATTTTTCAGTTTATTAATGATGATATTGTGAACTAATGTGAGGCACTTTTATTTAAAATTATTTTAAGATTCTGAAGTAGGTAAGTTTTATAAACTAAAGGCATAATCACTTAGATATTCAGCTTTTTTAATTCATGCTCCTCTACATGAAATACACTTACAAGATCTAGATCTAAACATTTTACTTATTTGTTTGTATTTTTTTATGCTCATTTATTTATCTACTTTGCTAATTAAGTTATTTTTATATTTGTTCATTTCAGAATTCATTATACTCTAACTTTTTATTGTCTTATTCTTTGAAAATTTATTAATTATTTTTATTTTCTCTTTTATGCTTTGAGTATTTTGAGTCTTTATCTATTCCTTAAATTACAATATATTAATTTGCTATTTGGAAAGTTCTAATTAAGCGTTCATAAGATTATTAAGATCTATGCGACTATCTTAAATAGTAATTTCAAGCTACTAAAGATTCTAAAGGATACTAGAGTCTTTAATTATGTTTAAGCATTATATTATGCTAGTATTATTTAATATTATTTGCTTAGTGCTATTAAAAAACCTTAATAAAATAAAAGTAAAAGATCTATCTTTTTATACTTTCACTATCTTTATTAGTGGAACGCCTCGGCGATCCATCCCATTAAATTGGAACGATACAGAGAAGATTAGCATGGCCCCTGCGCAAGGATGACACGCTCAAATCGAGAAGTGTATCCCCAATTTTTTATACATACAAATGCATAAGAAAAGTTAATAATTTTAAACAAAAAAATAAGGAAAAAGGTAATATCTAATAAACAATAGCTTGCATAGAGTTAAAGAATGCTTATATTTTAAATTGTATTAATAAATTTAATTATTTAGTAAGTGTATTTTCTTCTAATACAAGCAAAAGATTCAATTTAATACATCGTTATATATAATTTGTAGAATAATACTCCTAGTTATTAATAACTTCTAAATTAAACTAGTAGCAAAATATTAAACTTATATAATTAGATCATCATAAGCTTTTTAAGTTAGTTTCTTAATATTTAAATAGCTTGAGTCTAGTAAATCATATAATTATAAGAGTGCTTAATAAAATGCTTCTAAAAAAATTGGGTCTTAGCTTAACTTTTTAATATAAGATTGATTATTATTATTTCATTTAGTTCCATATTCTTATGTTCACCAAATCAAATCTATGTTCCTTTGTGGTAAACTTTTATTGAGCAGAACTAAAAAATTCTAACTTTCGCTCTAGAAAAACTTTTAAAACTTTGAATTATTAATAGAAATAAAGATGATTAAAGTAAATAATTTACTCATTATAAATTAAGCCTTCATTTTTATATATCTTTATTATATCTTCTTACAAAATGCTTCAAAAGGGCTCGACTTTATGTGAGAGATGATTATAAAGCCTGACTATAATTCATAATAGAAGACAGTATCCTAAAAGATGCATAAGCAATATGGATAGCAGTTTGAAATGAGTAGCTTAATTTTATTGCAATGCTCTATTTTTATTTAATGCTTTTCTTTATATTTATCACTTCATTGATCTTGCATATTTAAAGACTTAACTAACTGCTCTTAAAAAATCTATTCTTTTTTAAATAATTAAGAATTTTTGTACCTATTTTAGTTTAGATATTGTAAGTATTGTGATTTAAGAATTAAAAAAATAAAGTAATAAGTTATAAAAAGTCAATTAGAATGAGAAAAGCATAAATGTATAAAAGCTTAGTATACAAAGTAGATTAAATAAGTATTAGGAACTAGGAATTGTATTTGCTTGATGGTAAGCGAATTTAAATATTTTGTTTTACTATGAATAATAATGTTGAATCTCCATTCTTATAAATTTTCATTTTATTAATAATTTTTATAAAATGCTGGTTAGAGCGATTAGACGTTTGAAGGTAAACGTTACGAAGGGCAAAACTATTTATTAAGTAACAACCTTAAAAGAAAAAGGATAAGAAGATGCTTACTTCTCACTCTAGGATGTCGCTACTCTATCTGCATATGTAGCCAAACTTTCTGCTTAAACTGTAGACAAAGTTTAGCTTAAAAATATTTATGAGCAATAAGAGGAGCAGCTTAGAAAGATATTCACTAATAATGGATATGTCCTTCATAGAAACTTCAATCTAATTCAAGATTTATTGGACTGGAAGAGAGCCGTTGAGGTTTACAAAAATGACTGAGGTCGTTTTTAAAAGACTTAATTAATAGAAAATAATTGTGTTTAGCATTTTTCTTTAAGGTAATTAAGTTATTTATAATTATCTTCTCTTCTTCGTTTTTTACCATTAAAGCATAAGTTATTATTACATTGGTTAAGTATATTCATTAAAAAGTGCTTTTATTTACGTTGAACTTAGCAAAAGAAAAAAGAATATAGAATTAAATGGCTTAATTTAAGAAAGTTAATTTAAAACTTTAGGCTTCATTTCAAATTTTCTTATCTATTTTAATTTACAACATTAAGTCATATACTAATTAAATGGCCTTAGGAAACTAGTAAATAAGTGATTTCTGAACCAAACGTATTGAGATGGAAAAAGATGCATCTAAGAGGTTCAACTTAGCCTTTTAAAAGCAATATTAAACTCAGCCAAGAGAATTATTAACTTCTTATGAACCTGGCAGATATTTATCTCCATATAAAAGATTTTCAAATCCTTATATGATTAACTCAACTTATACTAATCCTAGTGATCCTAATTCAATGAGGAATTTAGGAGGCCCTTTAAAATACGATCCTCTTTATGATAAACCTACATAGAACCATTATGTTCCAACAAATTTCAGTGAAATTTCTCATTCAAACAACGATGAAAGGAAAACAAAGACTCCTAGTTCAAGTAAGACAAAATCAGTTAAAGAAGATTTTTACAATAAATTGAATTGAGGATATGCTTTTGGAGGGAAAAGTAATATAAAAAATGCTTTAATCCATTAAAGATCTTTCTCAATAGAGAATTAAAAAGGCAGGTAACATTTAATATCTTAGAGAAAATTTATAAAAAGATGAAAAGCAAAACGTTTAAGCATCTTAAAAAAAATAGCAACACTTAAATGTAAACTAATAAAGTTTAAACTTTTAAAGTTAAAATAAAGATACAAACCTTGTGGTATAAGGAGAAAAGAAAACATAAAAATCGATTAATTAATAAAATTAAAAAAACCCTTAACAAACTTTAGAAGATATGATAAAAAATTCAATAACATCATAATCACGTCCATAGTCAAGTCAAGAAGTTTAAAATAAATTTCACTAGAGAATAAAAAATAATTCAAAAAAGACTCCGTTTCAACAAAAGCATCACAGCTAAAATAAATTATAATAGCAAATTTAGTAAATCTAAAGAAAATATGCCTCTACATAGTAAAACTAGCAATTTAACACTAATAATATTATACAGCCTTCAATACTATAAGTATAAGAGCAACAAGAAATACACTATAAAAGACCTTAAACTGCTCGCAGTGCCTACTCAAGCTAAAGAGTTCATTCTAGAAACAGTGTAAGAGAGTAAAATTTTATACAAAATGAAGAGAGGATCAGTAAAACTTATGAAATATAATAAGAAAACTTTCCAAAAAGTTTATAATCTCCTAAGAACTCAATCTAAAGCTAAAGTATTAATCCAGCAAAAAATATAAAATAAAGTTAAATTATAAAAGTACCATCAATGACAATTGATTAAATGATGCATATTAAAAACTTAAATAACTAGTAAGAATAAAACTTAAAACAGATATCATAACAGTCTAAAACAGAAATATCATTCACTAAGAGGTTAGTAAGTAATAATAGTGAAAAATCACTTGATAGAATGATAGATTAGTAAAATTATCAGGATAATTCATAAATTTAGGAAGTTTAAGAAGATTAAAATCAAGAAGATCAATAAAATTTAGACCGAGATCAAGAAATAAAAAGTCAAATTTCAAGAAAAAGTAGGAAATCTAATAAATCTCACAAAACACAGAGTTCACTTACTTCAAGATCAACAGGACGATCAAGTTATGCATCATCTACCATAGTAAAAAATTTATATTAAATGCTATAGGAAGAAAGATAGGTAAGTCTTAAAAATTTAGAAAAGAGAATAACTTGAGAATTTACTCTTTAGTTACATTGGCAAAAATAAAAACAATGTAAAAAATTTGTGAGTAGAATAGCAGAAAACCTATTATTTATTATTATATCTAATATCTCATTACAAATATATAATTTTTCCAACTACTTTAGTTTTATTTTCTAAGTTTAATAGTCTTTTTCAACTTATTTTCAATTTTTTATGACTAGTTAAAGTATAATTGATAGTAGTTTTGAATTATATCAATTTTTAATGATTTCATTTATTTTTTAATAAGCACAGATAGATAAATTTTCTCATCATTTATCAAGAGTTTTATTTTAAATTTAATGAAAAAATTATTTATTTTATAGCTCTTGACTACAAATTGATTAAACACTAATTGAAATTCTATTAATGATGGTAATATTATATGCTAGTCATGCAATATTACTTTATTGTTTAATATATTTCTTATATATAGCAAGATATATAGTAATATTATATCTAAGATGTAGAATTGACATGGTTTTATTTCTACTCTGAATTATAAGAAAAATATAAAATTCTTATATCTACTTGATTTTTCTTTGAAGAAACTAGTGCAAAGTAGTCAATAGAAAAGATTGAATTTAATCTAAAATTGATAAATATAATAGAATTTTATACAATTTGAAATTATAATATAACATTAAGAATAAATTATCTAAACACTGAAGCAAAACTATTAAATTTACTTTTTTCTTTCAAATCATTTACTTAATATAATCCAATATAATTTTTTTCAACAAAAGGTTCAATAAATGTCTCTACTAAATCAACGAAGAGATAATTTTGAAACATATTATATTAATATATAGAAAGAATATATTAGGTTGGAGTGAATAAAAATGAGGCATTATATAATGAAATGAATGAAAGTTATGATGATAAAAGCGAGTAAACTAATTCGGTTAAATTCTAATTTTATATTGAAAATTATTGTGTGTCATAAACTTTCAAAAATTCAATAGAAAACTTCATTTATAAGCTAAAATTTCCACAAAATGTATAATTTTAAATGGCTGCTCTTACTAGACTAAGTAAAGAGATCACTGATCTTAAAAATAATCCTCCTCAGGGAGTTGTTTGTGAAACTGATGCAGGAAATAATAGAAACTGGAACGTAAGAATTTGCAATCCTGCAAACACTCCATATTCAGCTGGAAATTTCAGTTTGTAATTAAAATTCCCTGAAAATTATCCTTTCAAAGCACCTGAAGCTCAATTTATTACAAAAATTTATCACCCTAATGTAAAGTCAGATTCCGGTGAAATTTGCTAGGATATTTACGGAGCTAGCAAGTGGGTACCAACTTTAAATGCAAGATATGTAGTAGAAGCAATCTTAAGTATGCTACACAATCCAAATTTAGAATCGCCTCTTGAACCTGAAATAGCAAAACAATATTAAAGCGATTATAACGGATTTGTTAACTCCGCAAAGGAATGGACTTCAAGATACGCACTTTGATTAACAGTTTTTACATTTCATTTTAATAATAACCATTTTACCAGTTGTTAAATCTCCTATTATCCCATTTTACTTTCCTTTGTCATAAATCCGTAGTATAATAGCTTTCGAAAATATAAATCAGTTTGCTTATTCTAATTTTTCTTCATTTCTTTTATTATCGTCACCTTTTTAACTCTACAAGCAGAATTCTTACAATTGATATGGTTTTCTAAACTAAGAATAATTCTAATTTTAGTCTATAAAACTTAAATTTCTATTGAAGACATTTCTGGACTGTAAAAATCTAATGATAAATTGTTTGAATTATGGTTTTAAAATAGTTTAAATAGTATATTATAAGAACATGGCATTTTCATTTAGTTAACTCTCAGCAAAGAAAGATTAATCAAATATTTACCTCTAAATAAGAAGACTTGTGAAAAGCAGCCATTCTATTAGGATTAATATAATACACGATTATGAGAAATAATTTTAACTTTGCATTTAAATGAGAAATATTGAAGTTGTCATACTTTACTTTTATTTTAATTATTAAAAAAGTTTCTAAGATAAAGAAAGCTTTAATCAAAATTGAAGATTCAGTTATGAATTATTTAAAAGAATATATTTATAAACTCCAAAAATTAAATGATTCATAAAGGTTCTTGAGGCAATTAATTAAAAATTTTAATTTATGAGCGGGAGACTCAATTGTTTTGTACATAATGTATTATTTAGCAAGGATAGTATATAAGCGCATTAGCAAAGAACTAGAATTTCATGAAATAGCAAGTTTTAAGTATCATTCTTTTTAAAATTAATCTCATAATTTAAGGTGAGGGTGTATTTAATCCTTTTTATTGGATTTTTAATATTATCTTTTTTTATCTTCATTCGTTCAAACTGTTACTCCAAAAGCTTCCTCAATGTTTTTAATTTAAAAATAAAAAAGCGCATCTATAAAAGTAAAGAATAGGCAATTTAAATTTTTATATGAATAAGCTATTGATTTTAAGCGATATATTTAAAATATAAATAGCTTTTATTATAAAAAAATAATAAGAAAACTAAAATAAATACATATGGAAAATTTATTAATATTAAATTTTTAAATTTAACTTATGAATTAAAATAAAGGTTTTAGTGTCTATGGTGCTGGTAAGTCCACTAATACTCAATCATTAAATTTATTTTTCTTAAATTACAATTCAAAATACAATTAACTAACTTAAATATTTACAAATTCTTGAAGAGCATTGTTATAATATTAAAAAAGACTTACATTGTTTTAAATAGATAATTCATCTTTATATACCATCCTAAAATAAACTTCAGAAGTAATATTTTAGCAAATTTTAATTAAATTAAAAGAAGTTTTGGTTTAACAAAGCTTTGATGGCATGGAATACTATTAAGATAATTTTTAGTCAAATAAAGAGAAAAGCTTTGCATTTGTATTTTGAAATATAGATAATTTATTAATATTTATTTATAAAATTATTCAGTTAGAGTATCCACTCATCAAATTTGATATGCTTCTTCGTTTTATTTTAACAAAATAGAGCATTTTAAAGATAAAAAGAAATTATATTGATTAAAATAAAGAAGTAATCTTTATAACAATACTCCTAGTATAATACTTTTTATTTTGCATATTTTTCTATTTTCATCATTTTTAAAATTAAATAGGATGCTGTATTGATATAAGGCATTTATTTATCATTCTTTTATTGAAACCCTATCGTTCATTTCTACGAAAAGCAATACTTGTATCAATTTTAAGCTTCTGATTTTGTTTTATATTTCTTAAGGAAAAAGAATTCTAAGTAAGTTTTGTTTCGAAAAGCTATAAAACTTTTTCTTAAATTTAAGAAAGCAAAACTCTGCTAAAATTTAATTTAAAAGTTTGCTTATTCTAATACATCAACGAAGAGATAATTTTGAAACATATTATATTAATATATAGAAAGAATATATTAGGTTGGAGTGAATAAAAATGAGGCATTATATAATGAAATGAATGAAAGTTATGATGATAAAAGCGAGTAAACTAATTCGGTTAAATTCTAATTTTATATTGAAAATTATTGTGTGTCATAAACTTTCAAAAATTCAATAGAAAACTTCATTTATAAGCTGAAATTTCCACAAAATGTATAATTTTAAATGGCTGCTCTTACTAGACTAAGTAAAGAGATCACTGATCTTAAAAATAATCCTCCTCAGGGAGTTGTTTGTGAAACTGATGCGGGAAATAATAGAAACTGGAACGTAAGAATTTGCAATCCTGCAAACACTCCATATTCAGCTGGAAATTTCAGTTTGTAATTAAAATTCCCTGAAAATTATCCTTTCAAAGCACCTGAAGCTCAATTTATTACAAAAATTTATCACCCTAATGTAAAGTCAGATTCCGGTGAAATTTGCTAGGATATTTACGGAGCTAGCAAGTGGGTACCAACTTTAAATGCAAGATATGTAGTAGAAGCAATCTTAAGTATGCTACACAATCCAAATTTAGAATCGCCTCTTGAACCTGAAATAGCAAAACAATATTAAAGCGATTATAACGGATTTGTTAACTCCGCAAAGGAATGGACTTCAAGATACGCACTTTGATTAACAGTTTTTACATTTCATTTTAATAATAACCATTTTACCAGTTGTTAAATCTCCTATTATCCCATTTTACTTTCCTTTGTCATAAATCCGTAGTATAATAGCTTTCGAAAATATAAATCAGTTTGCTTATTCTAATTTTTCTTCATTTCTTTTATTATCGTCACCTTTTTAACTCTACAAGCAGAATTCTTACAATTGATATGGTTTTCTAAACTGAGAATAATTCTAATTTTAGTCTATAAAACTTAAATTTCTATTGAAGACATTTCTGGACTGTAAAAATCTAATGATAAATTGTTTGAATTATGGTTTTAAAATAGTTTAAATAGTATATTATAAGAACATGGCATTTTCATTTAGTTAACTCTCAGCAAAGAAAGATTAATCAAATATTTACCTCTAAATAAGAAGACTTGTGAAAAGCAGCCATTCTATTAGGATTAATATAATACACGATTATGAGAAATAATTTTAACTTTGCATTTAAATGAGAAATATTGAAGTTGTCATACTTTACTTTTATTTTAATTATTAAAAAAGTTTCTAAGATAAAGAAAGCTTTAATCAAAATTGAAGATTCAGTTATGAATTATTTAAAAGAATATATTTATAAACTCCAAAAATTAAATGATTCATAAAGGTTCTTGAGGCAATTAATTAAAAATTTTAATTTATGAATATTTATTTATAAAATTATTCAGTTAGAGTATCCACTCATCAAATTTTATATGCTTCTTCGTTTTATTTTAACAAAATAGAGCATTTTAAAGATAAAAAGAAATTATATTGATTAAAATTAAGAAGTAATCTTTATAACAATACTCCTAGTATAATACTTTTTATTTTGCATATTTTTCTATTTTCATCATTTTTAAAATTAAATAGGATGCTGTATTGATATAAGGCATTTATTTATCATTCTTTTATTGAAACCCTATCGTTCATTTCTACGAAAAGCAATACTTGTATCAATTTTAAGCTTCTGATTTTGTTTTATATTTCTTAAGGAAAAAGAATTCTAAGTAAGTTTTGTTTCGAAAAGCTATAAAACTATTTCTTAAATTTAAGAAAGCAAAACTCTGCTAAAATTTAATCTAAAAACTTTAATGATTAAATTACTTTATGCTATTATATGAGTGTAAATCTTATATAGTAGTGATTATTCTTGCTTGAAAAAAGTTTTTTCATTTAATTTTATTGCCTTCCTTTACTTATTTAAAATCAATTAATAAACTAGTCTTCAAGGTGCAATTAAAGTTAAAACATATTGATGAAATAAATAAGCATTTTCTAAATATAGATGCTAAGTATAAATAATTGAATTAAAATAAATTTTTCTTTATCCTTTTTCTTATTAATTAGATACTTTGCTAATATCTCAAATCAGTAAAGTGATTATTCTTTAATAAGAATTTAATCTCTTAAGCTTAATTAAGATAAGAAGTAATTAAAAAATAAAAATTAAATCACATCAACTAGGTATTTAAATAAGCATCTACAACTTCCTAAATGTTTCCATGGATTTTAACAAGCTGTTATACTTTCTGAAGATTTACTTGCTATCCTAATATTTCTTTCAGTTTAGTAACTGCTTCTTAATATAAATCAGTCTTTTGAAATTCTTACTACAAACTCTATTTTTAGAAAAAATTTTACTAATTTCTTTTTAGATAACTTTATTACTATTAAGGTGGCTATTAGTTTTGCTTACTTGAATTATCTATATTTTTATATTAATTACTCAGTACTTAATAGGAAAATTTCTAATCTGATAGCACTAATTTATTATATTTTACTTAAAACACAGAAGTATAACGACCTGGCTATTTATCTACTTACCATTAAATCGTTTTTTAGATCTTTTGGCCTGGCTTTATGCGTTAAATAACATCAATAGTTATTCCATCAAAATCAATATTAAAGCAGTCATAAATTTCTATATTTTGGATGAGTAGCAAATGTATTTCAAAATATATATTTTGATATTGCTAATAAGCTTTGTTCTACACATTCATTACTTAAAATTATAGAATTTATTCTGGCATGTTTAATATTTTAAACTGTAAATTTGATTCTTAACTATTTATTTATCTATTTGAGTAGCTATCTATCAACTTCAAGCTTACCAAAAATTCTTAGGATTTTTAAAATTAAATTTTTATTGGCTGCAAGTTTGTTATTTTATTGACTTCTACTGCATTCAGAGTTTGATTGAAACTTTAAAAATCACTCTTTAGTCATACTTGATTTTACTTTCAATTAACATTTCCAATATTTCTTACTTAGCTATATTATTATAAAAACTTACATGTTAACTATTATTTACTCGAAGATATACGCTTCGAATGTCTTAAAAGGAACAATAATTTCACCTTACAAAACTACTGATGACTAAGATTTATTTAATTACTAAATCTCAATTTGATTTCTTATTTGAGGCTGCTTTATTATATTAACGTTTAGCGGTTGTTAAACCTGATTTTTCTGGTTTTCCTTTTTTATATATTAAGCTTATTATTTGAGCTCTTACTAAAATTCTTTTTGGATTTAAGATTATTAAAATTAAGCAGGCTAGTTAACTGCCTTTTGTTTTTCTCAAATAAATTCTTTCTACTAAATTTATAACTTTAATGTCTTTAATTCTTCTTAAAGATTTTAATCTTCCTGTTAGAATTTTTCAATTTATGAGGTCTTATGATTAAGCTGCTCAGTTAATTACTAGATTATTAAATTATTTTCTTCTAATTACTAGACTTATTTAAGCATCTTCTGCTATAGTTCTTAAAAGCAATTATGCTATTTTAAATCTTATCTTGAAACTATTATTTCACAATTTTTGCATTTAATCTTCAAACCAGTACAATTTGTAAAATGCTAATTTATTAAATGGAACTGAAACTTCTGCTAACAACTTTTGCATTGCACTTCCCTTTTCTCGCAGACATTTAAATGATCTTATAAATCAAAAAGAGTTATTTCAGCTTTATTACATAAAGGACACCTTATTTAAAGATTCTTTATTTCTATATCGATTTCCTCATTCTTAATCAGCTCGTAAGGTTGATTACAAATTAAGCAAGGCTTGTTCTTTTCCTATCCTTAATACTGCTCATGACAAAATTAGCAGTAAACTTTATGGCATTTATTGCAAACACTCACATTTTGAGCTACTAGAAAACAAAAATGACATAAATACTCCTCCCACTCTTGACTTACAAATAAGTCAGTATCGTAACCACCCTCCTTATCTAAGAAATCATAATCTTATTCTTCTTAATTCAATTCTTAGAAATTAAAGTCTTAAAGATTTTCTACTTCAAGGATAGACTAATAAGCTTTATTTAATATAAATTGCTTCTTATTTATGTCAAATTATAGATTATCTATTTTGTTTTCTTATGACTATTCCATTTCTTATTTTCTTAGATTTTCCTCTTTTTGCTTTTTTATATAGCGCTTTTATTTTATTAGTTCTCTTTACTTTTTGGCGTAAGTAGGATCAATTTTATAAATTTAAGATTATGTCTAAATTATTTTTTCAAATGTTTCTATATTATTAATGATAGTAGAATCTGTTTAGTACTAATTAAAGCACAAAATAAGTTCTATAGCTTGTTTTTCAGGAATTTTTTAAATATTGCTAGCATTAATTATGTTTTTCTAATGTTTTGTTCAGTCATCTTCTATCATGATTTAGCTAACTTAGGAAAATGATAAATCTTTTACTATAAGCCAATTTACTTTGAAATAAAATTTTACTCTTTCCTTTCCATCCCATTTATCATAGTCCACAAAATTTCAATTTAATACTTCAGCTGCTCCATAAAATTTTCTAAATCTTTCACAAGTGAAAAATAAGAGAGATTTTATGCGATTTTATTATTTACACTTTTTAGCAATTCTATAGTATTATTTTTCTGATAATCCCCATACTTGATCTTTTATTGAGTGATAGATATTCTTTTCACTAATAGATTTGATTACATAAAAGAAAGCTCCATAATATATTGATAAATCTATTTTTGCGAACTATAGTTTGTTAAAATTCAATTTAATTTGAATTATTTATTCCTATAGCTGCTATTTTTACTTGTTTAACTCTTCAAAAGCTCTTTACTAGTTTAAATCTACCTCTTCAATAGCTCTTTACTAGTTTAAATCTTATTCTTCAGCATTTTAATTTTAATAATCTTATCATATTTCGTCTTATTCTTAAATTAACTTAGCCATGTCTTCTTTTTTTATTCCCTAAAGCAAATGCTATTTTTCTTATCCGTTAAATAACTTTTCATCCAAAAAAATTCTAGCTATACTCAAAATTTATTCTTTATCATCTTCTATTCACAGTTACTTAAGTCAATTTGAATCTAAATTTTAAATTATCTTTCTATTGATTTAATTACATTTATCCTTCTAATAAAATCCATATTTCTCCAACAGTCTCTTAATATGTAACTTTGCAAATTTTTGAACATATTTGTTAGCTTTAACTTGGCAAAATTATTAAAAACTAGTAACTCAATAAGGTTGGTCAATTAAAGGAACTTGATTATTGTCTTCAAATATATTTATTTGCTGCTAGTTAAATTTCTTTCGAGTTACGATTTGTAAGATTATTGTACTCCCATTTGATATTTAGTAAGTCGATAGCATTTCGTTCTTATCTAAGATAACTTATTCATAAATTAAATTGAAACTTTAAAACGGAAATATTTGCTCCTTTACAATTTACTCAATATCAGAAACTTTAGAGTTTTCTCTATCTAAGCTAATCAAGCAAGTATTACCACTCAGATTATTTATAAATATTAGCATTTTATTAGATTATAATTAAGGAATACTTTATCTATTTCTACTTTATAAATTAAATGGAATCCTCTTTTAATTATTAAGCTAGATATTTAACTTTATGCAAATTCTTAGATAACTAGCAATGCTTTGCCAATCTTAACTTCTAATTTAATTAATTGTAAGAAACATTTCAATAACCAAATATTTTAATGCTTCCAGATTACAAGCACTTAATATAAAATAAGCAACTATTGACATATATCTTATAAACTTAATTACTATAATAATTTTAACAATTAGCTAGTTTCTTATGTAAATTATATGGTTTAAAGTTATATTTTATGTATAAAAGTTAAAAGTAAGTTAATAATTTAATTCTTTCATTTTTACTTTATTACTTTACTTAGAAAAGATAATTGTTAATTAGTTGTTTTTAATAATAATCTTCTTTCTTTATATCTACTATATGTTTTAATTATTCTAGCTATGCTTTAATACTTTATTATGATAAGTTATAGATGCTTTCTTATTATCTATTAAACTTTAGCATTATATTATATTTTTCTTTTATATAAATCCAAATTTTAGATGTATGTTATTAAGTTATAGCTAAAATGCTTGCATATACTTTTAAAAATAAGTTGTAAGTATAAAATGCTGTCTATCTTATCAATTCCTTTAATTTATTCTATCACATTTTTATAATTTATTATCTAAAAACTTCTATCCTTTCCTTAGTTTTACAGCTATGCTTGAGTATCACTTACAGATTAAATTTTAATTGATTAATTATGAAAGCAAATTATTAGACTTGATTGGAGCAAATGATTTGAAATATTTTAAAATAAATAAAGTTTAAAATAAGATAAGGAAAGGAATTCTTAATAATAAGGAAATAAGATAAGCTAAGTAATATTAAAATTAAAAACTATCATAGCTATAAAGTTAAAATACTAGAGAATGCAGTTGCTTTCTAATTAAGTTGCTAAGTCTATTTTTATAAGCTTGCTAAATAAACAAACTTAAAGTTAAAAGTTTATTCTATAATTGAATAGATACTAATATAGAGCGAATTAAATTATTAGTCTTAATAATAAAGCAGCTGTTTACATATAAGGTATAAATCTAAACAGCTTGAACTAAATAAGTTTTGCTATTATTGACTATTAAAATAACTAAACTTGATTCAAATTATAAGTAAAATATATAATTATACTAATTATTAGCTAGCATTATTTATATTTATTTGGACTAAGAAATTAAATAACTATGCCTTTTTAATTTAGGCAACTAATTTTTAAAATTATAGATAGAAGTAATAAGAAATAATCTTATTAATATTAAATTAAAAGTGTGATCAGATAGTTTCTCAAAATAGATCTATTACATTCAACAATATAAAAATAAGATTATAAAGCCATATTAATAAAATTAATAAGCAATTATAAGACAAAATGTTAGCATTGCTTTGAATCTAACTTAAGCGAAGATAAAATAAATTTAAACATATCATTAAAGGATAAATATTATAAGCATTTAAAATGTGAATAAAGTATATGCTAATTAATAATTAGAGTATATAATTAAATAAATACAAACCATTTTTCTGAAAGAGCTTCTATTAATGTATATCAGAATAACTAGTTTATATAAATTAATTAAGGCTCTTTGACAATAATTTAATTTTAGCAAACTTTGCTTATTCAAAATAGGGAGTAAGCCCATTTTTAGAATTGTCATAACTTGGTTATCTTGCTAAGTCTTAGCTAAAGGAATCAATTAGATGAATTATAGAGCTATTATCTGTATTTTAAGTAAAAATATATTATATAGCTCAATCAAAAATATTAAGGAGAGTTTTAAACTATATCATATGATTTATCATTTAATAATTATCATTTGCATACATAGAATTATTGAAAAAGATATCTAAAAGAAATAATTTCCTTAACTTAAAGAAAGGGAATAAACTTAATTAAGTGCTTGTTTAATGAAAATTAAATTTAAAAAGGGCAACTAAAAAGTTGATTTATATTGTGATTATAGAAAAAATATTTAATTAAAGAGTTTGCAAGCATAATATAGCGACTAAAGAAGGTAATAAGATAATAGAGACTTCACTAGATTACTTTTTAGCCATGCTTCAGTTTTAAGTTTTTCTAAGATTTAATAAGAGGAAGCTTTATTTTGAAGTAATTCATAATTTACTTGAATAAGTATTGTTTAATTTAATGTAAGGAAAGTTTAAAATTACTTATTAATGGCATAAGCTTAGTAAGCTTAGAATATAAAGCCTTTGAACGAAATCAAAATCTGTACTTATAATTTGTTTCTTAGGCCTCCTCCTGTTCATAATGAAGGAACTTCAGATTTTAAAGATCTTCGAACTGATTTGTTCATAGCAGAGAAGCTACAAAATTATGATGTATTTTGCTTATAAGAAGTGTTTTCTACGTTTAATACTAGAAAAGAAAGAATTAAAAGCAAAGCTAGAAAATATGGTTTCTTTTATAATGCTGAAAGTATAAAACCAGGATTTTGAAATAAGGAAATAGGAGATGGTGGCCTATTAGTTCTATCTAAATTTCCTATAATAAAAGCGGAATATAAGTAATTTGAGTTTTCAAGTTCAGTTGATGCTATGGTTGGAAAAGGAGTATTGTATACTTAAATAAAATTAGAGAATAATATACTTCATCTTTTTACTACTCATTTATAAGCTATTTACTCCTTAGATTTTTAGGAGCAAAGTGTAATTTTTAAATTTAGGAGATGCAAGCAAGAACAGTATTACATTAGTTAAGGTAAATAAAAAATTTTATTGAAGAAAAAAGATTAAACTTTAAAGAATCGGAAATGATTCTTTTAGCTGGAGATTTTAATATTGATGGGAATACCGAAAAATGGTATTCAAAGCTCATTTATTCTCTTCCTCCTTTAGTTGATCTTCATTTAAAACTTAATAATAAGCATCCTATCACTTTTTCAGAAACAGATGAATAAGGTAATCCAATGGAAACCATTCTTACTCCAGAGCTTTCTCAGAAACTAAACGTTTGTCTTGACTACATTTTCATGATTCATTAAGGAGATTAACTATAGCCAACCAAAATTTAAATGGATAGAATGGAAGTGAAAAATAGTTTTGTTACTCAATTATCCGATCACAATGCTGTGGGATTGACATTGAATTGTAAATAGTGACTTTTTTTATCATAAATACTTAATATTCAAATTAATTTTAGCAAATTTGTCTTTATAAAATATAATTAAACTTATAGAACAAAAATAAATTAAACTTTATAGCTTTTTATTCAATTCATAAGTATATGGCATATTTCTTTAAATAATCAGCTTCTTATAGGTTCGTATTTGCTTTATGGAGTTCTTATATATCTGATCATTAAATATTTTAACTGCTCTAGAAATATTATTATATTAGCTATTAGAATTTCTTTTATTTCTTAAACTGGAATCTAGAAAACAAGCAAAATAAAAATTTATAGTGTAACTGAGCTTTGTGAATTAAAAATTGCAAGTAATTGAACATCATAACTATAAAAGAATAAAATCTAAGATTAGACTAAAAATGTTTATTTTTAAGTTTTATAGCTTTATATAGTTAAACTATATAATTTATTAATAATATCTTTAAGTTTAAGCACAGACAAATACCAAAAATCATTATATAATTAACTCTTCAATTTTCTAAAATTGTATTAAGAACATTAGAACTTTTTAAATTTGAACCTCATATAATTTTGAGAAATGGAGGAATTTAATTATCTTAAGTAGTTAAAGCTTTAAAATTTTTGCTTTCTCTCTTCTTTATACTTTTAAATTGCATATTAATTAAATAATATTCCATTAGTAAACTAAAGACACTTAGTTTATTAACGAATCCTATTTAAAAAGAAAGAGATAGGAATGAATTATTTAAAAAGGATCAAAAGCAAAATATGAGGCTATAATAAAAAATAAACCTGATTTAAAGTTTTCACTCAATAATCTACACGAAATTAAAAGGAAAATATCCTTCATTTCCTCTTAGAATCCCTTTCCACCATCCATCTTCATTCATCTCTGTAATTTATACAATGTCTCCTTCCTAAAAGCTTAGATCTCCTGGCTATTCCCCTTCAAAGTCATACATTGCCTTTGCTTGCTAAATAATTTTTTCTGCTTCATTTAAATCTTAAAAAGAAGGGGCTCTTGCTCCTGATCTTCAACCTTAAACTTTTTATATTAAATCTTTTACAGGAATCTAATCTTTTTCTAACTCCTGTAGCTTTTCACATAGTAATGATTATATATAATCAATTGCTTATTGTTTTTTGTTATCTATTTCTTATTAATGCAGAATAAGACTCACTAAATTAACAAAGCAGTTAACTAAATTAACACAGTGCTGCTTAAAAATATTCTCTTTCTATTGAAGCTAAAAGGTTTACTGTTCTAACTACTCTTTAAGTTTTAGTTCATTTGCCATTTATTTTTACCCTTCTACCATTCTTTTAAGTTGCGTATTTAAGTTTGTGATGTCACTTGAAAGTTTAGTACTTTCTTTTTTAGAGAACTCTGCTTCATCCTTAAGCCTTTTTCTTAGCATATATATCTGATCTGATTACTATTTATTTTACTATTTTAATTATTGAATCTCAAGAGTTAGCTACTATATTTCTTACTTCTAAGATCATATTATTTTTTCATCTTTCTTATCTTAAGTTTGACTTTAACTCTATTTTGGCTATAGTTTTAATGACTGATCAAATGACATGTTTAGAGATTTATTTCTTGATTTAATTTATCTGCTTGAATTTAAACTGGTAGTAGATGAAGGAGTCTGCTTCTAAACAATTATTTTCTTAATTTTAGGCTAAGGAGGAGTTTGCTACAACTATTGTTCCTCTGGTTGCTACTATTGACTTTTTTACTTTATAGGTGACACACTTTCTTTTGAAAGAAATTAATAGGAGTGCATCTAAGAAAACAACCCTTTTGATAATTTATCAGTCATTTTTTAATTTTTAGAAGAAGGATTTTAAGCTTTAATTAATTTAAAACTTATCCAATTTTCGCTTCTTATTGTTTAAATTCCCCTTATCTAAGAAATTTCTTCCTTTATTAACTTTAAATTAACCCTATATCTGCCAAAGTTGCTATCTCTTCTATAAGAGATATTTTAATTTTCTAATTTCCCAATTATTATAATTTTGTTTAAGGATTTTACACTATAGAATTTTCTGATCACAATTTGAATATAGGTATTCCAAATCAGTACAATGAAAAGCAATGAAATAATTATCTATGAGCTTTAATGATTTGGAAGCTATTTAATTAAACCTTTAGATTATTAAATTAATAAGTTTAGTAAATATCTTGTATGGTGAAGATAAGATAAGCTAGATTTATTTAAGCAGTCATTAACTTTATAAATTGATATATTACAAAAATCTAATTATAGTTACTTATAATTTATTGCAGACCTATTGCTTTAAATATAAAGGCTTTGAAAGTCTATTATATAAATATTTAATTTTTGGGCTTTAGTTTAATTTAAAACTATAAAGAATTATATCTTAAGCATTCAAATAGACTAATATTCTAAGCATGCTTATTATAGTACCAGAAATCTTTTAGTTTTTTAAATTTAAAGCATATATTTTTAAATACAATTAGATAAATTAAAGAGGCAAAATAACTAAGACAGTGCTTTAACAATTTATTAATTAAAAAAAATAACTAAGTTAACTTAAGAAAGAAAGGAATTGGTATTTAGCAGGCCTTTTATTGTAATTAAAGAAATTATTTATAATAATTAAAATAAATTAAATTAATTGTTTTGCTTGAAGTTTGAATTTATCTTTTTCTCAAAATCTAACATTTTCTGTTCAAGCGACGATTTGTTTTTCTAAAGTTTTGCAAGTTTTTCTTTAATACTGCCCAGAGATTCTGGATATAGTTAATTTTCTTATTTAGAAGGAAAATCTTTCTATAATTACTTAAATTTTATGCTCATTCTTGATTCTTCCTATTTTATAGATTATTAAGATATTTCATCTTCTATATTAAATACTTACAGAAAGAAGAATCTGGCTGATCAGTCTGCATCTTAAAAGAATCAGCCAAAAGTTCTTCTTCTTCGAAATTTTAGTGTTTATTTTAGTAAACTTCTTATCTGCTTACAGATGGATTTTCCTTTCTTGCTGGAGTAAGCATTTTATTAGGTGTAGAATTTTTTTAAATAAAGCCTGGATATTACTAAGCCCTGAAGTTAATTTCTCTTTCTAACCCTTATAGTAATTTCTTGTTTTTATCCTCAACTTCTGCTACTTTTCTATATAAAAATTCATTTTCCTGTAAAGCTTTAGCCAATTTGAATTCATTTTCTTTAAGATCTTCCTATTATTTCTTTATTAACTTAAGCCTGTCATTCTCTTTAAGTCTTAATTTTTCCATTTCTTTTACTTACAATTCTAATTTTCCTTTTAGCTCTTTTTCTTTTAGTAATTGAAGATGTCCTTCATTTTCTAATTGTTTAACTTTATCTTTTGTATCCTTATATAAAGACTCTACTCTCAATCTATGATTTTTTTCATTCTCTGCAGAATTCTAAGCTTATTTTCTCTCAACTTATTCTGTCCCATAAAGACTCTCCAACTCAGAATTTCTTTATTAAAGTTATTCTTTTATACTTATTTCCATATTATATTCAGATTATAAATTTTGATTCATTACCTTAAGATGGTCACACTATTAAGACAAAGCTTAGTTTTATTCCGTGAATAATTTGATTTATTTTTCCATGTTTTATATTTCATTTTAATATTATTCAATCATAGATTGCTGTTTATTCAAAACTTAATCTTTTTCTTAAATCTGTATTTCAACTTCAGTTATTTAACTTAACTATTTAGATACTTCGCTATCTTTAATGTGGTGCCTTTCCTTAAGTTAAAGGTTTTCTTTGCTAAGATGCTCAATTTAACTTCTCAAGGCTGATTTTTCCTCATAACTTTACTCCAACATATAAGTAAGCTCATTAATTCCTCCAGGGCCTTCAGTTAAAAGTTATAACTCCTATTTCATCTATTATAGATAAGCAATCAACTCTTATTCCTTTAGTTAAGCAAGTTGAAGCTTTTTCTCTTCTTAATCGTAAAAATCCTAGTAAACCTGTTCTGATTTCTATACTTCAGAGACATAGCTTTAGCTTCTAATATTTGGATTATGCTATTCTATCTAATATGATTTCTATTAGTTGCTCAAATCTAAGGTTTTTTATTATTCTTATTTACTTTATAAAGAATTGTCTTATAAATTCTAGATTTCTTTTTCCAGTTCAAAAGCTTCTTCCTCTTATTCGTAATCTATTGCAATTTGTCCTTGCTATTTTTCTTTTTCTCTTAATTTTTCAATCAAGTCTAATACTTCACGACCTCCGCATCCGTGAGCCAATGCAAAACCTCCTCCACAACTTATTTATTTCAAGTTATCGTTTTAAAAAATAACTACTGGCTATACTCTATGCTTTGAATCTCCTGTTCCTAATTCTCCTGATGTATTACTTCCTCAACTTCATAATTAACCTTTTTAATCTAAAGCAATTCCAAAGCAGCCCCCAATATCAACATCAATTACAGGCTCTTAAATTTAAGATAAATTTTAAGGAGATAGAAATTAACCAAAAACACCAGTTCCTCAAATATAAAGTTTATGGTCAGCATTAATGGCAGCACTATGATGTCCTGCTGATATTTTTTTAATGTTAGAAAGGTTTTCTATTTTTTACGGAGTGCTTGTTGAAATTTTATTTCCAAGTCCAAGCTATCCAAACGTATTTCCTCCGCATGCATAAATGTTTTCACTTTTGGTTAGTATCAAAGTATGAAAAATTCCACAACTAACTTATGAAATTTCTTCCTATTCATTATTATCAACATTTGTAATAGTAACTTCAACAAATGACAATTCCTTATTTCTTTTACCAGTTCCTAATTATCCAGTATTTCCAGCTCCACACATTAATAAAGTAAATTTAGAATCTTCAGTGTAATTTTAATTCTAATTAGTTCCAATTACACCAGAATGTCTTGATCCACAGCTTATTTATTTTCCTTTGAAACCTTTTGGTAATTTTACTTAAACTGGCTTTCACTCCGTTTCTGTCTATCCTGTTCCTAGTGCTCCGTTTTCACCAAAACCCCATGAAAAAACTTACCCTTCGTTCGATAATACAAGAGTATGTCCTCATCCACAGCTAACTTAAATAATTTTAAAGCTAATTAACTGCTCTACTAGTATAGGAAAAGATGAATTAGAAACTTCTCTATTGTTAATACCTAATCTTCCTTCATCATTATTACCAATTGAATATACAGTTCCTTCAGGAGTTAACAAAACAACATGTTCCTCTCCACACGCAATCTAAGAAATTGACTTAATTTTAGGAATCTTGCAAATTTTAGGATAATTATATGACTGATAAGGAACTTCTTAAGCTAACTATCCAAAATGATCATTTCCCCAGCCTAAAAGGAAAGTGTTTTCTTCCATTAATAACCTAAAAGTAAAAAGTAGTACATAAATGACTTTGCGGCTTAATAATTGAATATATATAGTGATTATAGGAAATTATTATCCTTTCTACTTATCTACTTCTTTATTTAGCTTAAGCAATTTCCTACTTTCGCTTCTATTTCTATCTTTATTACTCAATCTAATAGATTTAAATTAATTGATTTACTCTTTTATACTTTCTTAATATCTATTTGATACTAACTCATTAAGAGTTAGTAAAGAGGCATTTTACTTAACTACTATATTGCCTAAATTTATTTAAACCAGGTAGCTTATAAGTAAAAGTGATTTAAATTTAAAAAAAATGATAGGAGCTGATAATAAAAGATATTTAGTTTAATTCTCTTTAAATTAAAAAATATAGTAAAAGTGTAAATAAAGGTATATTAATTATCTAAGTATGTAACTATTCATTTCTAGCTATGTTATTAGCTTATTTAAAGTAATTAGTAGAAATGTAGTTTATATGATAGATTAAATATAAATCATAAGGTTACTTTTAATCTTCTTAACTATTTTAAAATATCTATTCTTTTGATTATTTGATAGTAATTACATATTTTTAACTTAATGAGAGTATAAGCTTAGTTTAAAACAAGTACTACATATACTGACTAAGTTACCATATATAATAAATGAATAATTTGATTTATAATAACAAATAGTTTAATAAATATTATTCAGTTTATTATAAATTACAGTCTATCAGATATTTAAGTATGTACATTGATTAATTATTTTAAATTTCTTATTTTTAGATTTTTAGTTACAAAGCATTTAGATATTAGCTATTGCATATTCACAAAATTATCTTTTAAACTTTAAGAAAAATATATTTTATTTAATTTAATGCAAATACATTCAATGTTTTCGTAGTTTAAATAAGGTAAGTTATCATTGAAACACTTTTATGAATGTTTAACCATATAAAGGCTAAATTTGATTATATCTTTAAAGTTTAATCATTTATGCACTTTAAACTATGAAGTATTTGAAAATGGTAATCTCAATTTAAAGCTGAGTTTTCAAAGAATTTTAATTACTTTGGAATTAGAAATTTACAATAATGGAAGTTTAATTAAATTTATTATTTCTCTTGTATGTAGTGTTGTTTAATAAGAAGTATTCATAGAATAATTATTTTGTAATCAATTTCCTTTTCTATTAAGTTCGATACACATATATCATATTTATCTCTTAATTTTCAGTCTTTATTATGTTTATTTCATAGTAAATTTAGCAAAAGTTTAATTATATCCTATATAACTTTGAACGTTATTCAATTATAATAATTTGGAGTTTATACTTGCATCTGTTTCTAAATTATCTATCATAAATCTAATAAACTCTTTTTTCTTTGATTTAAGCATTTGATGATATCAAGTTTAAGTAAATTAACCTTCATTTTTATTATTAAGCTTCATCTTTTATCTAGTAATTTCTTCTCATTATTATAATATATCTCTAGAAGATAGTGAGAACAATAATTAGATAGAAGAAGATTCCTCTTAGAATTAAGAATGCATCACTTTCATAAATAAAATCTAAGATTCTCATATACTAATCCATTTTAGCCTGCAGCATTGTATATCAATTAATAGACTATAAGTACTTAAATAATACTAAGTATTTAACATATATTAAAACTGCCTAAATATAAGGCTATTAAATATTAGTCTACTTTAATTTCAATCATAAAAGATAAGTAATAGTAACTGTATAATTAGATTATTAGTTGCTTTAGTAATTATACCTTAATTACATTTATCTATCAAGCTTAATTAATTCATTGCATAAAAAGAAACTTAAATAGTAAAATAATAAACTAATATAAAATAATTCTTATGAAAACCCCCAATTTTACTTTATACTTAATAAAAAAGAATAAGCTTTTACATAATAAACTAGTAGTGCTTACTAAATATTTTATTTAATTAATAATAAGCTAAAAAGTTTTAATATATAAAACAAAGCACTATGTGTATTAAAGGATCGAATTAAATAATATAAAGTTAATATAATGAATATAATAATTATTACATCCACTTATATTTTATACTTTTGTAAATCTAAACTTAAAGGTAAAAACATATAAAGATATAAATGCTAAAGAAAAGGAGGTTTAAAAAGATTTAGATGCATTAACTTTTATAATCACCATAATTTAAATAGTATCTTAGTTAAAAAAATAATTTCCAAAAATGAATTAAAACAAGTAATTCAGCAGAAAGAATATATCCTTATTCAAAAGCTAAATTATAAATGATATTACTTAAACTAAGAATTACGCTTTAATTTAGATAAATTAATAATAGTTCTCAGCAAATAGAAATAATATAGCTTAGTAATCAATTAGATCTAATATAAAATATTTATACCTCTATATATTCATCTTAATTTTATATAATTATTAAGTATTTAATTTATTAGTAGCTCTGGATGTAAGCTAATAGTAGCAATATTTTTATAATAAATTAAGGATATAATTAAATAATAGAGACAGCCTATATGTATTAATGCTATATGACAAAACCTATTTAACATACATAGAATACATACAATTTAATTATCTATTTAATTCTCTACTCTTTTCATAAAGGGATTCAACAAATTAGGATAAAATCTTTTATTTAAAGTATATTAGAAGATAATAATGTTTTATATTAGTAAATATTGACTTAAGTAGATAGAATAACTTACTAAGTTATATTAAAGGAGGACTATAAAGAAGATATAATAGAAAATTATAATATGATATGTTGAGTGTGCTAGATATTAAGATATATGAATTAAATGATTAAATTATATTATAATAAACTATTTAAGAATTTATTTGAAAATAGTAGTAAATGGGTAATAAGCAACTTAAGAGATAAAAAAGTCTTATTTTTAAGACTTTTGAAGAGATACCGACCAAGGGCGCTCCTAAGCTAAACTTGGAAAGTAATAGACTCTACGATAAGAGAATTAGCAGAATTTATTCTGATGTTCTCAAGCTTGATTAAGAATTGCAAGATTTCTTTGAATCAGATTCTACAACTTGTGCTTCTACTAGAATTTCATTTGACTGTTCTGTCCAAGAAACTAAATGGATGTAAGAGTTAAAGGAAAAAAAATTAATTAGGTCTTCTTAAAACTAAACATAGCAAACATAAAAATACCTAAAGTAGTAGGAAATCAATAGACAAAGAAACTCTTATTACAGCCGAATTGGAATTTAAGGTAGATAAGCCTGTAATTCTGCTTCTAATAGATAATCTTATAACTAATAGTCATAAACTATGCCCGGGAAGAAAAATATTTTTAGTAATGATAATTTGAAGAAATTAGAAAGCCAACAAAGCTTTTAAAAAAGCTGAGAACATTGGCTATGGAAATTTAGTTAATTTTATTAAATTTCACTTGTAAACATAATGCTTTGTAATGAGGAAGTATCTTTCATTTAAATTCTTCATATTAATAAAATACTAACTATTCTATTTATTTTTAACCTTAAATTTGAAAGTTTTTCGTATAATTAACCATTTAAGAATTCAAGGCATGAAAACATTTTATTTTTTAATTTTATTAAACGAGTACTAATCATTTTACCTTTAAATAGTTAAGCTTATGATGCTAATACTATTAAGTAGCAGCAAAAATATTAATTTATAATCTTATTTGGCAAAGCATGACTAAGTTATCACTTTCAAAATAATAAGTGAATCATATTCTGTAGAATATTTACATTTTAGACTTAATCAATTTAGTGGCTATTTTATAATTCGACACTTTTTAAAATAATCATTTCTTTACTTTTAGATTTAATCTATAAAAGCACAAAACATGCTTATCCATAAGATATATAATAAATTTTTTATGCATCAGTCTCAAATAAATGAGGGAAAAGTTAAAATGTAAATATACTTAGTAATCCCCAGAAATCTAAAAGGAAGATAGAATTCTTATAGATTAAATAATTAACTACTACTCTAATATAAATTAAATTATAGAAATAAGATAATAAATACTAAAAGAAGCAAACAGATAAAAGTAGATCGCTTTTCTATTAATCTCAATTGATTTATTAATTATAATACTTATTGTACTTATATAATATCAGACTTCTGCTAGGCCTCTCTTGATTTTTCCTGAAGAAAAGTGTAAAATATAGAAATAAAGAATATAATTAGAATTAAGTTATATTTATTTAAAAATTACCAAAATAGATAATTTGTTTATGAGACTTAGCTTTTAAACTGAAATAAATTGAAATATTCTATATATTTTGCTAATAATGCTCCTATATTATTGTATTAATAATTGCAGTCACTATTAATTTCATATTTAGCAGCCATAGCTTTTAAATTAAAACTTTTCCTTTAGTTTCTTCTTTTAATTTTGAATAAATGGCTTAATTTTTCTAACTAATTATAGATTAATTAAAATAATAAACATACAAAAACTTCAAAAATGAGAGTACTAAGAAAAAGAGAAAGGATAAGCTAGATATAAGTATATATCTGATTATCTATTTTCTATTCTCTATTATACTTTATATGTGTTAACAAACTAACTCCTTTATAGATCTTTGCTTTAATACTAATATCTTCTACCTTCTTCAGCTTTAGACTTCTTATAACTATTTTATTAAAAAGCATAGGCAATAAACTGAATTATCTCTAAAATGTAAAACTAACAGTAATAGGAAAAATAATTAGAAATAAACACATTAATTAAGCTGATATATGGAGATAAAAATAAGCTGATGGATGAGAAAAGAAATTTCTTATTTAAGTGATTAAAGTTTGGAAAAGAGATTGCTTAAATAGGTTTAAATAGATCGAAAAAATTTAAGTAATGAAAGTAAATTAATATATTTAAAAATCAAATGTAAGAGGAAGAAAATGAAATCTGCAGCAACTGCAATAATGAAATTTCAAAATCTAAGATGATAATACATTAGCGTCATTGCCTAAAAATTTATTACAAGTGTGAATGTGGAGAGGTTGTAAAAAAGGATGAAAAAGAAGAGCATGACTAAGAATTTCATTCTCAAGTTCCATGCAAATATTGTAGATAAAAGTTTTTAAAACCTGAAGTTAGCTAGCACTAAGAAAACTGTAATAAGAAACCAGTAATTTGTCAATATTGTGAAGCGCACATTGATGTGGATTTATATTAAAGCCATCTTAAAGAGTGTGGAAGTAGAACTTAGCGATGCTTTAAATGTGAAAAAAATATTCTGAATGTTAACTTTGAAATTCACTAGTAAAACTGTAGACTAAAGAAATAAAATCCACAGAATTAAGAGTAAGTTTTATCAATATTAGTGACTTAGTTGGATATCAATACTCTTATAACTAAAGAAGTTCTTATCAAAACAATACGGAATCTTAATTTGAAAGTGAAGATCCAGAACTTTAATTTGCTATTTAGAAATCCATAGAAGAATAGTCCATAAACTAGGAAAAATAAAGAACTATAAGCTAACAGAAGCAGATAATCCATGATATAGATTATAATCCGAAGTTGAACAGTAATGAAACTTAACAAATATTAAATCAAGCATCTTGTAAGCTTTATTTATTAAATTTACCATGTAGACTTAGAAAGTGAAAGAAATTAATAATAAAACTAAAATAACAAAGAATAAGGCATCGGCTGTTGCTTAGGAAGAGATAAAGATGAAAACTCGAGCTGTTTTATATTCTGAGTAAAATTTTAGAAGTTCTATTAAACTTACTTCCCTTAATTTATAACTACAAGAATTAATTTTTATGCAAATATTTTACAAATAGCTCTGATTTTTACAATTTATTTATTACTTAAAAGAATCTTATTGCATATTGATAGATATCATCTCTTTATTAATGTATATTCAAGGTTGCTAATTCTTTATTATTCATCAGATTTTTTCATATATTTACCAAAATTTTGCTTTAAATTTATTTGAAAGATTAAATGCAAATTTAATCTAAAAATAAGAGCTAAATTCATCAAATAAAAAATAGAAAAAGTTAAGTTATATCAAGTAATTAAAATTAATGTAGCTGCATTTATATAACTTTATTCTTAACTTAAAGGTATCTAAGAAGATTTTTTATATAAGTATATTTTATGCAAGTTAGAGGTTTAGCATTTATTTTATCTAAAACTTAGAAATTTACTAATTACAACTATCACTAAGATATCCTTATTAAAGCATTAGTCAAGTTTATGATGACCCAGACTTTATGGAGTTCTATTACTTTTATAAAAATTGTTTTTTTAGAATATTTTATAAGAAACTCTCTACTTTTGTATTTTTAAACTAAAATTGGAATTATAATATCTACCTTCTATCTCTTTATTTAATTTTGCATTTCATTTACGAATTTTAAAGCCTTCTCTAAATTAAAATATTTAAAAGAGAAATTTCAAACTAACCTCTAAAATATAATTTATAACTCTGTAATTTTGTAATTAAAATCCTAGATTTCTAATGAAATGCAGTCAGTTGTTAAAATTAAGTATTAATTAGTTTTATGAAAACTACTTAATGTATCATTATTCAAGCTAAATTTGAGTATTAACTAAAATAAATCGTTTGGGTAGTTTAGGTTTATAATACTAAATATAAAGATATTTACTCTATTTTAGCAAACTATTAGAACATTATATTCTCAGCTAATTTTGATTTGATTGATAATATAGATATATATTTGGTAAAGAACTAGAGAGGATATTCCTGATTGCTTCTTTATTAATATATTTTTTTAAATAGCTAAGTCTTATAAATTAATAGTCATCAAAAGTATTTCTTCTTAGTTGCAGGTTGGCTTCCTACTTCACCAGCCCATGCTTTTTGTACTGGAGCTTTGTTATCTAAGTTCCAAGCATTATTCATCATGAGTTCGAAATAGCGGTCATCATCAATTGAGCACGACACATTATTATAATACTCAAGCCATTCTTCTAGAGTAACATGAGAATCTCGACCAGTTCCTCCAGTCTAAATATAAAATCTTACTGCTAGTGAATGATGCATTTCAAAAGTGTCTAAAAATTCGCACAAAATGTCATCTTCTGTTTTCTTTCCAGATTTTACATCTGGATGGTTTTTCGCATTATAAACTCCTTTAAGATCTGAGATTTCAAGAACACCATCTCCACTTTTGTCAATCTTTTAGAAGGCTCTCTTGCAAAGATTGATACGATTTTGATTCATTGGTCCTCTTATCTATCTTAATAATTCATCATAATCAACAGTTCCTGATCCATCTCTATCAAAAGCTTTGAAGACACGGGTAATATCGTTTTCTGGGATATCTACTCTAAAATCTTAGATGGCTTTGGCGAATTCTGGGAGATCTAATGTGTTATTATTATTGTCGTCCATAATTTTAAACGATCTCTATAGTCCGATTATTCCTCTTGCTCCTCTTGAAAGAAGCTTAGCTCTAAATCTTTCAACTAACTCTTCAGTTGTACCTTTTGCTGCTTATGATTAACCTTATTTACCTCCAGCTTAACTAGCTGTAGCAGGTCTGCTTTAGGTACTATAATCAATAGGATCAGGAGATATTCCAAAGGGAGGTGGCTTATGATGATCAGCAGCCCAAGCTGCACGACCCTAAAGTGGTTCTTTTCCTCCAACTTACCCAGCCCATGCTTTTTTAACTTCTGATTAACCTGATAACTTCCAGGTGTTTGTCATCATTAAATCGAAATATGCATCATCATCTATATTTAAAAAATTTACCAATAGACATGGATACGTTATTATAATATTCTTCAAATTCTCCCAATGTAATGATATGATCATTTCTTGCCTTATTCGAAACATTATGGTGCATTTCGAATGTTTCTAAAAAGTCGCCCAAGATATCGTCTTCAGTCTTTTTTCCTGATTTAACATCAGGATGATTTTTTGCATCATAAACTCCTTTAATGTCATTAATGTCTATCTAACCTGATCCATCTTTGTCTAACTTTTTAAATGCTTTATGAACAAGTACTTTTCTATTTTAATTCATGGGTCCTCTAACAGATCTCAAAAATTCATCATATGAAAGTTCTCCTGATCCATCTCTATCAAAAGCATCAAAAAGTCTTCCTAAATCATTCTCGGAAATATCTATGCGAAAATCTTTAATTGCTTTGACAAATTCTTGCTTGTCCAATGTTAAACTATGATTATCGTCCATTATTTTAAATGATCTTTATAATCCTATCATTCCCCTTGAGCCTCTAGCTGCTAATCTTGATCTGAACTTTTCAAACAATGCTTCAATAGAATTTCCTCCTGTCTGAGGTTGAGAGGTAGGTTCTGGAGCTGCTTTAACTCCTGCAATTTGTCCTTTTTATGCTTGAGATTTACCACCAAAAGCCCCCTTCATACTAGAAGAAGTAACTAGTTCTCCTTTCTTTGGAGGTGGCCCTTCATTTAATTTCCAAGCATTAGTCATCATAAGTTAGAAATATTCATCGTTATCAATACTAGCACTTACATTATTGTAATATTCTTCCCATTCTTCTTTGTCTACTACGTGATCTCCTGCTGTTCCTCCAGCAATATTATGGTGCATTTCAAAAGTTTCAAGGAATTCTAGAAGTATTTCTTCTTCAGTTTTTTTACCCTATCTAACATCGGGATGATTTTTAGCGTTGTAAACTCCTCTGATGTCATTTAAATCTATTACTCCTGAACCATCTTTATCTAATTTATTGAAAGCTTGATTGACTAATGATTTTCTGAATGCATTCATGGGCCCTCTTACAGCTCTTAGAAACTCGTCATAGGAAAGAGTTCCATCTCTGTTTACATCAAAGGCATTAAATAGAATTTGAATTTCTGCTTCAGGTACATCAATTCTATAATCTTTAACTGCCTTTGTGAATTCGTAAATATCAAGAGATTTGGAATTGTCATCGTCCATTATTTTGAAAGATCTTTACAATCCAATCATGCCTCTAGCTCCTCTTGAAGCAAGCTTCTGTCTGAAATTCTCTAGTGATCTTTCTACCATAAGTTGTTCCTGGGAACTAACAGTCTTCTAAGGGGAAAATTTGCGAGTTGTTCCAGACTAATTTCCAAAAACGATACTAGCAAATTCCTAGTAGTCCAATACTCCGTCTCCACTAGCATCATATTGCTTAAATAAGGTCTCGATTTCTTCGAGAGATTAAATAACAATTCCAATTTTTTCAATGGCTTTAATAAATTCTTGCAAATCTACAGTACCAGAATTGTTGAGATCGAAATATTTGAAGCTTTTCATAAGGACTGCTTCTGCGCCCTAATGCACAGATCCTTTTTGTTCAAGCTTGTTTTTCAACTCTTGCTCAAATTACTATCTCGTACTCATGATAAATATTATTAAATATGGATGAAAATTGATTTTATGTAGAGTTTTTAAACTAAAGAAAATAGTTGATATAGCTTAACTTTAATATTTTCTTATATATTGTTTATTCTAGAACTTTCTAAGCTTCTATTTTTCCTTTCTTCTTAGCCACTTTCTCTTATTTACTATCTGTCTTTCACCTCTTAGTTTTAATACTTTTTCTTTCTACTTCTTTGTGTTTTACTACAAGCTTTAACTATTTGGTTTAGTTATATCTCTTAAGATTAAGTTAGGCTTATATGCACATATTGAATAGTCGAAATTAAAGGAAATACAAAGATATATAGAAGTTAAATACCTACTATAGTCTAGAGTCACTTCATAGATGCTATAAGAGGCAACTAAAACTACAAGATAAATCCTTTTAAAAAAGGAAAACATACTAACTACGGAACCTTAAAGGAGTAGGAAAGAATTAATAAGTTATGTATAAATTAATAAGATATCATTCAATACATAATCTATTTGCTATCTATAAACTATTTTACTTCAATAATACCAAAATTTACTATTTAATAGCTAAAACAAATACAGAAAGATTATATCTAGTACTTATAGCAGTAGAGCAATCAATCTTAATTCTTAAAAGAAAGTTGATATTTATGTACTAGTTTTTCAAATTTAAATTGATGTTTAAAGATATCCCTTATAAATATTAATCAACATAAATATGCTAATTTTAAATGTTCTACTTAAGGTTTAATAAATTAAATAAGCTAAAGGTACAATTAATTCTATATTAGGCTTGCTTTATTATATTAGTGTCTAAATAATGTTCTAGTTGTATAGTTACGTTTATATTTAAAACTTATACTATTCCTCTAATGATAGCTGCATCTTGAAACACTCAGTTATCAAAAATTGCTTCAAATACTCTTAGGATCAAAGTAAGAAGAAACTAATGCTAAATACTATCGTTAAATGAGCTTTAAATCTAAATAGGTCTTATCTATTAGATTTAGCAAGTTTTCAAGTATAACATGCAAATTATTAGTTCGATGCAAGAAGAAAATTGGAAGCCTTAGGGTCATAGTATAATAATAAAATACCTTTAAGTTTAAAATATTTAGCTTCCAAAGAACTATTTAGATAACTTTAAAATATATCATATAATTAGGGTATAAAAGCCTCAATCCTACGCTAAAATAGCTACATACATATGAAAGAATCAGCACTTATTAGTTTGAAATGCTAAATTAAGCGGTATTAATAACACTAGCTAAATAAATAGAGTAAAGACAGAGCTGTATAATACTATAATTAGAAAATATCATAGTTTATATCATTAAAGAGAATAAGAATATCTTATATATTTTTTAATTAAATGTATTATATTAAGCTTCTAAAATTATCCCTAAAAGTCCTTGCATACTTTAATTATATCTTTATAATCTAAGAGGTTAATGGCATCATGAGTGCAATCATGATTGCAAGCAGTAAGAAAAAAAAATTGAGACCTTGCCTCACTCTGAAGGATAACTAAAAAAAGGATAAAAAATAAACGAAGAAAATATAGTGATAAATATAAAGATTATGTAAGATAATTTAACAATAACCCAAGATTCTACTATTAGGTAGTAATAGAGAATTTTCAGTTAAGGAATATTTTCAAAGATAAATATCTTAAAAAAATTAAATAATTATTCAGCAACAAGAAATTTTAGATGAAGGATGTTTAAATTAAGCAAGATTAAGAGAATTTAATATGAAATAGTCGCCTTTAATAAGTTAGTACCTTAAATAAGTCCTCAAGCATTTTTATCTAATTATAACAAATAAGCAATGAAAGATATGATAAAAATATAGAATGAATAGACAAGAAAATGAAAAAAACATTTCGCTGCAAAATTTGAGATAGCATTAAAAAGCCATCATTAAAGTTTTGTATATTAAAAATTATTTGCAAAATATAAAGACAATAAGTTAAGATTTATTGCTTAAAGAAAGAAAATAGAGAAAATAGGGCATCACTTTAAGAGATCACTAAGTTAAAGTTTAGTATTTTTTAAAATGAATTGAAAAAAAAAATTTAAGTAGAATCCTAAGAAAGTAAAAGCATTAATTTCCATGCCTTTATATTAGTTAACTAATTCAATTTTAAATATAAAGGTTAAGCTTAATAATAATAATAACAACATCAAAATGTTTACTTTCACTAGGCTAAAAGCCTATAAGTTTATCATTATAGTTTCTTAATTAATTGAGATTATAAATTATTTAAATTGGAAGCAAAAAGCAATGATTAAAGCTTAGTTAAAGGGAGTTAGCTTTTCTAGAAAGAAATACTTTATTTAATTAATTGTTTATATAAATTGTTGAGCTTAATTAGAATCAACATGTCGATCATTCCATCAAATTAGACAAGCAAAAGCAAAACTACTATTCGTGATGCCTCTAATGTCTCTGATAAATAGGCTTAAAGAATCTATTTAAAGGAAAAGAGGAAAGAAATCTTCGCTTATTACCAATAGAATTCAAAAGTCCTCTAACATAAAATCTACTACTCTATAATTTTTGACATCCTCAAAATTATTAAAGATAAGAAAATATGCACCATTGCAGGATATTGGCCTATTGCAACTGAATTAGATGTAAAGCCTATTCTAGAATATTTATATTCTGCAGGATACGAAATTGGCCTTCCAATAGTAGTAGGTCCAGGCAAACCCCTAATTTTCAGAGAATGGACCCCAGAAACTGAATTAATAAAAAATGGGTTTTGTTATGAACCTCCAAGTTCATCACCAAGAGTAAATCCTGATATGCTATTAGTTCCTTTATTAGGATTTAACTCTAAGTTTTACAGACTTGGCTATGGATAAGGATTTTATGATCGAACTATTTAAGAAATTAAAGAAAAGCGTAGCATAATAACAATTGGATTAGGATTTGATATTCAATTTTACGAAGATATTTAATATAATCCAGATGAAGATCAGAAATTAGATCATATAGTTACTGAAAACGGAATTTTTACTTAAACTCTTTAATATTAATGAGTTTTTAAATAAGTTAGTTAAATAGCTTATTATCATGTTCTATTATTGCTTTCCTTTCTTCTTTCATCAACTGTTAGCATTTTAAGTTAATAAAATAATAATTTCAGCATTTAAAATTAAGATAAACTTTCTTATTCAGCTTACTTAGTTAATACTATCAAAATATCTCCTAAAAATTTATAAGTCAACCTTCTCTGAAATTAAGAGAGTGTTATTTTCAGTAAATTTATAGTGTGATATTATTTTCTAACCAAAATTTCAAATTCTATTCTTAACAGAATACTTGCTAAGTGCAGGTTTATGAGGAATATAAAAATTATTTTAACTCTTAATAAATTTCAATTTCCGAAAAAATTAAAAATCTTATTATTTAAGTGATTTAAATCTGATATTTGATATAAACATCAACAGATTGCTTCGTTATGAAAATGAAGTAGCATAAAGATATAATATAAGAAATAACTTTATTATAGAGAATAATTATGAATTAACTAAATAACGTTGAAACGGATGCTTAATCTAATCAGAAGGATTTATAAATTTACATATTACTAAAAAAGTCTGAACTTTTTAATTTAATAGCAATTATAATAGACAGACTAAAAACTTTTCCTAGTTAAAAATTTTGATTTGATGTTTTATTCTATTAAATTGAGTATATTCATAGTATAGCGAAATTCTACAACATATAAATTGAAGCATATCTTTTAGAACTTGATCTTTCACATTATTAGAAATGTATCAATTTTCTAATTTATTAACTTATATGCTCATTCCTTTATTTGAATCTCTCTTTTTATAACTAAGTAAAAGTTTGTTTATCTATCGAAATATTAAATAAAATGTATGCAATGAGGAAATAAGACTTGATAATGAAATGTAGGTAAAATCATTTATAAAGATAAGTATAAATTATAAAAACTCAAACAATTTTAGGTAGTTTAGTTGAATAATCTCTTGCAGTCTATATCTATATTTCGTTTAAAGCTGAAGCGTCCTTACTACTAAAAATACTTCTGGGTGTCTCTATTTTACTGATATCAGCGCTTTATCTATTTCTAACTGATTATGGTTTAGATATATTAATATTTTCTATCTTGCGTTATGAAATTTTTAGATGCCTTTAGTGTATAAAATGTAAATTTGGATTGACATAAGGCTCTATATGTTTAAGCAGTAGTTCTACTACTATAATTTTATCCTGTTAGTCTCATTCCTAAACTGGAGTTTCCATAATTCTCTAAATATCTTCACTTGAAATATCTTGATCCGCAATTTTTTTGAAGTTAAGTAGATAATGTCGCAATATTTAAGTTAAATCAGTAAGCGGCTTCTAGAATTCTTCCATTTTTGCTTTATAGATATTTTTAAATTTGTTAGCTTGGTTAAAGTCTTCAGTTAGATTCTTTATTTAACTTTCTAACTCCAAAATTCTAGATTCCATCGCAATCGTGTCAAATGACTTAGGAGTACCTTGATCCTAAGATTCCATTATAGAGGAATAGTTAGAGATTTAAATATTATGAGTATCTTCTATTTATTTCAATTTCTGCTATAACCTTTAAATTATTTTCTAATATTGATGAGAACGTTTGGCTAATTCTGATTCAATCTACTTGTGAACATCAATTTCTCTTTTCAAGTTTTGAACTTATTCTTATAATTAATTTTACTTCTAAAGCAGCTTTTCAGTTTGCTTAGATTAATATTCTAATTCTTATGTTAATCTGCTGTTTTCTAGAATGGTAAGCTTTGTTGTTGTATGTATCTATTAGTCATTAAGAGCCATTAATTTAGTTTTTGTTTGCTTAATTTTTGTCAGCATTTCTTTCTTCAAATTGTCATTTGATTATATTTTTTCCCTTTCTAGATTAGCAATCTCTTCGTTATGCTTGTGTTTAAGTTCTTCGATTTTTGCTTTCAGTTACTCTATTTCAATTTTCTGTTTTTCCTTTTCTTTTTCGTAATTAGCCAATTCAATATATTTATTGTTAAGTTTGAACAACTCTTCCTTATGGTAATTTATTTCGTCATCATGTTTTTTTTTAATTTCCTGTTTTTCAATCTCAAATTTATCTAATAAGCTTTTTATTTCAGACTTTTTTTCTTCAATTGTATCTTGTAACTATTCTTTTGCATGTTTTTCCTAATTTAATTTTTAGCCTGTTTCCCTTATTTGCTGATACTAAACCTAAATATCCTATCTTTGCTGCTTTGAAACCTCTTCTTACTTATCTTTATAATGCTTAAAGTCAGTTGATACTCTAGAAATTCTTTCTTAAAGCTATTTTTCTGACACTCTTGCAAGTAAAAGCTCCCTATAGTTTTCTCTTGCTTAATTTTCAGGCCCTGTCAAAAGCTTAGTAGCATCATTATCCTTCTTTTTGTCCTTCTTCTTTTCTTTTTTCTTTCCTTTGCCTGTTTTTTTAACCATTATAAATATAAAAAATAGATAAAAATAAATAACTTAATATATGACTAAGCCATATATTACATCGCTAGTTCTTCTTCATAGAATAATACTAACCAACTAAGTTTTAATTCCTCTTATGCAATTTAATTCTTAAATAGAATTTTATATTATTATAATGTTCTTCACTTTTCTATCTCTAGTTGTTGATAGATGAAGTCATATTTTCACCAATATTAAATACTATACAAGAGGCTTTCATTTAAAACTAATGGATTTATATTTATAACTCAGTATCCTGTTAGCTTAGCATAATTAAATTGCTAAAATATCTTTAACTAAGTTACTTATTAAATATATGCTAAAGTAAAAACAGACTCTAACTGTATGAAAACTTCTAGCTATTTAAATTTAAAAATCTTAGAATTTCCTAGACATATTTTTGGATTTTAGCTAGGATATTGAAATAAGCGAGAAATGAATAAATGAACTTAAGTTAATTTAAAAATAAGTTATTTCTACTAGTTTTTGAAATAAAGCAATCATATAAATATCCTAGGAGCATAATTAATCTTAAGCTAACAAAGACCTAATAATAAGAGATATAGATGATAGATGTATAGTATATATAGTATATATTAGATGTGAATTATTTAATTATTTTTTAATAGGTCAAATTAAAGCAGAACCTTTCGACTATATTATCTTCTAAAGCTCCTCTCCCCAACCCACATCCTCACATAGTTATGTTATTACTTAATCGCAGCTTCCTATTAAACTTAACTGGTTACTATAGCCAAATCCAGGTAATTCTTATTTATTAATTAATATTTTTGGAACTTTTATAGGTACCAAATCTTTAAGACTGGCAAAAGGGTAAACTAGCAAAGAGGTTCCTATAACAAGTAGTAAATCACATTCTAAGCATCTTGATAGATTAGTTAGATACTTTTTAGGTAACTTCTCTCCAAAAAGTACTACGTCTGGCTTTACGAGTTCGTTACATTCGCTACATCGCAATATTTTTTCTTGTCTAAGATGTTCATGCATTATCTCTTTTGAATATTCTTTATTACATTTTATACAATGGGAACTAGAATATGAGCCATGAGATTAAACCAACTTTTCATCACTAAGACCAGCTTTTAATTCCAGTCCATCAACATTCTAAGTAAAGCACATTAGAAGTAGATTTTTTTCTTGAAGAAGTTTCATAAAATACTACAGTAAAAAATTACATGGGTAGGAGTAGGATTATACTTTTCTGTGTCAAACTCTTTAGAATATTTATAGAAAATCTCAGGGTGTTCTTTAAAGTATTCAAGTGTAAAAATAATTTCAGGATTTTCTAATTTATATTCTCTTCTAACTTCTTCGTATATACCTGTACCTGGAGATCTAAAATCGGGAATTCCTGCTGAAACACTGATCCCTGCTCCACTCATAATTAAGATTTTCTAGAACTTATTATTTTTTAAACCTTCCACTAAATCCTACTACGTGAATTAAACTTATGTCTGTGCAAACTATTAGTTTTCTGCTTAAAAATTCTCCTAGTTTTATGCTTTCTATTACTCCTAATTAAGTAAAAAACTTACTCTTTCGAAATGTTCTTATAGTTATTGCTGATAAATTAGCTTTTTTTCTCTTGAGAAATTTACATAAGTATCAGTTTAAATACTAGTTACAGTAGAATCACATTAAAAGCACCATAGAGACAAATCCTATAAATTTAAAGCAACATCATGTTAAATTTCCTATGAATGATTCAAAGCATGCTATTTAAAGACTCTGTTACAATTTATTTACCCACATTTCATGCAAATCAAGTTCTCTAGGCCACTATTACATTGCTAGCAAATAAAAGTATCTAAATTTGATAATTTATTTTAAATTAATTTAGTGAAATCATCATATAGCATTAAATTATCACCTAAATGCTAACAATCATAGTTAGGCTGCATTGCAAAACCATCGTATTCCATTATCTAAATAATTTTAAGCATATAAAGAAAAATTGTAAAAAAAATGGATAAGTCAATAAGAATATCTAAGAACTAAGCCAGAAAGATTAGAAAGAAAGCAGCTAAGACTATTAAGCAATAAGAAAAGTTGAACGAATCGAACTCTTCCTCTAAAGGTAAGATCATGGTGGGTATTCTAGAGAAAGAAGAAAATTAAATTAAAACAGTATTAATAGAAATGGAACAATATTAGCAACTAAATAAAAGAATATCTGACTTTGACGAAATCATATTCAATTAAGGAGAGAATTCGCAATTTTATGAATGAAATTGAAGATTTAAATAACGAAATAAAAAAATTAACTAATAGAAAAAAAAGTAGTAAGTGAACAAGAACTGTACTTATAATCTTAACAAAGCTATAAGACATCAAATAGAATGATAATCGAAGATTAATAACCTAATGTTTAACAAAATCGCATGAAAAATGAAGAAGGTCCAAACTAAGAAATATTAAAACGAATTGGAGTCCTAGAGAAAAAATTCTTCCAAAAAGAAAAGAGTGAACTTAAGTCAAAAGTTGCTTTTATTGCAAATCGAAGTGGCATTTACTAAAATCTTGCAGGGAATGAAGAATACTTATAAAAAAAGAAGAAAACAAAAGATGAAGGAAATCAACTGACTTTATAAAAAATAATAAGGATTTTTTAAAAGAAGAATCTTTGCAAAACCGAGCACAAAACGTTGACACCATTCACAAGGAAAAAATGGTCGAGGTATCCATCCACGAAACTAAATGGCAGCACGTACCTGGTTGAGATCCCAGGGGAGACAGAACTTTTTTACTTTTAGTTTGCATACATATATATAAAGAAAACTTGTATTTTAAATAAAAAACTTAGATTGAAAAGTAATATCTACATGTACTTTTAATAACACTATCTAACTGTAATAATAAACTAACCTAAGCAAAATTTAATAATTTATTATGCTTTCTAGTTTTTTGATTTAAAAGCTATGATATTAATTTTAATTCCTATAGCATGATAGCATAATTTTATGATTTAACTAAATAGTCTTATATTTTTATCATTATACTAACTTCTCTATATACTTTGTCTAAACTCTCTTTTTAACTTTTAAGCATTAGTGAATAATAATCTAAATTAAGTAATTTTGATTTGCTTTGGCTGCTTAAATAAGAGACTATTTTTACCAAAGTTTAAGCTATAGAAGAAGAGTAAAAGATCCTTCAAAATAGTTATCCTATGTGATTAAAGTTCTAATTGATAGAAACTATTTATAAGTTAGACTGAAATGAAAGTAGAAGCTAGCCTGAGATAATAAGATTCCATTTGCTTATTATTAAGCTAAACATAATATTGCTTATCTTGCTAAAAGACTACTATTAAATAGTTGCTACTTTTAGTTACTAGTACCTCTTTCTGTTATTCTTATTTCTTTAATTCATAAGAACTAGGAAATATAGAAGCTTTATTTTTCTGGAAAAATTTTTATTTACATATTATAGAATCATTAAAAGAATAAAGAAGTTTGATGTATAAATCAAAAAAAATTAAAGTTGATAGTAGAAATATAAGCATTAAATTAGCTAAATAACTGTCTAAAAATATCAAATGCTTATAATCCTTCCTTGCTTGTTATCTTTATCCCTTCTAACCTTAAAATCATGATGGATACATAAGCTAAAACTTAATTGATCAATTAATATGAATTCTACATTACAATGTCTTAACTCATAGCTAGATATGAAAGTAATATTTTTATGTGAATAGCAAGCAAAAACTTAAAAGGAATTTCTATAGATCTATTTGAAGCTTAATGATTTTAACTAGAATTAAAAAATAAATTAAACTAAAATATTATACTTTAAGTAATTTAATTAAGTCTTAGATTTTAAAAAGGAATAGCAAAATTGAAATATTATAATCTAATTTATTCATAGTTGCTAATAAAAATTTTATGAATGTCAAATTTAAGTAATATTTTAAACTAATAAAGCATAAATTTTAAGATAAATTAGAATATAAATATCACTTTTTAAGCTTTAAGATGCAATTATTTTATTTTAAAAAAATGAAAATGGAAAGAATATGCTAGATTAGTGAAATTGGTAAAATAATAAAATGTTTATAATTTTTTACTAGATATGCATTTATATTTAGATACTCTAATTTAATGAACTATATAGCATAATTAAATGGAAGCATTTATTATATTTTTAAATCACTATTTTCAAATTTTTAATATGAGTATTTTTAAAGAAATTATTGAAATTTATAAAAAGCTAAATCAATTTTGCCCATAAATCTAAGCACGAAATAAAGATTAGGTAAAGCCAAATAAAATAAAGGCATAAATCTATATAAGAAGCATAAAGCGAAAAAAGAATTTCATGTAGAGATTCTGAGAAATTGCAAGATACCTAGTTAATAATTAATTTTGAACTGTAGTTATTAGTTTAATGTGTATATAATTACAATATTTGAGTATATTTATTAGTTTTGCAGTTAAAAATTGTTCTTAAAAATGATAAAGAAAATATTAACATATTTATAATTAATTCTAAGGATTATAATTGTAATATAATATTAAACTTTCTTAAATTTAAGCAAAATAAATGAGATTATCAGCGGAGTGTATTTCTTATTAATAGTATAATATATCAAATGAAGGAATTAAAAATATAGTTTTAAATGTTGATCAAATTTTGCCCAGCTATTATATCTAAAACTATAACTATTAGAGATTAATTCTAAGCACTAGGTGAAAGATATGACCTATTGATAATTTTGCTAAGAAAATTGTTACTAAAATATTTGCAAATATAAGGCTACATTTCCTTTTTAGTTAAAGTACCTCTGTAAGAAATTTAAAAGATATTTAAATATGCTTTAGCTTTACAATTTATTATTTAACTTTTAGCAAAAAGTATTTAAAGTCAAAAAGTAGCCTAGAAAGAACATTTATTATAATATTAATCCTTTATAGCAAACTAATAGCTTTATTTCCATATATGAAGAATAGATTTAGAAAGACAATTTCATTAGTTTAGATTTTTTAAAGAAAAAGGTACTTAGTATTAAAGTTATAAAGACATGAGGAATAAAATTGAATATCGAATTAAAAATATAATAGTCTTTAGGAAAAATAAAATTTTGAAGCAGAAATTGAAGATTATTAGAATATGCTCTTTACTAAGTTAACTATAAAATTGTTTAGATTAAATAATCTAATAATTTGTAAATTTCAGAGGACTTTCATATTTTGATCTTAGATGATAAAAGAAAAGCTTTCAATAAAGTAAAATTTAGATAAGCATTTTAATATTTAAGTATCTAAGGATGTTAAATAATAACAAGTTTTTAACTTGATCAAATAAAATAAATACCATTTAAATATTTCAATGAAATAGCTAATACTTAAATCATATAAAATAATCTACTTTAGAGAATATAATATAAAATAATTATCATTGCATTTATATAAAATCAGTTTGTTAGAGAAAAAAGATTTGCTTTTTTGATATAACTAGAAAACTTATAAAAAATAAAGAATTAGCAAATTTTGAATTTTTCAAAGTTAATTTTATAATTTTTTAATTACTTAGACTTATCTCATTTTAATAATGTCTAGTATTTTTTTAATTTTTTGGACTGAAGCTAACAAATTTATATCTTAAGTTATTCAATTAAATTAACTTTGTAAATAATTTAATATATATACTTGCCTCTTTGATAAATAATTTTTTGAAACATCATTTTAAAAAGCTATTATTTATGATTTTACATAAGTACTAATCTTAAAAATAAATATTTAATTTTTTAAGCAAAATTAAGTTCAAAGTACATTTAAAAACGTAATATGCTAAAATTTAATTAAAGAAAGTTGATGATTATTAAATAAATAAAGTTAAAATTTAATTTCTTATTTAATTAATGAAATTTGTAATAATCTATTAGAAGAAAAATACAAAGATTTTATAAATATATCCAGAATCTTATTTTTATTGTTTCAATTAAGCATTTTTTAATTTCTTTACGTTATATTTTTAATAAAATAAACTTAATAACATAATATAAAGATGAACTTTCTTCTGCTGACTTTTGTAAATCTCATTTATCTTTCATTTGGAGATTGATCTCTGTACCCTTTTACTGGATCTCCTCCTCCTCAAAGATACTTCTTCGATTATTAGTAGTATTCTTCTGGGTTTTTTATGATTACTCATGGACATGGAGAATCTGCTTATCTTGATGATACTTGAAAGTTCAATTTCACTGATATGACTTGAAATCGAATGGCCTTGTCTGATGATAACTTTCCTGCTGCAAGAATCAACTATTGTACAGCCAAATTCGAAGAAATGAATCAATTCATTCTTTATGGAGGGAAAACCAGAAACGGAATATAAAATGATCTTTGAGTCTTCAATATTAACGATTAGTACTGAACTAAAATACAAATTTAAGGATCTTAACCTTCTCCTTCTATGAGAATGGGATGCACTCAATACTGAGATGACCAAGAATCGACTTGAAAAATGTTAATTTTCGGTGGAATAGGAAAAGAAGAACACTCTAATGAACTATGAGAACTAAGATTTCCTAATTGGAAATTTACTAAAATAGAAACTACTGGAGACTTACCCAATCCTTAATGATAGCCTGATCTTCTTTACATTGGAAACGGACTTCTTCTCTTTAAAAATGGAGATTACTTACCTTATGTAGAAGATAGACACATGCATGTTCTGAATCTCACTTCTAAAGTATGAGAAAAGAAACCCATTTTTGGATCATGGCCTGCTCTCACTAATCTTCATGGAGTTGTTGATGACTCGAAAAATAAGAAATGATATTTCGGATAAGGATGAAACTATACAGGGTATCATGATCAGTATCAACTTTGAATTTGCGATTATCAGGATTTAGACTAACTAACATGATCTGTAATGGAAATAGAAAACTAAGAAGTAGCATTAAGAGACGAACCTGCTCTGACTTTCTACAATAATGCTTGGTATATCTGAGCTGGATGAAGTGAGGTTTATGTGAGAAATGATATGATGAAACTAGATTTGGCCAAGAAACCTTTAAAATGGGAAAGTCTTTATTCTACAATGTAACTGCCAGGACCGAGAGCTTTTCACTCAGCTGATATAGTTTCTACTTATATGTTCGTGTTTGGAGGAGAAAATAATAAACAGAAAAATAATGATATTTGAGCTTTCAATCTAAAACATTGGCAATGATTTTAACCGAGTGTAACAGGTGATCCTCCTGCTATGAGAAGTAAACACATCACAGCTATACATGGAAATTATTTAGTGATTTGAGGAGGAGAAGGAATAAACAGCTAGATATATAACGATATGTATCTTTACAATACAGTATTTTATACTTGAATGAAGTAAGAGTATTTTAGTGAAGGTCCTGAAGGAAAATTTGGATCTTGTGGAGCGATATTAAAGAACGAGTTTATTATATTTGGAGGATAAGGATAAAACGGGTTATCATAAGAGTTATTTAAATTTGATTTCGGGTCTTATACTTGAACAATATTATCCCAAAAGGATCCAGCTGGTCCTCCTGGAACGGTTTATTGTAAAGCTTTTATAAAAGATAAGATTTTTTATGTGATAGGAGGGGAAGTGATAGGATAATCGCCTACGGATGCAGTTTGGGCATATGATTTATAAAATAATTAATGAAGAAAAGTAAACGAAAGCGATATAACCTATTCAGTATCTCAAGCAGGAATAACAGCATCAGGAAATCGTGCGATTTGATATGGAGGAACTTGGTGAGATATATTGTTAGACAATTTGATAGAAATAAATCTAGATACAGGAGAATATCGTCATCATAAGTTTGATAAGTAAGCCAGAGCAGCTCCAGGTAAAGTGATGGGACAAACATTAGTATATTACAGGAGATAGTTGATAATGTTTGGAGGAGCAGCAGTAGTAAATAATGCGGCGATGTTGGAACGAGCATAGAACTAATTTCATGTATATACATTTGAATGTCCAGAAGAGGAGTGTGGATGGGAATGTAGTGAAGGAACATTTAAAGATACAAATGGAGAGTGTAAACCATGTCCAGCAGGATATTATTGATTAGGAAATAAGAATGAGACATGCAGTCCTTGTGATGAAGGAACACAAAATAATAGAGAAGGAGCATAAAATTAGAAGTTTTGTGAACCATGTCCAGAAGGAACATATGGACCATTAAAAGGATTAGCATAATGTTTACAATGTCCTTTACCTTATAAATGTAGTGTAGGAACAATTCATCCTCAAATTCAATAGGCAGAAAATTAATATTATTCAGGTTAACCAAGCTCTTATAAAAATAATGCGAAGCATGTTTTGAATAACATGCTCTATATTTCTATTAGTTTCGCAATTATTTTTTTGATTGTTCTTATAACGGCATTAAATTTCAAGAAGGTTTAGAATTACATAAAGCATATAGATATTTATTAAAAATTGCATAATTATAAATCAGAAATATTGAAATAAAGAAAGACGGTGGTAGGTGGAATGTTCACAATTTTTTTCTTGCTGATAGCTTTTGGTTTAATATCTTTGCAAACTAACAATTACGTTTATAATAATGTTATAGAATCCAAGGCTTTAATTCCTTTGCTGATTTTACTGGCTGATTATTAAGTAATAACATCTGATTTCCATATTACGATGTCTTACATACAATACGGGGGTAGTTGCATTGTAAACAACGAAACAAATAAAGAAGATTGAACTAAATGCGATTCTTCTTTAAAGATTTAATTTGAAAATATGTAATCTCAGCAACCTTAAGATACATTAATTCAATGCAAGAGAAGTAATGATTAATGCATTATATATGCTTAGTGTCTTAAATGCCAGTTGAAGGGAAATGCCATAGTTTCCTTATATATTTCGGAGGATGGAAGTTTTGCTTCTGGAATGATGCTAAATGTTACTTCAACTTCATCAATTCCTAACTAATTAAGTACAGTAGTATTGGAAGTTGCAGCACCTTAAACAATGATTTTTAGAGGTCCTTCTCCTACAATATTATCTGTTACCGGAATTGCATCTGTTTTTGAATCAAATTATTAATCTGAATACGATAAATCTACTGGATATCATCTAACTAGTAAGGGAGAAATTTAATTGGGATCTCTTTTTACTGCACAAGAAGTTTAAATTTCTGAAGGTCTTAGGAGCTAAATTAAAATAGAATAACTAGATAGTGGGCTGAAAACGATAAGAGATATTAAATACTCGATAATAGACTTGGGATCTGCTTTCATAGGATCAAATGTTGGAATTTTAGTGGCAGTTGGTGCATTTATGCAAATATACGAAAGGATAATCTGGCATTTCTAAAATAACAAGAAAAAATTAAAAAAATTAAAAAAATATGACAAACTTAAGCATTAAATTTAAGTCCTTACTAAAGCTTAAATCTTAAAAAAATCGTATCATAAGCGTAAAACAGAAATGAAAAAAGTCAAAAAGCCTATCAGCGATGGAAAAGTAGCTCCTGAGAAATTTGCTAAAAAACGAATATAAACACAAAATAGTGACCGACAATTAGTTTCTAATAGAATTTATGAGGAGAGAAAGGAAACAATTAAATAACCAAGTAGGAAATCTTCTATTTCAGAAAAAAGTTCTGTAAATTCCATAGATCAAGAAGAATAAGATAATGTTTTCTTTGGAAAATTATAAAACTCTACTCCTATTGATTTAGATCGAACAAGAGTAAATCTAATTGTAGAAAATATTGATGATTCCTTACTTAATGCTTTAAATCCTTATGTTCAGGAGTCGAATGACTTGGAATGATTAAAATAAATTATTTACTTTTTTACTCTTTAAACAAAGTCTCAATTTTGCTTTCTTTTTTCTTTCAACTTAAATAATTTGCATGCTTTAGATTAAAATACAAGTTTACTGGATATAAGAAAGAATATTAAAATCAAAGGAATTTCTTAGACTTTTAGTTTCTTCGATTCTTAATATTTAAATTATTTGCTCTTTAGATTTTAGATTTTTCATTTTAATTATTCACAAATATTTACGAATTAGACAGTTACAAAAAAAAGCAAAAAGATATAAAGCAATAAGGCAACAATTTACTAAGATTTTAAAACATTTCATGTGCTAATTCTAAAAAACTCAATAATTAAAGGTAAAATGCAAATATTTGCAGCTGAAGTCCTTATTTTCAAATTTTACTATAATTTTTATCAATATTTAAACTTATTAAGAGAAACTCCAAATTTAAAGAACTATGAAGCTTAAAATTTTTTATTAGCTGTTCAAAATTTCTAGATTCATAATATTGAAGTTTCTACATGATTCTGGAATGAATCAATTGACAATGTTCACTAATGACTTATGAATTTATTAATTACTATCTATAATTTAAATTGATTTGTAGATATAAGTTACTTTATATAATTGAAAATGCTTAAATTTATTTTAGCATTCTTTATATCTCAAGCATGATTAAATCTAAGTAAAATCTTTTAAGTTTATTTCAGGATATTGATTCATAAACTAATAACTTAATCCTCTAAATAGAATTTTATTTTTATATCTTCTTTAAATTTTTCTCATGAGAATGCCCAAAAATAATATTTTGTAAATAAAGAGAAATTCTAATCATTAAATATCATTTTCTAAACTGCTCAAATTAAAGCCATTGAGAAGTTCTACGTATCGAAAGAAATAACTTAAAATAGTAATTTTTTAATTAATTTATAGTTCCTTTAATAAAAGAATACAGCAGTCAGCACTATATTTTAAGTGTTTATACCTAGTTATAAATAAAGTTATTTTAAACTATTTTCTCTAAAGCTTTACTTAAACATTATCTAAAGCCTTGCTGCTAGAACTTTAAAATTGTTAATATATAGAAAGTTATAAAATAAGGCTATACCTAAGCTAAAAAGAGTGGATAAGATTGGAAAAACATAAATTAATGGAAAGAAGAGATGAAATAAATAAAAAGTTATCGAACAAGTACTGAAAATAATATAACCCCTGATAAAATAAATTTGTTGTCTTATTTATTTTTAGAAACAAAACTATAAAGCTATTGAAAATAGTATCTCAAGTTAAATTAGAAGAAAACTTTAGATTGCTTCAGCTTTAACTTGTAAGGAATTTAAATTAGTTATATATCTTAAACTTGAAATTAGAATTGATTAAATAAAGGATATTATATTTTAAAAATGAATTTATACTTTTAATCTTAAATGTTTAAAATTTATAGTTATACTATCAAGCAGTATATAGCAAGGTAATAAGAAAGGAGAGAGAAACCTTAATAAAAATACCAGTGTGTTATTTATGAAAATGATTTAATAGTTTGATGGATTAATAACTCAATAAAATAAAGAACTTTAAACATCCTACAATTTAGTTTTAAATTACAAATAAATCAATAAAGCTAAAAGTTATTTATATCCTCTCTTTAATAAGTCAATTTCCTGCAGAAATCGATTAAAATAATTTTGAAAGTCTGATAGAATTTTTAGGATAAAAGTTTATGAAATAGTTTAAATTTAAATAATGCTTGAATAAAAAGAAAGAAGAGTTATATTATTAATAAGGCTATTTAAGTGTAATCAATATAAAATTAGCTGGATTTAGTAAAATAAATAGATCAAGAAACTATTTATAATGTCAATGCATTAAACATTAATTAAACTCAATTAAAATACAAATAGTCAACTCTATTAATCAATTTTCCGAAACATACTAACTTATTAGTTAGAAGCTATTGCAATTTCTTAAATAAACTATATTAAATAAAGAGATTTAGTTTAAAAGTTAGTTATTATTCTGAAGAATATACTACGCTTACTATTTAAAAGTATAAAAGGTTTAAAAAATCGTTAAAGTAATGCATAAGAGATTATAAGTGAAGAAATTGTGCATTACTGCTATTGGTTTTATAAGAACATTTAAATATTCTCATTAATATGAAAATAAACTAAAATAAAGTGCAGAGAATTATTTATAGTTAAAAAAATTTGAATGAATCATTTTTAATTTTCCTTCGAAACTAGATTAAAAATTTTTTTTTTAATTCGAAGAGTATCAAAAAAAATTAAATGGAGAGGATAGTTGAAAGCAAATTTAATTCGGAAAACTACTATCTGATATAAAATTAAATGAATTCATTCAAAATAGTAAATCATTAAATGAAACTTATTCTTATATTATACTTAAATTTTAACTTTTGAAACTAATTATGAGGAACAAAAATTGAATCTAATAGTATAAAATTTTGAAAATAAACCAATTATTAAACTAAAATAAAAATTCAAAGAACCAATTAAAGCTAACAATGAAAGTTAAAATTATTATTTAAAATTTTTTTAATATTAAAGAAGTATAAATAAGGCTCCAACATTCTTTAAGAATAAATTTTTATATTTATTTGTAATTTCTGCCTTTTTAATACAATAGAAAATGATTAAAAACATATAAGGATTAAATATAAGTACTATTAAGAGGAAAATTATTTAATGAACTTAATAAGCAAAATTAAAATATTAAAACGACATACATTGCATATCACAAAATTAAGTTGAAATAGTGAAAATATTAAAAGAACCATTATATAAATAAAAATTATACTTTTGAAAATATAAGACGGCAGGTAAAATTAAATTACTTAAAATTTAAAGATGACATTTTAAAAGAAATCTTATTAAATAAAAATGTATACTATTCTTATTCTATGAAGCATAATATAACTTAATTAAGGAGATTGATCTCTGTACCCTTTTACTGGATCTCCTCCTCCTCAAAGATACTTCTTCGATTATTAATAGTATTCTTCTGGGTTTTTTATGATTACTCACGGACATGGAGAATCTGCTTATCTTGATGATACTTGAAAGTTCAATTTCACTGATATGACTTGAAATCGAATGGCCTTGTCTGATGATAACTTTCCTGCTGCAAGAATCAACTATTGTACAGCCAAATTCGAAGAAATGAATCAATTCATTCTTTATGGAGGGAAAACCAGAAACGGAATATAAAATGATCTTTGAGTCTTCAATATTAACGATTAGTACTGAACTAAAATACAAATTCAAGGATCTTAACCTTCTCCTTCTATGAGAATGGGATGCACTCAATACTGAGATGACCAAGAATCGACTTGAAAAATGTTAATTTTCGGTGGAATAGGAAAAGAAGAACACTCTAATGAACTATGAGAACTAAGATTTCCTAATTGGAAATTCACTAAAATAGAAACTACTGGAGACTTACCCAATCCTTAATGATAGCCTGATCTCCTTTACATTGGAAACGGACTTCTTCTCTTTAAAAATGGAGATTACTTACCTTATGTAGAAGATAGACACATGCATGTTCTGAATCTCACTTCTAAAGTATGAGAAAAGAAACCCATTTTTGGATCATGGCCTGCTCTCACTAATCTTCATGGAGTTGTTGATGACTCGAAAAATAAGAAATGATATTTCGGATAAGGATGAAACTATACAGGGTATCATGATCAGTATCAACTTTGAATTTGCGATTATCAGGATTTAGACTAACTAACATGATCTGTAATGGAAATAGAAAACTAAGAAGTAGCATTAAGAGACGAACCTGCTCTGACTTTCTACAATAATGCTTGGTATATCTGAGCTGGATGAAGTGAGGTTTATGTGAGAAATGATATGATGAAACTAGATTTGGCCAAGAAACCTTTAAAATGGGAAAGTCTTTATTCTACAATGTAACTGCCAGGACCGAGAGCTTTTCACTCAGCTGATATAGTTTCTACTTATATGTTCGTGTTTGGAGGAGAAAATAATAAACAGAAAAATAATGATATTTGAGCTTTCAATCTAAAGCATTGGCAATGATTTTAACCGAGTGTAACAGGTGATCCTCCTGCTATGAGAAGTAAACACATCACAGCTATACATGGAAATTATTTAGTGATTTGAGGAGGAGAAGGAATAAACAGCTAGATATATAACGATATGTATCTTTACAATACAGTATTTTATACTTGAATGAAGTAAGAGTATTTTAGTGAAGGTCCTGAAGGAAAATTTGGATCTTGTGGAGCGATATTAAAGAACGAGTTTATTATATTTGGAGGATAAGGATAAAACGGGTTATCATAAGAGTTATTTAAATTTGATTTCGGGTCTTATACTTGAACAATATTATCCCAAAAGGATCCAGCTGGTCCTCCTGGAACGGTTTATTGTAAAGCTTTTATAAAAGATAAGATTTTTTATGTGATAGGAGGGGAAGTGATAGGATAATCGCCTACGGATGCAGTTTGGGCATATGATTTATAAAATAATTAATGAAGAAAAGTAAACGAAAGCGATATAACCTATTCAGTATCTCAAGCAGGAATAACAGCATCAGGAAATCGTGCGATTTGATATGGAGGAACTTGGTGAGATATATTGTTAGACAATTTGATAGAAATAAATCTAGATACAGGAGAATATCGTCATCATAAGTTTGATAAGTAAGCCAGAGCAGCTCCAGGTAAAGTGATGGGACAAACATTAGTATATTACAGGAGATAGTTAATAATGTTTGGAGGAGCAGCAGTAGTAAATAATGCGGCGATGTTGGAACGAGCATAGAACTAATTTCATGTATATACATTTGAATGTCCAGAAGAGGAGTGTGGATGGGAATGCAGTGAAGGAACATTTAAAGATACAAATGGAGAGTGTAAACCATGTCCAGCAGGATATTATTGATTAGGAAATAAGAATGAGACATGCAGTCCTTGTGATGAAGGAACACAAAATAATAGAGAAGGAGCATAAAATTAGAAGTTTTGTGAACCATGTCCAGAAGGAACATATGGACCATTAAAAGGATTAGCATAATGTTTACAATGTCCTTTACCTTATAAATGTAGTGTAGGAACAATTCATCCACAAATATTTGAAATCCAAAATTCCTATCTTTCTGATTAGCCTTAATCATACAAAAATTAAGCAAAAAAGGCCATTCAAAACTCAATATATGTGGCTGCTGGTCTTATTTTTTTGTTTATAGTAATAGTAATTTTTGTGATGAACTATTAGAAATTTTAGAATTGGATAAAGAAATTGGATATTTATTAGCAAAAGCATAACTACAAATAATCAATTTTAAGAAGTTAAAAAACAATAGTTGGAGGTATTTTTACTTTAGCATTTCTATTTGTTTCAGTTTGCTTTGTATCCCTTAATTTAAACTAATATTTTTATAACAACGTAAGAGAAACTAAAGCTCTTATACCTTTATTGGTTTTACTAGAAGATTATTCTTCCATTAAAGGAAATTTTATAATAACTTTAACTTACTTCTAATATGGAGGAAATTGTATTTAAAGCTAAAACTAAAATATTGAAGATTGAAATTTATGTGTCGAATCTTTAAACGTTTAGTTCACTAAAATAGAGTATGGTCTGAACTCTGTTTAGACTCATTGTAGAAAGTTAAGTGATCAGTGCATCATACAAGTTTTATGCAACTAATGTGAATTATAAGGGAATGCAGAAATTCTTTTCTATATATCTGAAAAAGGAAGTTTTGCTTCAGGAATGTAGTTCAACATAACTTCAACTTCTTCTATTCCACGTGAAACTAGCACAGTTGTACTTGAAGTATCTGCACCTTAATCTATGATATTTAGAGGTCCTTCACCAACAATAGCCAATATGATAGGCATAGCTTCTGTGTTCGAATCTGACTATTAATCCGAATATGATAAATCAACTGGGTATCATTTAACTAGTTAAAGTGAAGTTTAATTAGGATCTACTTTTAAAGCCTCAGAAGTACAAATAACAGAAGGCCTTAGAAGTCAAATGATAATAGAATAGTTAGATAGTGGTATGAAGACAATTAGAGCACTCAAGTTCACAATATTCGATTTTACTTCTACTTTAACAGGATCCGTAGTTGGAATTCTCGTAGCAATTGGAGGTCTGATGTAAAGTTGAGAAGTAATAACTTGATAAATAAAGAATAAAATACAAGTTATGAAAACAAAAAGGAAATAAACTAAATTAAAAAATCAAATTTTATATTTAGCAAAGGCAGGAAAAATAAAAAGAATACCTACTTATTAAAATACAACTTTGACATAGAAAAATAAAAAAAAATAACCCTTGGGCTTGAAAATTATGCCTGAATCAACAACCCTTATATCTTAGGATAATTCTCCTTAAAACATTAAAGCCAAAAGTATGACTATTTAAGATTAGATCACTCATAACAATAATATCTTGTTTCCTATTTAAGAGTAAACTTCTATTCAAATAAACCAAAGCGGTGAAAATACAAAATTAAGTTAACAATATTCCCAAATATATGAAGGTAGGTTTCTATAGGAAAAGTAAGAGGTTAAACATTATACAAGTTAAATTGATGATGCTGTGCTTAATATTGAAGATATAAGTGATCAATGAGTAAAAAAATCTTTAACAATCAAATCGAAATTATTCTTTCATATGTTAATTTTATATTTCATTTAAAAATTCAATTAAAATGCTTTTGTATGCTTCTCTTTATTTTCAAAATTTAATGAAAAATTAAGAGTAAGAAAGATACTCAAAGAATACAATACTATTTAGGTTATGCCTATTTATTAAAATATGATTTCCTGGCTACCAAAGATACTAATATTTTCCTTAACACTTTCTTAATAATATTCCTATCATTTTCTATACAACTTTAATAAGTTATAAACAATTAGAAGAAATAAAGAATAATATATATAGTATAAGCTTTTTTATAATAACTCTATAATAACTGAAGCTTACAAATAAAAGAAAAGCTATTATTTACAAATTCTAACCTTGTCTAACTTTAATCTATTTATTTATAGTTTTATAGCTTTATTCTTAAATGTGAATTTTTGGAAGATAAAATTTTATTATTAAAAGGTAAATAAAATGGGGGTGATAGTAATAATAAATTAAAGTTCCTTCTGTAATAATGACTTAGCTAATTAGATTAAGGATAGAGAAGATTATACTTAATTAGGTTTAATTAAAAGAATATTTATTTTAGTTCTTATTATACACTCAACCTTCAAAAAGCTCAAGTAATAAAGGTAAAAAGATGCCAATCACTAATGGTACTATGATTCTTCGGTTTTTACTCTTGCTGCTATTCATTATTTCTGGTAAGATGTGTAAAGTGCTAACGTATATAAAAGTACCAGCAGAAAATAGTAAGCAAATGGCTTCAAATAATTAACTTTTAACTTATTAATCATCCTCTTATATATTCTAGTTCATTTTGATTCCATAAAGTAAGACATAAGTAAATATAGATGAAAGAGGAGATGATAAAGTGAACATCAAAAGCTTAGATCTGGCCTTTTTTATAGCCAAGCCTGAATGTATCAAATAAGTGCTAAATCCTAGAGTTGCAGGCAATTTATGCATCATAATAGCAGAAAAAACAACTAACTAAAGTTATTACTTTACTTAACTACTTATTGAAGCACTACCTAGTGCTATCCCATCAGCAATTCCATGAACAATTAAACCTAATGTCACTTCATTGGCTTTACTATCTTATTCATTATGATTATGATGAACTTGATCCGTTAGTAGCATTAAAACAAAACCTGCACTAAGAGTAGCACCTAGATAATGGACAGCTTATGAATCTTATTCTAAACCTTCAGGAATAATAATAGTGAATGCAACTCCAACTAACAATCCTGCGCCTAAGCTATTCATAAAATTTTGTAAATTTGAAGGAAGATTTAAATAAAAAGGAAGTATCGAAATTAAGTAAGTCATTACAAACATACATAAAGCCAATACTCAAATATATAAATCCATTTTTATTCTTTTATCTCATTAATTAAAAGTCTAGACTTTATATCTATCATTACTAAGCATTCTTTAATTATCTTAAGATAAAAGCTTTTAAATAGTACTTTTTCTTCTTTTATAGCACTAAATTTAAGATTTATTGAAACTAAATCTTTTAATGATTTGATAGAGCACAATAGGAATAAGATAATCTTCTGGACAGTTTTCAAATTTCTTTAAAAGCAATACAAAAATAAAAGTTTAATAATTATTACTTGTTCTAGATTTTAGAACGAAAGCCAATCTAATTAAAAAATTACCTTCAATGCGAAGCTTAAAATTTAAAGAGAGAGAAAAATGAAAAGATATAAGTTTAAAATATTAAAGATATTGATATACTTAGATTATTAGCAAAAGCAATAGTTAAGCTAATATAATTTGAAGTATACTAATTATTTCTTTAAAACATTATTTGTATTTTCAACTCTTTTGCTATCTTAATTTTCTAAATTAAAGTATGCTAAACTTAAAAGATTCTAATAGCCTTAAAATATTAAAGCGATTTTTAAAACTCTGGATTAAATAACAAAATTAACTTGTGTTCTAATCATTGCTTACTTTTATATATTTTGACTCTTTATTTATTAATTTTTAAAGAAAATTTAAAATTCTTATTAGCATCTTAAAAATACTCTAGCAAGCCAAAAATAAATTTTAATTAAAATAGAAAATTAATTATCTAGTTTGCTACTAAAAATAGTACTAGTAAAGCAATGGAAAGAATAAAAGGATAAAAATGAGTTTGTAACTAAATCCTATATAATATTAATTAAAGCTTTAAGATATAATTTACAACTAAGTTTTAAAACTTAATTATAGAAGTTTCTTTAATAAGCCTATTATTTTTAGGCATATATAATTTATTAGAAAATTTAAATAAACAAAATTATTTATGATATATTGAGTAAATATATATGATGTTTGTCTAGCTTTAAAAGAGAAAGGTAAACTTGAATAAGAAACATTCTTAACCAATTATTGAATTTATTATGGCAGCAAAACTATTAAAAAATTTAGAAAAAAATCGTTAAATAAAGGATAATTATAGAGTAAAATATTTCTAAATTAATAGCCCTATTATTTAATCTTACACGTCATACTTGTTTCAGATAACTAAAATAATATTTATTTAATTAATTAAATTTTAAACTCTAGCTTTGAAAAAAAATTAATTTTAAAATCCCTTGATAAGAATAATATCTAGTAATGAAATACTTTTTAAAGGGATGATTTGCAGATATTATTTTATTTGATTTATGAATTTTCTTACTGCTTTTATTTACAAAATGAGTGATAATTTTTAATATTATAAATAATTGAATTATGAAATAGAGGTTGCATAATGTTCATTTGTATTCTCTTAGTATCTATAAATTCTAGAGTAATATCCTTCTTATAATTTTGATATAAAACTATTTTTGGTATTTAAGTTAATGATGGATTATTTTCTAGTAATATCTCTTGAGTCTAAAATAATGATTATAATTATTGTTATACTTTTTTATTAAGAAATGCAAATTTTTAAATTAAACTAAATTAGCTTTGGAAGTATGTAAATTGTAAATATTTAAGAAATCCACAATAATCAGATAGAGTATTTAATTAAAATCATTTATCCTTTAATTAAAGATTTTAATCTTTAGCTTAAAACATTGACTTATCTTTTCTTTCTTATAAATTAAGAAATGTTTAAAGATTATTATAATTTTATTAATGATAAGTTCATATTATTCTATGATAGCCATAATTTAAATTCAATTATGATATAAAACTTGAAACGAAGAAAGTTGGTTCATTTATATCTATTTAATACAATATTTTTACCCTTTTATTTGAAATAAACTTGAGAAAACATATTATGACTTAAAACAAATTTTATTTTATTTATTTTAAGTTTTTTCCCTTACTTAAATAGCAATTTAAGATTAAAGCAGCAAAACTTAATATTTCTTCACACTCTAATTTAAGCATTTTTATATAAAAAGTCCATCAATACAAATACTTATAATCTATAATGGTTTATATAATATATTTAAATTATCATTCCTCTTTTATTTTTCACTTCTTTTAAATAAAAAATTCCATTAGAGAAGCTTATACCTTAAATAAGCTTACAATATTTAACATGGCACATAAAATATAATTAATAAAATACCTTTCATTAAAATAATCTTAACTATGAGGAATTAAATATTAACAATATCTTAAATAAGTTGTACTTTTTCTAACTTTTATTTAAATACTCTAGTTAAACAAAATTTTGCTTGTCTTAATATAAAGCTTTGTATTTTAATTATATTCTTTAAGCAGTAACTTTAATGCACAATTTATAAAGGAACATTTACTAATAAAAAAGAACCATAATAATAAAAGCTATAATAATTAATTATATCTAAATCTTATTGCTCTTATACCTTACAGTTACTTAAATAATTTTATATTAAAGGAAAAATTTAATTAATAATTAACTAGCAGTAATATATTGCTAGTTGTAGATCTATTTTCACTATACGCTTAGTTAAATTAAAAATAAGCAAATATATGGTATAATGTTTAAGCAAAGTAAACAAATTAAATTTAAGATAGAGTAAATATATTAAAGATATAGGGTATTCTATTAATTTCTTATATTAAGTCAGATTTAAATTACCTTAAAGTTTTCGCTTTTATTTTGATTATAATCAAAAACGTAGACTTAAATACTCTTATTGCTTCTTTTTTTCAATCAAAGATAGACTTCCAAATAAATTATTTAAAATTATAAAAAAGAATACAGAGTTTTTAGCTTATTAGGCTTATTTATTAATTTAATACATTTGCTTTGAATAAAGCTAAGCTATCTTTTAATTTTTCTTACTACTCAATCAATATTTAGAAGGAGTAAGGCTAACCTAAATTGCTAAAATCTAAAAGATAGAAATCCTTTTTTATTTAATTGAATTTTAATGTCTTTCTTAGTTAGATTAGATCTAAATTTTAATCCATTTAGCTTTATATCCTATTTGAATGGTATTTTCTAAAGACTATTTAATTTTATATTTATTAATATTTAAATAACCAATTTTTGATTAAATATATCTAAGTTATGCTCTTATTTTCTCTAAAAGCTCTTGTTCATTTTGAGGTTAATATAGCATGATAATCTAGATTTAAAAAATGTAAATTAGTTAGTTAGCAAACTATTCATAGCAAAGTAGACTTTATGGTATAAAATTTATCGTTGGAGTAATTATTTATAGGTAAAAAGTGAGATTTTTTTAATTTGATCTTAGTTTAGATTCTAATTGAAATAATAGCTAAAGAAGTAATGAAGGCTTTCTAGAATAATAGCCTCTTATTATAAAATAAAGCTTATTTATTTTATAATTTATAGTTATTTATTTAATTAGCTTTAGGATTCCTTATAATTTTAAAATGGATTTAGAAAAGTAAGGCTATTATGAGGCTATTAATAACGAAACATAAGATGGATGGATACTACTTCCTTCTCATGTAGTTTATGACTAGAATGTATAAAATGAAAGCAAAATAAAAAAAAGAACTGAAGGTTAAGGGATTTTCTTAGCAATTTGAAGAAGTAGATATTGCTATTAGTGTGTAATAACCCTAGGAATTTTATTTATTTGGTATTAGCACATTTACTCTAGCTTAGGAATTATTCTATGGGTTATAATGATTTGCTTACAAATTTTGAATCTTTTGGAGAGCTATAAATGCGATATTTATTTATGCTTAATGAATGTAGTTGAAGAAAACGTTATTTATAGATATATTGAGTGGCTTCGAGAAACATCTCCTAAAATAGATTGGAAAGTTAGAGCCTTCAAAAAATAATAACCATAAGACAAAAGGAAAAAAAATCCCCCAAACATATTTGTTCACGAGCAATCAACAAGCTTTTATATTGAAGAGTGAATTGACAGAACACCTTAAATAGAAAATTTGGGCTAATCTGCAATTATTAAATTAAACCTCTAAAAAAGCTTTACATTCGACTCAGAAGTTACCAAATAAATTTTCTATACAAAGAGAAAAGAATTTTATATACTAAATAACACTAACGACACTATTGAATTTGAAGAAACTTATTTATTAAACGATTTTAAGCCTTATATTTTAAGCATAGCAAAAGAAGCTATGGTACCATGGTGAATGAGGAGGTTCTGGTTCTGGATGTTTCATATTGGAGGCCTAGGATGGTTTTACAGAGTAGTTTTTAGATGTCACATTGGAGAATTCAATTTTGGAATTATAAAAGAAATAAAGAGATAAAATTATGATATACCTAATATCACCTCAAAAATAGTTGCAATGTCTAGTCCATAGTACGTTTGAATATTTTTATTACCTTTATAAACTTCTATCACATAGTAAATTCTTTATCTTCTAAATACTTCCAAAATTCCTTAAGAATCACTTTAAAAAAGAAAAATAGTATTTTATATTTATCATTCTATTTGCTTTGCGATTCCTTGATAGACTAAAATTTTATTTTTATTCTGAATAAATGCAAGGTAATAAAAGAACATACATAGTATTAGAGCAGCATTTTTATTCTATTTTCTTAGTACAACATTTAGTTTACTATATATAAAATGAATCTATTCATTAATTATTTTATTTTACTAGGCTGTGTTTAGGTTAATATGACTATAAGTTAAATTATCTTAGATTAAACTTAAATCTAAAGATAGTTGTTCAATTTCACTGTATAGGCTAGAAATAATATACCAATAAATGTAAATGAAGTCATAAAATCAGTATTTTAATTCATTACTAAAGTGTCAAAGCATTTAAAATATATGATATCTCATTAAAAAGTTAAACTTGTTAATTATTTCCAGATAGAAAGTTCATATTGACTCTAATTTTTTATTTTATATGAAGTGACTATTTAATTAATATCAGTTTAAATTATAAAGATAAAAGGCTTACAACTAAAATTTTAATAATTAAGTTTAGAATCTAATCTTAAAGCTTAAAATAATTTAAAAGAGATATTATTTATATCTTCTCTATCTAATTTAAAGTTATACTTAAAATTATATAAAGACTGCCAAAACTTAATAGTCACTTTTATTTATAGCTTAGTTAAAGATTCGTTCTATTTGGATAATCATTAGCTGAATATAAAAAGTAAGTCTTAATTAAATAAATGAAATGATGCTATTAATCATTATTTTCAAAATTTAGTTAGCTTTAGCAATAATAAAGCTTTATTTATAATAGCCACCAATTTCTATTTTTAGAACTTTTTGGTAAATAAAACTCATGCGATCTTAAAAATTTTCATTTAGAAGGCTTACTGAGTTATAGCTAATTTAATATATTATCTTAAATTAAAAAAAGAAAGAAAACTAAAATGAAGTAATCTAAAATTAACTTTAAATTTAAAGTATAAAATAATAAAATAAAGGAAATAGCATTTCACTCTTTAGTTTATTTTTTTATTTCATAATTTAAGATAAAATTTACTTAAATAAATCTTTATTAGAGATATTTAAATTAAATCTGTTTGGTATATTAATAATAAATTATTAAATTAAAAAATGAATCAAAAATATAAAAATAATTATATCATTTAATTAATTTAAATAAAGAAGCTAATTGCTCTGAAGCAGATTAACTTTTTATATAACTTTAGTGCCAATAAATTAAGCATTTTATTAAATAAATTCTATTTCTTTCTAATAAATTTTTCTTTTATAAGATATTAAAATAAATGTAGAGAAATCGTAGATTGCTACAAATAGAAGCTATTATTTTTAATTATGCTTGATTTTTATAGAAAAATAAACAAATGTTGAAATAAAGGAATAATAATTATTTTAATTATTAGTGGTTTATAGCTAAATGGTAGTTAAATCTTTAATTAGTGAAAGATGCTTATAAACAATACTTCAGATTATAAGAATTTTACTCTCAATGAGTTATATGAAATATTTTGCTTTTATCTGCTTTGATTTGGTTGGCAGAGATTTCCAATTAATATTTAATTATCTCTATCCTAAATTATTTTTAAAAAGATTTCTTTTTTAAAAGGAAGTTATGTATTTACTTAACAAATTAGGAAATTACCAAATAATTTTTTAGCTTTTCTCTTTTAAAAAAATAAGTAGTTGAATTCAGTTTCTTAGATATATTTTAAATTTACAGATGCATCAATTAATTACAAATCACTCTAAAAATTTAATTTTGATACGTTAAAGATTTAAATAATGAAAATAACTTAACTAGTATAAAGTTTTTATTTGTAAGATAATTAAATGCTTAAGATTATCTTAATAATAATGCTATCCTAGTCTAATAAATATAATAAAGAAGATTATAAAGGAACCTTTCTTATGAACTTGTATAAAGGAAAGGAAGAGTTGATAGGTATATAGATTTTATCTGATTTTGTTATTGCAATAAAAATTTATAAATTTGCATGTTCTTTCGTCAAAAGGCATAAAGCAAATAAATTTTACTTTCATTGCTTTTTTTCTTTACGTCCTCAATAGCTAGTAAGCGACTTGATAACTAGTGATTAGTAAATTCCTTGCTAGACTCAAGGTTGAATAGAGTAGCTCCTATTATAATCATGAAGAATCCCATCATATAGCTAAGAGTCATTTCTTGCTTGAAAATGAAAACTGAAATTAGCATAATGTAGAAATCTGTGCAAAGTAAGGCAAGATTAAATTGAGTCGCTCCGTATTTATTCATGTACCAGGGTGCAATTGAATACATGCCAAAAATACCAAAAGAGAACATCACGTACCATGGTATAACTGCGTATCAGTCTTCTATCGCAGCCAATTCTTATCTTTCTATCAAGATTACTTGAATTGTAGAATAAATAAGCCCAAAGAGACCATGAAGAAATAGTAGCTAGTTAGCTTAAACGGTATTAGCTAAGTATTCTAGATAGACATTGCAACTATATAATTAAAAAATTACATTGAGTAAAAGACAGTACCAGTGATGCAAAGAAAATCTCCAAAAACAGCACTTCCTTTTCCATGTGCTCCTCCAGTTGAGCCTGTTAGATCTACGTATATAATAATGCACATTCCAATTAAGCATAGAAATACTCCATAATAATGATGAACATTGTACCGATACTGCAGAAATAGGTAAGAAATAACCATTATACAGGGTATCGAAAAATTATCAAGCAAATTAATTGAAGCTAGGGAAGTGAATTGATAAGCAGTCACAATCAAAAATTATGCTTGTAAATCTAAGAAAGCAGAAATCATAAAATACCAAGGCTTTTTAATTGGTTCTCTTTTTTTATCGCATGAATAAGCGAAAGAATAAAATAAAGTTAGCAAAAAGTAAGCGCATAGCATTTAGAAAACAGGTGTCTCTACTCTGTTTTCAGACAGCATTTTCGAGCCTGTTCCTACTGCAGCATATAAAAGTGCAACAGCTTGACCGATGAAAAAAGCGCAAATAAGCTAAAGTTCCATAACAAAATGCTTTATAATTGAAATAAATAATTTAATTAAACTAAATCATTTTATACTAAATGATTTAAATTAAAATAGAAGCAAACAATTTACCAAAATTAAAAAGTAAAAATGAACCTTTTAAAATATGGTTAAGTTAATACTTGAATACAATAAGCACTAAAAGCTTCTATTAACTAAAGAAAAACAAACTTTTAGTTATATCAAAAGATCGTTAAGTTGCAACCTTTAGCGTGTAAAACTAGCAAAGATTTTGACAACGCTTAATCTAGTGTTAATAAACTATATCGTTTCATATTTCAAAATGAATGTATAAAAGACAAAAGAATTAAAAGTCCTATCACTATTCAGAATGCTTAAGTAGATAATTTCCTAGCCATTCAACTGGATTTTGAGGTCTTTGTATGAAATAAACTTACCTTTCCTTTGATAATTCAGCTAGTCCTTATAATAGTACAGGAACTACTGATTAGTCCAGATATTGACGAACCGTCAAAGATGATACGTTTGTATTTCCTTCAACTACTTTATTTACGTTTTATTATTAACTTTCTTATTGTTCGTCAGATGATGACATTTTTATTTAATTAAGCTTTAGAAATATTTATTTTCAACTCTTTCACTAACATTATTCATAAAATTATTGGAACGCTGGCATTAATATCATCAATCAAATAAGATAGGTAATATCTATAGTATAACAAGTTTCCTTACTTCCAAATTTAAGATACTTTTCATTTATAATTTGCAAATCTCTTAATCCCATAATTATAGAATATTTTAAAAGAGAAGAAGAAAATAGTTTATAGCTAAAGTTTGAAATAGAATATTGAACTTATATTTAAGCTTATCAATAAAACTAATTAACTTAGTTCTAAATAATAATATTAAGTAAGTCTTTTAAAAGCAATAATTAACTAAACAATAAACTCTATTGAAGATTTAGCAATTGATTAGCTAATTTATTAATTTCCTTCCTAACTAATGTCTTATTTTAGATAAAGGTATATAAAACCTATCTAGAGTAATTGATAGATTAACTTAATTTTGTAACTTATTTATTGCTTAGTTATTAAGAGTTCATTTACTATATGTAGATATAGTCATTACTAAAGTATTATACTCACTAATGTTGATTTATTATTCTATTTTAAATATAATGCTATTCCTTATTGCATCTAGAAAATATTAAATTAAATATAAGCATATTCGGATAAATAGAAAATATTTAGCAATTAAATAAGCTATAAATTGCAAGTATATAGGATATATTTAAGAATAAAATGTGCTTTTAATATAACCAAACTAAAAATAAGAAATAGCTAGTTATAGCATAACTATTGCTTTATTCAATTAAATTGTCAAACAATAAAATATTTTTGGAGATATCAAGCGAAAATAATTTAATCTATTAAAGTAAATTAAGCATAAAATTTTCTTTTACTTATATTCCAATTAAATTATCTCAGTTAATTTACTTAGAAATAAATTTTGAGATAGGAATATAATATTATTCTTGATAATATTAAATAAATAACTTTTGACAGAGGTCTAATTAAAGATAGCTTGTATATAAATTATATATAGCTGATTTATTATAAAATTCTGTTAAATATATTAGGCTTTAAAAATGTAAAATCTAATTTTATTTTAAGATTATAGGTATAATCTAGCCTTTCTTTTTCAGATATATCTTTCGTTATGAACATTAATTAACAAATTTAGCAATAATTGATTTAAATATTATATGTTAAACTTTTAAAATAATTAATAAAAATTACTTATTAATCTATGTATGATTCTAAACTAGTTATCTTCATTTTATCAGAAAGAAAACTACTTTAAAAAAGCTATATGACCATAAAAATTTAAATAACAAGTGAAATGAGAAAATATTAACTAAACTGAGGATAAGATTAATAGGTTAAGAAAGCTATTTTTATCATCTATGATTATTAACCTACAATAGCTTTTATTATCTTTACAGATTTAAATTATTGAATTAAATAATTTAGCTACATTAAATTCTATTAACAAAGTGAAAAGTAAAATTATTGCTTTTTAATAATTATTTACTTTAACCTTATTAATTTTTCCTTTAAATATTCTACATTTTACACTTTAATTTGTATTTTAGAATTTAAAAGCTCTTATAATGAGCTTTAGAATATTAATTAAAGTATGAGTGCTATTAATTTAAATAATTATTTAAATATTCTATTTTGACTTATTAAACTATTTGATATTCTTAGTTCTTTAATTAGCATTAGATTAATTTCAAGATTAATCTTATTCTTTTTAAAATTCAATGGAATGCTTACTTAATATAAAGTATTAACTTATCCATTTTTATATTAAAGTATAAAAGATTTATTTATATATGAGTATGGAATTATTAAAGCCTTTTATTTAAAAAATAGATATAAAAAATAAGCAATAATAGTTTAAATTTCTTAAATGGTTGCCAAACTTAAATCACGTAAATATTGAAACTAAATTGCTAAATTTATCAAACTTACTCTTTCACACTTATTATTTCCCTCTCTTTCAAACTTTCTATTCTAGCCTAAAATAAATTTTATTCAAGTATAAACCATTTTTCAGCAGCTAACTTAGATTTTTGAAATAGTTCGTTTATATTAATGGATTTATTCTGCTTTATCAAATGCATTGATATAGAATCTGTGGAAAATTTTTATAAATCAGTGCTTAGTTACTCTTTGATTTCATTTTAAGCCTTTTTTTGATCTTAGAATTAGAACTTTGTAGGATTTTCTAGATTCTAGAAATTTTCTACGGTTTTTTCATTAACGTTTAATTAGAATTACTTACTTTTGGTATCTAATACCAGAATTTCTGATCTTACCAATTCTTAAAAATCTTTTTGCCAAATATCTTAAAAGGTTTGCTAAAAGCCTATAAATTTTCTGAATTAGGAATTACTTTATGATGTCTTCACTTTATTTTTATCTCTAATTAAATGATAGCAAAATCAATCCTTAGAGAAAGCTTGTTCTTATTTCAAACTTTTCATATTTTAACAAGAAACTACTCTGAATATAATTAAGTTTGAACTTACCAAAAGATGGACTCATTAAATTTTTCTTTTTCCGTAAAACTAATCTTTATACATTTATTCTACACTTTGTACCTAATTCTTTAACATTTACTAAATCAAATCACTTTCGTTAAATTAGAACTATTTTTACTCAGCGAGATCTACGAGACTTTTTGGAAAGCAATGCTGAGATATTATTTTAAAGGAATAAAAGTCATTAGAATATACTTGAAATTACTTAATGTCACTGAAAATATGCTCAAACTTATAAGTAAACTCATTTTCCAAATTATTCTTCATTATATGAATAAGATTCATTTCTTTCTCAATAATTTAGTCTTGAAAAACACGCTTCAAAAAATATTCGCGATAAAGCATTTCAAACGTTTCTTTATTTGGAACAATAAGACAAATGTCTTCAAATTCTTACTCCATGTTTTGAAGTTATAACTGAGAGTTCTAACTTTTTTTGAAATACTGATAATGTAATGTTTAAATAAAGGTTTTAACATTACTATCATCTTTCATAAAATTCCTTATTTTTTACATTACTTAATACTTAAAAAATCCTTAGAGATCTTTAGCCATGATTTGCTATAGTTTTTGCCTAAATCTACTTATTTTGAATATAGTTTAAACGTTGTTTTAGTACTGAATATATTTATCAATCTTTTTAGCTATATAATCAGCTAATCTTTATTTTACCTTTTCTCATTAATAAGTCTAAACTAATTCAAAAATTAGCTCTCATTCGTTAATTTTAATATTCTACATGCTTTAGATAATTGACTCATATATATTTTCCAATTACATACTGAAGTCATTTATCATCAATACTTCCATTAATTTCCTACTTTGCAATTCATTTATTATTACCTTTATTTAAGCAAACTAAGTTTAGACTTAAACTTAAGGTTTTGATGCTAAAACTGCTAATAGTAATTCCTAGATCATATTTATAAACCCTTCACATCCACTAAATTAAATGACAAAAAACTGAAGGAAGTCAAAATTAGAGTTTATCTATATTTGCTAGATAATTTCCTTAGCTATACCCTAAAGTATTTAGTTCTCTAAGTTATTGAACTTTTCTTTCAAAAGGGATTTATTTTAAGCTTATTTCTACTAACTGAAGCTTTAGAAGTTGATTCTGTTTAGTGTTTAGTAAAGGAATTTGGCTTACTACAGAACTCTAAGGTCAATAGGGTAATTCTACAGTCAGTTCCTCAGTTCATTATGAATATCTTCATATGTTTATTAAGAATCTTAACTAAGACATTTTAAAAGCAACTCTTGCAGAAATTTCAATGAAACGGAGTATTAAACTTCCTGTAAAAAATACTTCTAAACAGTTATCTAGAGCTTGGTAAATAACTGGGTGTCAGAGGATATAGTTTTGCTTTAGAAGTAGTTTTGGTCAAAATCAATATATTGGCTAAATGAAATGTCTTGTCTTACATTCTAGAGAATTTAAAAATTCATTTTAATTAAAAGTTTTAAATTACTAAGCTAAATGCCAAGTTACCGCGAACTTTATATAAAAATGAAATTAACTAATATAAGATACCAAAGGGAAATCACTCCTGTCATTGATTCAGCTTCTTCTGACCGTAAAAAGAAGAAATTATAAAAGGAATCCCATTCTAACAACTATTCAAGCGAATCTTTATCCTCAAGGGATTCTAAATCTTGGTACGTTTCTTCAGGAGAAGAATGCTAGCAAGACACAAGTGAGAATAAAGTTTATCTAAATAAGAGCAATATAGTGGATAATCAAATCAAACATTCGCCTAAACACTCTAGTGAAGCTTCTATAGTCATTAATAATATTCCTTAGAGCTATAATAAACTATTAGATGGATTTCTAATAGGAAGTGAAGATGAATTTAATGCTCAGAATCAAAATCAGCTATCTTCTCATATACGAACTATTAGTGAAGCTGACTCTGTAGTTATTAAAATTTCTTAAGAATAATCAGATCCAGATTAGTCCTGATCTGAAGATTCAGACTTGAGTTTGGATGAAATATAATATACGTAAATTTATAGAAATTTTAAAAAGGCTTCAAGTAGTTCCTTCGCTTCAAAAAATTAGGGTTCAATGATGTCAACTTGCTCTGGATATTTTCCTAAAGCAAGTACAGCAAAAAATAGTATAATAGAAACTTAAACTTCGAGCATCCATCATAACTAAAATAAAAGCTTCGCAGTAACATCTCCTTATCCAAATGAAAATCCTTTCAATTATGGATCACCTGAATATACTGAGTAAACTTAAAATTAATAAACTAGCGTAATTTCGTCTATTCCTGCTACTCCTTAGAGCAAGCAGGTTTAATTAAAAGAGTCTGATATTAACTCTTATGGAAAAAGTGAATCACTTAACTCTGCTTAATCAGATAAATATGAGAGAAATATGTGAACGAATAAGTAGCATCAATAAAAGATTAAAAAGATTCCTATCAACTATGCTCTCTAATAAAACGTTTAGAATCAAATTTAAATCTAGTCGAGCTTTCAAATCAACACAACTGCTTAAACTCAGCCAACATAAGAGAATGAAACAATCTTTGATTAGAATTAGTTTAATTTCGTATTTTTTTAATATTTAGGAACGTCAAATAAGCTAAAAAATAAGTAGAGTTGAATAAGAAACTCCTCATTAGATAAAATCTATTGATATAAGCTCTGAGTAAGTATTTAAAATAGACCTTGCTTTCTTTTTTGTACATATTGTTTGAAAGTAGTTCCTATTTCAAGTCATACTAAGCTTCAGACTGCCTGAAAATCATCATATATGTAAATTTTGTACGAAGTCCTATGCTGCATAAAGTAGACTAGAAGTATGCAAAGTTAAAAGATATCTTATAAATGTGATATATGTCATTAAATAATCGCAACATAAAACCGAAGAGTTAATGTGTTGAATAAGAGTTAAAAAGGAAACGAAGCAGTGTTTAATTAAAAATGATAGAGTCAGAGTTGGTAAAACTTTATAATTAAATGAGTTTTTCTTAGCTTTAGTAATTATTTTAATTAACCTATAATATTAAAGTGATTAGTACTTCATCTTTATACTCTCATTTAAAGTTTTTTATAAGGTATATTATTTATTTTAGTTTTGAAATAGATGCTTCATTATAATAATCTAGTTAATTATTTTATCAATTATATTTATGGAAAATAAGAAACTTAATCAAAGCTCTGAGGATTATATTAGTTCTAAGAAATAAGAAAAGAGATAAAATTTTTCATATAGCGAACGATCTAATAACGAATAATCAACCTAATTTTCATTCAACTAGAACTTAAAAGACTTAAACTAAAGTTTCCAATAGCTCTTCTTAGATGTAATGCAGAGTAAAACAATCTAGCAAAAATAGCATGAAATAGAAATGAAAGAGAATGAAAACTAGATTTTAAAGTAGAAAACTTAAAAATAAATAAAAAAGATATTCCGTTCAATTGAGCATAAACAGAGGCAATTTAAGAACAAAACAGTTGTAGAAGAAAAGTAGCAACAGGATTATGAATGGATGAAAATTAATAGTAAATACAATAATTTACAAGCACAAACTAAAAATATAGTTTTCGAAAAGATCTAAACTTAACTCTATAAAACTAGTGCAAACTTAAAAAAAGAAGACTTCAAATTAAGTAAATAAGATGAAGAGAAAAATTACTAATCTTACAGGAAGAACAAGAGGATTAAATGAAATGTATCTACAGAAAAAAGCTTCAGATAAATTAGGAAACAAGCAAAATCCAAGTATAATGACTCAAGATCAAAATATAAATAAATGTCATTATCTAAGGTAATCTGAACATTTGAAGACAAAGAAAAAGACCTCGAAACTTAAAATACCCAAAACACTAAAACTTACTCTTAGGTGCTGCAAAAAATCTCTAATGACAAATATTTTAACAAAATGATAAATAAAAAACAAATTTAGAAAGAAGTAAATAAACTGTCAAAAACTATAGATGAAATAGAAATAAAGCTTTCAGATAATATTATTGATTCATATTTGAAAAATTAGAACAAAGTCAAAAGTGTTAGACAGCAGTTTCTAAAAGAGTAGAACACTAAATATGTCCATAAAATTACTGATTATGAGAATAAGAAAAACAAAATTAAGGAGAAGCAATAACTACATTAAGACTTTGTTAGAAATTCTAAGTTCTATAGAAACCTGTAATAGAATTAAAAAAATAAAAGACCAAAGTCAGCAGGAGTCCTGCATTAAGATGCTCAAAGCAAGTCAGTATTATGAAGATAGAGAGAAAATATGCCATAGAATATCTAATGAACATTCAAAAAGGCTTATACTGGAGGTCCAAGAAAGCTTAAAAATAAAAACTAAGTCAAATAATTGAATAAAACTCAAGCTGCTACCAAAATTTAATCATTATATAGAGGTTGGAAAAGTAGAAGATTTTGTGCAAAACTTAAAGCTTCTATCAAATGAGAAAATCCAGAAAATAGTATACTCTTATCTTAAAAACAAATTGAAGAGTTACAGAAAAAATAGTAAGATTAGAAAGATTTTAAAAAATAGCTTTAATAAGCCGATTAAAAGTTAAAAGAAGAATAAGAAAAGGAAGATGAAAATGACACTAAAAATAGAAAAGTAGCCATTTAGGATGTACTAAATTTATCTTAGATTTAAAATTTCTAAGAATGAAAGTTAAAACTTAAGCAGAATAAAAATATAAAGCTAAGTTCTTAGCAGAAAAAGGATTTATACTTTAATGCAATTTAAGTTGGTGATTTCGAAGTTCTGCAAAACATAAAGCACCAACTATCAGATGAATAGCTATTTCATATTGACTAGGATAAAAATAATGGAATATATTATGCTTGTCTTTATGGGCATTAACTAATTACGAAACTTCTGTGAGAATGAGGAGTGCCTATTGATTTAATACATGAAAATGGAAATACATGCTTACACGCTGCATTTAAATCAGATAATGAGTTTGTAATATATTTTTTGATATATCACAATGCCTCTATGAGAATCCTTAATAATAAAAAATAGTATCCTCCAGATTTAGGAAAGAGAAGGCTACTCATAATGTTTGGCTTATAAAGCTTTGTTGAAAAAAGGATTTATGAATAGATGAACATCAACTTGGCATAGATGCCAAGTATTCCACCTAAAGAATATCTTCTTTCAGTTTTTAAGAAAAATAAGAATAAAGAACTAACTAAGCAAATTTTCTTTAATTCTGAATATAATAAGAATCAAATTAATTCTCTGATGCAAAAAGGAGCTTGAATGGTGTAACCTGATCGTGATTTGAAGGAAGTAATAGAAAAAGTAAAATAAATAAAAAGAATAAACGATCTTTAGTAATCTTAGCAAAAATAATTTGTAAATCCGTACATTCCAATTTATCCAAGTGCATGAAAATTTATTGCTAAATAGAAACCTAATCAAACAAATGATACTGAGTAAAATAATTTTAATCAAGAAGAAGAAGAGTAACAGTAAAAACCAGGGTTATAGGCTATAAAATTTCTTAAAAGTTCTATCAAGTCTATACTAAAGAAAGATGACTAATTTAATGCATAGAAGCAGCTTTGGAAAGGAAAGCTAGTAAAATAGGTTATTAAAAATGCAATAGATCAATATAACTGAAATATTCTTTATTGCTTGTCTCTATAAATTAATTTTAATTTTCTTTATAAATGAATCAAGTCAATGAAATTGAATGGCATTTTACTTTAACTCATATTTACAAAAGGAAAACTTTTAAAATCTAATAAATTTTAAAGATTAAAGTGAAGAAATTTAGGATTTAGGTGAGATTTAACTGTGCTAAATTAATGTAGTTCTAATTTCTTAAATAAAATTGTAGTTTTATTAAACTTAAGAAGTACTTAAATCATTTATTATCTAAAAGATAAGTGTCCGCTACAAATAATTACATCATATTCTCTTTTACACCGGAAAAAAATAGAAGCTTTATCAAAGTGAATAGATTATGAAAATACTTCGGTCAATTTAGTAAAGTCAATAGTACTATACTTTGAATGGAAAATGCAAATTAAAGAAAAAACTTATAAATCTAAAATAACAAATCTTGAATAAGTCATTAGATAATACTTTTAGTAATTAAGATAATAAATTATTAACTTATTTATTTTAAAATAATTTAAGCTTACAACTAGAATCAATAATTAAATTGATATAAATAAGAAAAAATTATGCTTTATATCTTAATTTTAATAATGAATATGTTTTTCTCACTAAAGAATGAAAGGCTTTAAATGAGATTCTCCTAACTTTACAATATAATTTTCTATATAATATGAATATTTAATATTAAACTATATTATAAAGCTTAAATAATTAGGGACTTAGAATTGATATGAAGCGAAAATACTAATTTCACATAAAAGTAAATTATTTTGTAAGGGGAACTTTAATATTTTTTTAAGAGCTTTGATTTGCCTATTTTAAGGTATCTTGATAATGCCAGCTTTCAAATGTAATTAAATCATTTTCTGATATTTAGTCTTCTATAGTTTTATAAAATTGGTTAGGATTATTATTTTAGCATTAATCTTATCCTGTCACTCTAAGCTGTCTCAATCCATCAGATAATTCTTAGACTTGCTTAATCATCATATTAGTCTCCTAAACTTAATTTATTACTTCAATTTCCATTTTTAAAATTTGATTCTCGAAAATAATATTAGGATATTATAAAGAAGTGTATAAATATCTAAATATTTAACTTTAATGGAGTTTGTATACTATTAACTAACAATTGATACATATTTCTATACCGCTGATTTATTTTAAAATAAGCTAATAACTTAATTTTAAATGAGACAAAGAAATCCACTTTTGTTATATTTAGCAAAATAGACTTGTTTAAAATAATTTTTAAAAGTAGCATAATTAATACTTAATATAATGATTACTTAGCTTTGCTGCATTTAGAAGCATTTTGCTAAATCTTCTTCTCTATAAAATGATTTTACTACAACAAGCATATTATCTTTCAAACTTATATTTATCTGTTTTTAAGATAATAGTTTTTAGTTAATAGTAAAGGTTTTATTAATAAGCAAATATTTAAGAAATATATTATTACTTTTATGCCCTAATTCTTGCTTTAAAAATCTTTAGATATTCCTAAAAATTGCTAGATTAATAAATTATTTTATCTTTAAAGTAGCTTCATATCATTAAGAAATATCTAATTTAGAACTTGATGGTAATCTAACTAAATATTTAATAATTGAAATGTACCTAAATGATTTAGCTAAATAATAATATGAACTAAATTAAAGAAAAGAATTAGTTATTTTACAACTAATACTTTAAGTTGTTCCTTTTTGTCAAAATAGAAATATTTAATGCTAGTTAATTTATTAGTTTGATTGATTAGTTGTACTACTGCTTTATATTGTTTTTTAAATTAAGTTTTTTTGAAGAAGCTTAAGTTTTTTTAATTGTTATCTCCAAATTAAAATAAAGAACTTTGACAAAAAGTCTCTTAATTTATCAAAAGCAAAGATAATTCATCCTTTATTAGATAAAAATCAGAAACTAACTGCCAAGATAATTATTTTAGCTGTTTCTTACACTTTAATTATTGAATTGCCATGTATTTTTAATTATTATCCATGCATGCTTGTCTTAATTCGTTTATATTAATCAATATAAATTTGGAGTCTTCTTGCAAACTAATCTTTATTCTAGAGTTATAAAATTTATAATCTCTAACTCATTTAATATTTCATAATTTTTGCTTATATCTAAATTTAGAAAATAGGAAAGTAAGAAGGATCTTTATACGTTACACAATAGATGATTAGTTCTTACTTCTGCTTAAGCTATTAAATAGTGGCTATTAATAAAGACTTAGATAGAATTACAATATGTTGGTATATAATATTTTAAATATCAATTTATTAGATTTTAAGTAAGTTTAATGTATATTAATAGCTATTTTTAATAAATTTATTATAAGCTTATTAAATTAGCATACTAATTGATAGTAAAAACTAATTCTTTTTCATTATTGTAATAAGTAGATATTTAACTAACTACTTAATTTTTAAACTTTTTCCTTCATAATGAATGCTATTATATTAATATCATTAGTACTTTAAATTATTAATCTTACTATCATTTCTTAAACCTACTAACTTTAATATTTTTTTATTCAATAAATTACAAATAAAATGTTCTCTAGTACAAAAGGTCTTTTATGATATCAAAATTACTAAGGTAAATTGAGATGTTGCTTTTAAATTTCTATAAAAAAGACTAAAAACCTAAATAATTTTATAAAAATAAGAAATAGAAAATAGTAAAGAATAAATCTTATTTTTAACTGTCTATTGCTAATAATTAGTAGCAAAAGGATGGCTTAAATGATTAGTGCAAGCATTTTTTATTATAAGTGATTATGGCTTTTTATATTTCTAGGTAGCAATTTAATATCACTTTACAATTATTTACTTATGATTTAACTATTTTTCATCTCTTTATGCTTTTTAGTCTTTTATATTCAGCAATAATTTAAGAACTTTATGTGTTAATATCACAGTGATGTGAAAGACTGAGGGCAATAGACTGAAATCTTATGAAGTAAATAATTGAATATTGTTCATGTTCGCTATTGTCTATTAATAGGAAGAATAATAGAGAGTATTTGGTAAGTTGAAAATACAAGTAATTAATACATCTTAGTAGTAATTATATCCAATAAATGTCTAGAAGTTGGAAGAATAATTTTTAAAGATAGCTTTAGTGGTCTGGTATATTACGTGAGAAATCTAAACTTAACAAGACTACCAAAAGCGCGTTTCTTGTCAAAGAAGGCGCATAAAATGAGTTTTAAACAATTCTTAGTGATGATAATATCAGGAAAGATATTACTAAATAAGTTGAAAATACCAATAGTAACTTTATGGAGCAATCATTTGATTCGCTAAATGAAAAGGTAAATTAGTTAGGAAAATAAAGTAAAAGTATATCAAATGCAGATTTACGCGAAAGTAGTTAAACTAAGAGAATTCCTCAAGTTTAAAAAATCGTTGACTCTTACAAATTCAAGTTTGAATCTGTGAAAGTAAGAGATTAGGACTAGCCAAAGTCTGGAGATTTGAACGAGCTACAGTTAGTAAAGTCAAATCCAATAAATTTTTGCATTTAATCCAAAAGCTTTTTATCAGGGGATAATACTTTAAATGATAGTTTTTCTAAGTCAGTTGGTTATATACCTTTAGCACTTAACGAAAGAGATTAGGTAAATATGAAAAATCCATTTAGCCAGGAATTTTTATAAGTATAAGCTAGAGGAAATAGGACATGTTTGCCTACTCTTAAATAAAAGAATTTAGTTTTTAATAAATAGGTTTCTAAGTTATTTTAGAAAAGATAGCAAAAGGAAATTAAATAAAACGATGATAATTAGAGCGAGATCAGAGAAAGTGTTCTTATTGCAACTCAGTCCCAAAAAAAATGTCAGGACCAAAATTAATTTAATTTGCCTCCTTAGAAATTTGAAATAAAATTAGAAAAATTATACACATTTGAGTTAGATTAGTAAAAAGATTAAGTTATTGGTAGTAATATCACCACTTAGTGCACTGAAGAATAAGTTGAAATAGATCAATAAAAAAGATAAAAATGAAAATAAGGAAATGACTAATCTAACCTAAATTAAATTAGTCTTTCAGTAAATTAAAGTTAGTTCGCAGTCTATAAAACTGATAACTAACGAAATAAAAGTAAAAAATAACAAATTTAAAAAAGTTAGTAATCTTTAAAATAATTATCACAATAGAATTAAATTACTCTTTAGGAATAAAATGACAATAATAAGCCTCTTCAATAGAAGATAGTATAAAAAGAGATATTATAGTAAGATAGTATAGCAGTTTTAAGATAATAAGAAAAAATAAATAAAAAAAATCACCTGAATAAGTAGAATCCAGCAGTCAAAAGAAATTACTTAATGTACTTAGAATAGGAAGGCCTAGAAACTGTAAAGAAAATATTTAGTTCAGTAAAGCATAGAGCTAAAAGAGAATGACTTTTTTTCTTTTCTGTGATCTTGATAAGTTTTTTACTCTACGTCCTTATTGAAATTAAAATGAAACTACTTATATAACCATGAGAAAATTTTTCGCTTATGGATGATTTTAAAATTCAGTTTTTAATTATTGATTAAGAATTAAAAGTATTCATTTTCATTTGTCTCATATTTAATTTAGATAATATAAATAAAAACTATGAATATCGATATTCATAAAATACTAAACTGCTTAAAATTAAAAAAATGCTAGTTTATAGACAAGGGATTTATTATATAAATTTAAATTATTTTGCTATATATCTAAACAATTAAAGATCAATAACTTAAAATAAGGTTTAAAAAAGGAATTGATGCTACAACTTTTAAGTAGTCTTAAATAAGTAACGTAGTTCTAATTGACAAGATATAGCTCTAATGCTATTTTTACTTGTAACTAATATGCTTGTACATATCTATAATGCAGTATCTATATCCTATGACGATTTAATATAATATGATAGCTAAGCGATTGGTATGATTTGCAAATTTTGATTATTATAAGCATTAAATATAAACTTGGAACATTATAATTTTACTTTTCGCTAAATATTTTATAATTTATTTCTTATAATTAAGGCATTTATTGCTTGATTGATGATAACCTTCTTACTTTTTATTTAAGTAAATTCAAATAAGCTTTAATAAACTGAATCATATTTAAGTAAAAATGATACTTAATCATCAAAGTTGAATATTGCTTAAACTTGATGCTTCGTTTATTTTTAAACGCTTTCAAAGATATTCAATCATGGTTTAAAAGTAAAAATTGCCATTTATTTACTAAAAATGACTAAATCAATCTAAGAAGATATTCATAAGATATGGAAAATGATAAACATTTTCTTGAATCTTCATACTAAGAAAATCAAAACTTTAATAGCAAATATTGAGAATAGACAGATAACAAGCAATGAAGATTCTCTATAAAAATAAAAAGAATGCAGTAGAAAGTCTCTATTAAGAAGAAATAATAACTTTATCTCTTCAGTAAATTAAGCAAACGAATGACTTATATAGAAACTTCAAATAAAAAAGTATGATGTTAGAAAATCTAACTTATCTAAATAAATAAATACTTGAATATTAACTATTAAATATAGTAGTAAATAAATAAAATCTAGAATATTTAAGGTAAATAAATGAAATTATATTTGAATCATAGTAAAACAAATAAATATAAAATAAACCTAATATGCCTTCAATATAGAAGTAAAAATTAAGAGGAAATAATAATAAAGTAAGAATATTATATTAATAGTAAAAGTGCTGCAAGTATTGCAACTATAATAGACGCATATCAGCAGTATGGCTTTATCCATCAACAAAAAAAATGAGTGCTGGATTTTGGTCAGAATCAATGTAAAAGGCAAATTTGTTTTTGAATATAATTTCATTATTTCTATTATTTTATTTTAAGTACCAATAATTAATTTCAATACCAATTAACGGATTAAATTTCCTCTCTAAAAAAGGAATTAATTTTAAAGAAATTAGCAGTGTAGCAGATGGAGTTTCATAATGGAAGAAATATTATATAAGCCCAAGATTATTTGGATACTAAATTTGATTCAATTATTTTTCCTAATATCTAGTGAAGCTATTGGAACTAGTTAGTTCATTTATTCTGTTAAAAGGATTTAAATTCTTGTTTGAGTATATATTAATAATAAATGAAATGGTTAGGTATTAATGATACTTAACTGCAATAAATTTATTGGATAAAGTATTAAATTATAATAATAATATCTAACTATACTTTTAGTCTTTATCTTTATAAACAATTATTAACTATTACTTTCTTATATTTTAATTCTGTTCTGACTCAAAGTTAAAAAATAAAAAAAGTTGACGGATAAGTAAGTGAAATGATTAAAATGATAACAAAAAACTAAAACTAGCAATAAATATAAAATAGCAAGTAATAAAGAGAGCTAAAACTACACTTAGATAGTAAATTAAAGCTTATTATTATAATAAGGTATAAAGGAATAATTTAGCTAATTATAACGAAAGCTAGCTTTAATAATTAAAGAATAAGAATTTAGAAAATAGGATTTTTATTTTATTTTAATTAGTAAGCAAATAATGTGAGCTAGTTTGAAAAGAAGACATCTTCAGGCTTAAGGATTAGATTTGTTTTTACTTCCAAAAAAAAAGCATGAATATACTTTAATATGGTTACATGGATTGGGTGATACTGCATACGGATTCGTAGAAATGTTTGATAATCCTTATTATGATCCATGCCCACCTGAATTTAAAATTGTTATGCTCACAGCTCCCATGCAAAAGGTAACTATAAATAATCACTAAATAATGCCTTCATGATATGATATAATAGATTTATAATCCCACTTAATTAATAAGGAACAATTATAATAGAGCAGTTTAAAAGTTCTAGAGTAGATTCAAAAAGAAAGTACTATTTTGAAATCTACAAATAAAGTGTTTTTGGGAGGATTTTCTCAAGGTGGAGTGTTAAGCTTATATACAGGCTTGATTAAGTAAAAAGATCCTTTAGCTGGAATAATAAATCTTTCAGGGTATGCAGCAGGTCTTTTTGCTATAAATGAAATACAAAATAGCTAGACTCCAATTTTTATTTATCATGGCAAAGATGACGAGGTGATAGATTGCGACCTGGCTTTAGCAACATATGAGATGAATTTAAAGAATAAACTCTCAAATGTGAAATTAATAGTAGAGCCAAACTTGAAGCACAGTATAAGTGATAAAGAATTTTTATCAATTAGAGAATGGATTCATGGTCTCGTATCTCATTAAGGAACAAATGCTATAAATTAAATAATATTTTAGATTTTATAAAAGTATAACAACTAAAATTAGCATCTTTATATATAAAAACTTATTTACAACCTTCTTTGGTTAAATTTACTCAACTTTTCATTCTTCTATTATAAAAGCAAAAATTTTAATTATTTCATAAATACTAAATTAACTTTAATATTATGCATACCTTTAAATAGAACTTTAAATAAATTATTCTTTTTCATATACCTTTAAGCTTTGTAACCAGTAAGAAAATTAACAAAAAAGCTTTCTTTTCTAGCTTAATTGTCTATTTAAATATCTATTACCAATATTATTTATTTCCTTATTTTAACTTTTGACTTTCTTTTAGTTAATTACTTATTACTATATACAATTTTAAAAACTCTTTGCTGGAAAAGTTATTGAAATAATTTGATATTGTCATAATGATAATTCATTAAAAATAAAAATTTAAGTATATTCTATACAATTAATATCAAACATAAATAAAGGCTTACTAACTTAAATAATAATCTGTACTTCTATGGAAAGTAATTATCTTCTTTCTAATTATTTTGATATTGTAAGTATTCAAAAACTTAAAATATATAATTAAATAGATAGGGATAATTAAAGCATGCTAGTATAATTATTTTTGTATTAATGTTAATTAAAGTCTTTTATATTGTAGTGCTAGTTTATACTATCTATGCTATAAGTTCTATTTAGACAAATAGTCCTATATTTCTCATTTTACTTCTACTTAATTTTAATAATAGAGTAATTATTATTAAAGCTTATAACTATTGCTTTAATCTTTATTTTAGATTGCTATTTAAAATACCTAAGCTTTTGTCTTAGATTTAATAATAGACTTAAAACATAAGGCTTATTTAGAATTTTTTAAAATTTAGTCAAATAAGTAAGGAAATAAATGAGATTAATATAGATAATAAACTGCTTGCAACATAAAAAAGATATTAAATTTTATATATAATTATAATATTTTAATATATTTGAAAGAATATAGTACCATTTAAATAATAGTTTAGATTTTACTTATTAATTTTATAAACATCTAAGTATAAGATAACTAATTCTTAATTAAAGCATTAATTTAATATAAGAGTATTAAACTTTAATGTTTGGTTCTCTATAATAGATACTAAAGAAAATTCCTTTTACTATTAATTTAGATTTTTAATCTTATTAATTAACTTTTAGAGAAGCATTTTTGAATAGCGATTTAATTAAATTTTTATTTGATAAATAAAAGGTTTAGAAGATGATTAAGATAGAGTATTAATTAATTTTGGTTTATACAGGAATTCTTTATATGATTTCATTTAAGTAACTATTTAAGAAATCTATCTACCATTTTGTCATAATATTTTTTATAGTTCTTGTCTTCATTCAATGATTTTTATATATCTTAGTGAGTTATCTTTTATAAGCAATCGTTAAAAATACATTTTAAGTCAAATCCGAGCTCTCCTTCAAAGCAGATAATTCTTCCTTAGGTTTTGTCTTTCAAATATTAAATAAAGCAATCCTTACAGAATGAATGGTTGCACTGTAAAGTAACTGCGATTTTTTTATTTAGCTTTTAGTTACAAATCTAGCAATCTTAAAATATTTCTTATTTTAATTCTTCATTATTACTTATTGCTTAATCTTACGCCTTTAATCTAATTTGCATATCTTCATATAACTTTAACCTATTTTCCATTTCAGTTTTAATTCCTTCAAGTAATTGTTAATCGATATTTTAGATTATTTCTTGCTACTATATAGGAGTTTAGCACTTTTTGTAGGGGCATTTTGTATTATATCCATATTCTTTATTGTGACACAATATTTTCCCATTTGTTTTTAAATGAAGGTAGCTGGTAAAGCATTCTTTACAAAATAAGTGATTGCAACTTAAAGTAACTTAATTCTCTTAATTTAGAAGCTGCTTGCAAAGCTTACAAATAATTAGCTTTTACATGCTAATTTTTTCATTTTCCTCTTATATCATCAACTCACTTTCATCTTGCCTTATGATATTTAACATATTTGATATCTTATTTATTAGCTCTTTTTTATTTCCAAATTGCTTGCTTAATTATCATAAGGATTCTTAAATTACTATTCCCACTATATTGGGCAACTCGAAATATCGATCCGTAAATATTCCTAGCATTGATTCTACTAACTAATTTACATTTGTTGATTCACTACAAAATAAGCATAATGATCTAGCCATTGCCTTGCAATTTTTTTATGAGATATCGTATTTTTAATTTCCAATATTTTACAGTAAACAGATTTCTAAAAGTATAAATAGATAAACATTTTTGACAGTAAGGATATCATAATTGAATAATTCCTTCCCTTACTTCTGCTCCATTATTCACGAGAATGGTCTTCCTTAATCTATCTTTTTTTCTATTAAAATTCTTGAAGATTCGCTATCATATTTTTATATACTAATATGAGTAACTACATGACTAGCTTTATTTTATCCGCTTTTTAAAAATTCCATTTAGCTTTCAAAACTAGACTTATTGACTTATTTTGACCCAGTAATCTCTACAACCATTATATATTCAGCAGTCTTAATAATTACATACTCATGTGTTAATTTAGTTCCGGTTAGTGCCCATGTAATAGGACTTAAAATTCCAGAGCCAGGAAAAAGGGATTCACTTCACTTTTCTACTTTCACAATTTTTTAACTCAAAATTCCACAAGTTAGTAGTTCCTGATAATTACTCAGATTTCCTTCAATATAGATCTCAGGTCTGAATATTCATTTTTTGTTTATCATTTCGGAAAATTTTTCTATTCAGTCTTTATTTTTTATATCAAAGGTTACTTTATTTAACTCTCAGCTTAATTGAACAAGAAGCTAGATTCCTTTAATAACAACAACAGTCTTGATTATTTATCCAGGGTTTAGAATACTCTTAGCTGCCATAAATGGATTATTATAATATAATTAAAGCTTTATAATTAAAAAATACTTTAAAGTCTCAAAGCATAAAGTTAAAGATACATTTAATCTGTATAATGTCTTTATTTAAATTAAACTTTGGTATCAATTCTTTAAATGCTTGTTTCTATCAAAGTATTAATTTAATCCCATCATTGGCTATTAATTATACGAATGAAGATATTTATTCTTATTCTATGATTTTTCTAAAACTTTATTAGCAAAGAAAGGTATTTAGACTTCAACAAGGGATTATATTTTATATTTTATATTAAATATATAAGTAGGAGTTTATTTATACTCATTTAAATATTGGATTATCTTAAATTATTTTATATCTGAATAGTGCATTTGCTAATAAATAAGTAATTGCTATAATAATTATTCTTGCTACTCTTTATTCAATTATTTACATTAAGGAATTATTAATTATGCTTTCCTTTTTATTAATACTACTAACTATTTTTTAATTATTGCAAATATGTTAGTTAAAGCAGATGTCTATTTAGAATTACTCTATACAAGCTCTATTTTTTGAATCTGCATTGTGATGATCATCCCATCATTATTTAAGAAAGGAAAGATTGCTTTGCTTTTAGTAATTATGAATAAATGTTTAGATATACACAATAATTTAAAAAGCTTGATATAAAATATCAGAATAGATTAAATTTGAAAAAGGCTTATCTTAAGATTTTATAATACTATAAAGAATATTCTATTAATCTAATTTAAACCATTAAATTAGCTAAGCAAATTTGAAGAGTCTTGAAGTTTTATTATCTTAAGTAGAATTAAATAAATTAAAAATCATAAGATGGCTTATATTAACTTACAGCACTATATCACACTACTATTTAAATTACTTCATTGGATTACTTTTTTAAAGTAATTATTTTAGCTTTATAATTGTATTAAATTAATCAGTTTCTTTAATTTAGATTCTTAATACTAATTAGGTTCTTAATCAAAAACTTTTAAATATATTTAGAGAGTTAAACCTTATTAGCTATCATTGTTGTATTAACTAGCATTCATTTACTAATTTATCTTTATTGTAAACCAATTAATTAACTTCTTAAAGGTCTTCTTATTTGTATTCAATTTATTTAAATCCTTGCACTATCTTAAGTTTAAAACAAGTTAGAGATAAACATTTTTGAGATATTAATTTGAGCATACTTTTAATCTTATTAACAATTTAGGTATAAAGCAAGTTCCTATAGTAATGTAGGTTGCTATTTATATATATAGATCTACTATTACATTGATTTCATAAAGTAATTTATATTATCTTTATAATTATCTAGAATGAAGTAATCACTTATATACTTTATTTTCTCTTTAATAAGAAGAGATAACTAATTGATTATCTTAGTATTTATATTTCTGATTTAAATAGTAATAACCTAATATACTGTTCTGTAGATTTAAATGCTTCTAAATTTAATAACTATTAGGTAATTTATCTGATTCTTTTAAATCAGTACTTATCTTAAGGCTTTAAATTAATATTAATCAACAGTAGTAAAATCATCAATATTGAGAGGAATAGAGAAGTGAAAATACATTGATTATTGGCGTATCTTTAAATAAAGATTTGCATGAAAAATAATTTTATTATACTAAATAAACTTAATTAATAAAGAGTAAGCTAATATAGTTAATCTATTAGACTTGCTTTTATAGGAAATCTTAAAGTATATTCAACTAAAATCTATATTGTTTTCTTTATTAATTATAGATTTCTATTTAAGATTCAAAGATATCAATATAACTACTCTCTCTTCATTGGCTCTGCTATTTTTTCATATTGCAGTTTTTCCATTAATTAGAGATTTTCTTGAGTCATAATAGATGGATAACAGCAATGCAAAATCTAGCAAAATGTCTTAGTTTTATTTATTGTATTGTTGACACTAGATAAAATTAATTAAATTAATGATAAAGCATTTCTATATGTAATAATCTCATTTATTATATATCCAAGCTATTATTTTAAGATTACTATAATATAATTCTTCTCATATCTTAACCATCAAATTATTAACATTATAAGGTAGTAAGGAAGAACTTTGTTAATTGTCTCTAGGTTTATGAATTACTGATTTAGATATTTCCAGAAATAAATATTTAATCTTTTGATTCTAATAAGACATTACTATCCTTGTAGAAGTCAATCATAATTTCAGTTTTTAATTAATTCATAATATTATCCAGAGTTATATTATTCTTCTATTATCAATAAGCATTATTTTAAATAACCTATTTATCTCTTGATCTAGAAATTGTAACATGTCTTTCTGTAGTTATTGCAAACAAAGGAGTAGCAAAATGTTAAAGTTATGTTATTTACTTTAAAATTATAAACTTATAAAGATAATTAGCAAAATAAGCCTTCTACTATATCGTATTATCTTCCTCTAGATTAGCTTCAATAGTTAAATAGCAATATTATTATAAGTTGAGCTTTGTGAAAAAGAAGTGCTAAATTGATTCTATAATGCTTTAAATTAACTTTTATTAGAAATCAAAATTTAACTTTGAAGCATTTAATTACACCTCATCTCTATAAGATTTACTTATAGGATTTTTAGACTACTCTGATACTTCGTATATTCTAATTAATTGATTGCAATATAAATCTCTAGTGAAGAACTAAAAGATACGATATATTGCTTAAAGAGTAAAGACTGTGGTGACATAAAGAAAATTTGATTGCAATATATTAAATTATATTAATTTAAATGGCAGCTTAAGTTAGTAAGTTAAATCATTTATATAGAACCTGTAACTAATGATCATCAAGGTGAACAAAATTAATCCGAAGGTTCAGAGAGCTCTTATGAAATGTAGAGCAGTTTTGCGAAAGTTAGAACTGTGGACGAAATGATAAAAGAATTTGTAAGACTTTATTCTATACAGTAAGTCAATGAGTACGTTAAACTTAGATAAAATCCTGACTATGCCAATCTTAAGTTATTACTTCCTGATGACCATTTCAAGACGTTTTGAGATATTTTAATCACAATGTAAATTTTAATTTAGATTTTTGCTATACACAGCTGTAGTAGTTCCTTATTAGATTGTATTTGTAAACCAAACTCAAGCTTGAACTATATTTGACACTTTGAACGATGGGATATTCTTTCTAGACTTGTTGATATAGTTTAATACTGCTTATTATGATATAGAGGATAACTTAATTATCTAAAGGAAAAAGATCGCTGTTAACTATTTGTCTTCCTGATTCTTTATTGATTTAATCTCTTGCTTACCCTTCTAAATCATCTTTGGAAGCTAGAAAAGCTGAAATAAACTTATTAGAATTTTGAGGATTCCAAGATTGTATAGACTGATAAAAGTGGCAAAGCTACTAAGAATATTCAAAATAACAAAGGGAAGCAATAAATTTTATCTCTTCTTTTCCAAAATCTTCAGATGATCTAGATAAGTAGAAAGGTTTTTTCAATTAATTCTAACATTATTGGTAGTTGCTCATATAATTAGCTGCTTATGATGCATGGTTGGCATGATTCGCGACAAAGATTAAGTCAGTTGACTAAGCGAAGCAAATTATCAAAATTCTACAAAAGTAGAAATTTATATTGCAGCTTTTTACTGAACTCTAGTTACTTTAATAACTGTAGGTTACGGAGATATACATCCAACTAATAGTTTAGAAAGAGTATTCACATGTGTCGTAATGATTTTAGGAGTTCTTTTCTATTCCTACACAATTAGTACTTTAACGAACTTATTGAACACATTAGATAAGCGAAACTCTATAATAAACAAAAAAATTATAATTTTAGATGAAATTAGTAAAGACTACCATATCTCTAATTCTCTTAAGAAAAAGATCATTCATGCTGTTAAGTATGAATAATCCAAAAATTAACAAGAAAAGGTTGATTTTGTTAATTAACTACCACCAAATCTTAAAGTCTAACTATCAGTGAAAATGAACGAAGCTTTAATTAAAAAGAACACATTCTTCATAAACAAGCCTCCACAGTTTATTGCATGTATATCACCCCTACTAAAGCCAGTGAAGCTAGAAAAGGGAGAAATAATTTATCAAGAGGGAGATCATCCTGAAGAAAGTAAGTTTTAAGTTTGTAGTGTATTTTGTCATATCAGGCTTATTAGCTTGCATTACTAAAGTTAATGGATTAACAGTTGAATATGCTTAGATAAAAGAAGGTGAACATTTCGGAGAAACTGAACTTATATACGAAAAACTAGAATAAAGAACAAGACCAAGAGATTAAACTATTTAGGCACTTAGATGTACTGAACTTCTGGCACTGGATAAATAAAATTTTGATGATGTTTTTTTCCAATTTGAATCCTATTTTGGTGAAAATTATATAGAAGCTGATTTAAGACACAATGAACTTAATAAAATGAAGGATCAAGCTATACTTACATAAGCAAAAGCTTGGTTTGAATAAAGACAATCGAAAATATTTAAAAGAGTTTAAGAGGATCTTTCGCCTGATAAATAAACAGATAAGAAAGAACCCTTATCACCAATGACAGCGAGTACTAAATAATTTGTAGATGGTTTTCGTTCTGGCTTCTCAAAAATACTGCAAAAAAAAGGAACAGAAGAGCTTGAAAGTAGAGATTTGGATACTTTAATTTTAGAAAAATTTAAAAGACCAAGATAAGAAAACAAAAAGTCTATACTTTCAATCTTAACAAGAAAGAAAACTTAAGAAAAAAGTTAAGGAATTAAGAAATTAAATATGGAAATTAAAGAGCTATAATAGCAGCTTGACGAAGCTGCATAGATATTATTAGATGAAAATAAAGAAGAATAGAAACCTCAGAATAAAATAATGAGAGGAATAAGTATAATAAGAGAAGATGAAGAAGATGACTTATCTTTATCAAGAGCAAGTTTAACAAAGGGAGGTTCAAGTCCAAAGCATGCAAAAATATCCTCTACACAAAATAAGAGTCCAATAAACGAATAACGATTTTATTGTTTAATAAATGCGATTATTACTATCTTGATAATAATCAATATTAATTTTATGATTTATTGCTTTCTAACCATTTTTAATTAATGCTTACAATAAAATTTAACTGAATCTTATTTCTTATAATGCTTTTATAATTCTGCTTTATAGCAAATATTTCGATATTAAATATTATTTAAAGAAGCTTTTTTACTTAAAAAATACAAAATAAAATATCTTTTAATTTTGTTTTCTGAAATAAATTATTAAATATCAAACAAGTTAAAACTTTGTTGACAGCTATTTCACTTTATCACTAAGTAATTTTACAATTTTTGGCTTTAAATCAACGCTTATTTTTTGCTTAAGTATGAAATTCTTTGCTACTTTCTCAAGATTATCATTTTTAGAAACTATTAATATTTCCTTTCTATTTTATCCTAAATTAATTTCAATACTTATTCTTTAATCTAAAATAAATAAAAAATTACCTTTATCCTCGCTTTCATCAGTCTCACTTTCTTCATTTTAGCTTTTTTATTCTTTTTTCTATTTCTTCTATTATATTTTTTAAGTTTTTTCATCTTCTTAAGAACCTACATTTCTTTTAATTTCTTCTCCATTTTAATTCTCTTTTGAATCATTTGAATCAGATGTATCTTCTGAAGTTTCAAGTTAACTTTCTTACTTAACGTCTTGAAAGCTATCCTCTTCGCTTAAGTTAGTTTAAGCTTAATTTTAGTTTTTAGGTTTAATTTTTTTGATATCTTTATTTTTATTTGTTCCCTAGTCTAGCTAAATATGCTAAATTTTTTATTATTTGTATGCCTACTTAGAAATTAGCTTGTTTTAGATTCCATTCTATTTAGCTGTTTATATTCAAGGTTTGTTACCCATAAAAGGATAGCCTTTCTCTTTGATTTAATTTAATAATCTATTTTATTCTCTAGCACTTTTCATCCTTTCTATTTACTCTTAAACTCCTCTATTTGTTAGTGACTAGATTTTAGCGCTAAAATTAGTTAATTTTTAACTTCTTTAAATATCTGGTTTAAAAGTACACTTAGGATCAATTGACTCTTTTGCCTGTAAATATTTTTCCATTCTCTTTTGCTTTTATTCTTAAGCTTATTCATAAAGCTCTATCACTCGCTTTGACGATTTACTAATATTTACCAAACTCTAAACCTCAGATTAAGTTAGACTACCTGATTTTCGAGTGTTAGGCTTAAAAGTATATTATTTCTAAAACTTGTCTTCCAAAACTTCCTTTCATTATTATATCTTTTTCTATTTCCTTTTCTCTGAAGTGTATTATTGCTTAATAGTATTTGAAGATCTAGCCGAAAGTAGGGAAGTTTAGCTATGCTTAATATTGCTTTTATCTTTGCTTTTAAGTTTAATTGATACTTCAGAGTGTGAGTTTTCCTTTGATGCAAAGTTTTTGGTTGTTTTTAAGGATTATTCATTTCTAGTAGTTACTAATTCTCTAAAATCTTGCTGTAATTTTATTGCTCCTTTTTTATTTAAAACATACTCTTGATCTTTAATAGTTCCATATTTTTTAAGCTTTATGTGATCAAAGTCAATGTTTTTAAAAGTGTTTATACAGTTTTAGCTAATTTGTTCTGATTAAGTTTCTTCTTGATTCTTTTAATTATCCAAAGTTTCAAAGCATAGCATTCCTAAAATAAAGTTTAACAAATTTTCTAATGAAATTCCATCCAAATCTTCTCCTATTTCATCCCACATTATTTTAAGTAACTGCTCTTCTTTTTAGCATTTTTAAATGTTAAAGGAATTTTCAATAAAAAACATATCTGACATTAGCTTTTTCATAGTAATGTAATTCAATTTCCCGTTACGACAAAAGGAAACATGCTTATCAAATTAAGCTTTAATTTCTTATTCAGCTTTACATCTTAGCAAATACTTTGATGTAGCACTAATCGAAACTCTATTTTCTTTTGGTTTTTCCAATGATGATTATCTTCTTTTCTAAGCATCTTCGTAAAGATAAGTGTCAATCGATTTTTATCTGTTTAACATTTTTGATTTATTCGAAATTCTTGGTGTAAAAAAATTTTGATTGACATATTTTTCAGACTCGTCAAAATTAAAATTCATGCTTTTATTTTAATACAAACGAACATGAACAGGAGTTAGATTTTAATTTTTTTGAGCCAAAATTCGCTAAGAATTTTTACTGCATAGATTCACTTAATCTTAAACTTTCTTTGGAGTATGTTCCGATTAAGCAAGTTCTATTTCCTTTTCTTTTCTATCTTAATGCTTCTTTTATCTTTTTAAAAAGTCCTTAAAGCATTTAAATGATGATTGATTTATATTTTTACAAGTTCTCATTGGAGAAAAAGTGCATTCTTTATATTTTTCTTTTTCAACTTAATCCTTTTGGATTGATTTTTTCCTTTCTAATTCTTTTTTGTATTCAAATAATCTATCAGCGATTGGAGTTTTCGATCTTAATTGAGTAGATTTATTCTTTATACTTTGATGAATATGTCAAGTTGGAGAATATGATCTTTAGATATTACTTTACATAGCTTTAACTTTATTCTGTATAAGTTGCTATTTCCTTTTGATGATTTTCTGAATTGTTTTTGTTTTCAAATTTTAACTTCTTTATCTTTTGCTAGATTAAGCAGAACCACTTCTTTAAATGTGAACTAGCGCAGAAGATTGAGCTTATTGAATTTCACTAGTCTCCGTATTAAGTTTTAATTCATTTCTCTTCTTTGTAGGAGCTAAATCAATCTTCGGTTCTTTAGTAGAATCCTTTTATTTTTTAGAATTATCTGTTGTCATTCTATTTTTTATGGTTTGTTTAACAATAAAAATGAAAATTTCTTAACCTTTTAAACTATTTATTTAGTATCTTTTCAACTTAGCAATAGATATATCACATGCTTTTTTCTACCTACATCTTCCTTTAGTCTCCTTTCTTTTAATGTAGTCTAAAAATCTTCACATTGTCAGTCTAAAATAGTAAAGCAAGAGAAAGTGTAGAGCATTGCAATGTAGATTTTAATAGAAATAAAGGTGTAATAATTGTACTAAATTAGGAAGTATATTAATTATCATTTCGAATCAATAATAATATTAGTTTAAAAGCACTCTCTTTAGAATTATAATATCTGAATATTTCTTAGCTTTAACTTTAGAACTTTAATGGAGTTTGCTCTAGACAGATTACTATAAAGCTATTTTAGTTTATATAAATACTAGTATAAACCTAGAAATACTAAGATAACATTATTAGCTTTAAATTTTTAGATCTATTCATTATTTTAGTACTCTCGAAAATAAGAAAAGGGACCGCAACTACTATATAGGACTATCAGGTTCACTGTATAATAATAGCATGCTATATCATATCTAAACTAAGTAAATTCTATGCTAGTTATTCTTATACTCTAGAACGAGATAATTTAACCAATATATATGAATAATTACTTAACGAATATTAATGCTTTGATTTAAAAATTTAAATAACTATGAAAGATGCCAAATTTAAAGGGCATATATTAATTCTAATAGCTTTACAAATATTACTCTTAGAAATGCTTTAAATATATTTATTTTTGTATTTTACTTTTTAATAATAAGTCTCCTTTTATTAAACTTGAGTTAACTAATTAAAAAATATCCTAGCTTTAGCAATTTATTTTTAAGGCAAGCTTTATAATTTTATATTTATTATATCTATAGAATGAAAAAAGTAAATAGCTTAGTATTAATTGTAGTATTTCTTGTATAGATACTAATTATAAGTAAATAGCTTTATTTACATTATGCTTATATTAAGAATAAAAACTCTTTATTTTCTATACTTTCTTGAAAATTTTGGATAGACTATTTTAAGCATACTGAAGAGGTAGAATATCTAGATTTTTCTTATTGCATGGATTTGCATAGAATTTGCTATCTTTTACAAATAAATATTCATTCTCTTTTGCTTTCCTATGCTTACTTTAGTTATCTAGTTTTATGCTTTAAACTCAATATTTCATTCTACTCTTAACTTCATATCCTAATTTAGTCTACCATTAGAGTAAATTCATCCTTTATTGCCGATTTATTAGTTAAGTGACTTTCTTTAAGCAGTTTTAATAAAAGTTAATGGTTAGATTTGATTAAATAATGTAGAAAAAAGGCGAGATTAACTTGAAAGGTTGCTATGGAAACTAAATAGTAATATGAGCATTATCATTAATTAAATAACCATTTATTTAGCTTAGAATCTAGCCAACTTAATTAAAATTCCTAGATTTATTATTAAAATAACTCAAGCGTCTGCTTAAGGAGATGCTAATAGTTCATGATATATTAAATAAAGAACAAGTAAACTAAATCAATTTTTTCCAGGTGATATACAGCAGATCTATGATCCATTCAAAATTATTTATCCTACAGCTTCTCCATTATCAATTGCATCTTGAAGTACTAGATCTGTATTGCTATTTAAATACTTACTAAAATTTTCATCGAACCCAGCGAGTCTTCCTGTAATTTCTGATTAAAAGCAGATAATCCAAACGTTGTAGCCTACAAATTTGTTAAGTAAGTCAAAGGGAAGAACAGGGCCAACTCCTTTTCCTGCCATTAAAAATAAAATGAATTAAAAAAAATAAGCATTAAGCCTTTTAGGAGGCTTTACGTTTGGAAACATGCTTATTCTAGGAATGGATACCAATAATTATGAAAGAATCTAGATAAAACTGGCCCAATATCTTCCTACCTTTTCTAAATCTAATGATGATTTGTATACATGCTCTCATAATATACGCCTTAGCGTTGAAAAAAGACAAAATATGTTTGTGAAGGCTTTTTAGTAAAGAGGACCAACTCCAAGATATTTACAAGCATATCAAAAAGTGTAAGGTGGAGAAATTAGCCTTGAGCAAATGCTTCTCCAGTACTACACTCATTTGTTTAAAAGTCAAGATCAAATCGAAGTTTAGAGTTTTATTGAAAAGAATGACATCAAAGGACTAACTGGACTTTAAGCTTAAGACATTTAAAAATTGTTGTCGTCTAAACTTATACAATATCGATTTACTCAAACAAAGCTTAAAAAGCATAAAATAATCTCTTATTAATCAACTGAGTGTATAAAGAGAAATAATTTCTTTATGATATAAAATCAAAAATAAATTTCCTGTCATTTAAGTAAAATTCTTAATTCCTGTATATCGAAACCTTATTAAATATTTAGCACTACTAATAGAAATTCATTAAGCTGATTACTTATTTAGCTATCTAATCAATCAAGCATTTAGCAAGTCAATACATTTATTTCAAATATAAGGCATTTAATTATAAATAGGGAATAAATAATTATTTAAATTTATTAATAGAAACTTACTATACGATCGAGACATAAATGTAAAGATCTAATTTAGTTACTGAAGGTTTAATTATAATAATAGCAATGAAAGAACAATGCTTTGATATATATTAAAACTTTTTATTTTAGATTTTAAATAATAAAGCATTTAAACCCTCCAATTAATAGCGAATCTAATAATAAATAGATACTTAAAGGAAATTTTATATTTAGTTTTATTAAAATATACCAAATGTCATTGTATCTAATTCTCTAAAATTATATAATTAAAATTTTTAAGTAAGTAAAAAGTTGCTTAGAAGATTTTATTTAATAAAAGGTTAACTAAAACTTATTTCAAATTTGTTAAACTATTAGACCTTATTAATCTTTAGGTTCTAAAAGCTTAACTTTATTTCAAAACAATTAATATCAAAACAAAACTTATTATAGAACTTGGAGTCACTTTCTTATATATTAAACTATGTAATATTAAGTTAGACTTAATATTACAAGTTGTATTCTACATTTTTTAATTATTTAACTACGAAAATCAAACTAAAATATTCATAAAAGTGCATAAATAATTCTAAAATGTGAATTTTTTAATTATACTATTGGCTTGCTAGTAAAGATATAATACATCTTATTATTAAAACCTATTATTAGAGATTTAGCTACATAAATACTAATTAAGATAAAACAAAAAGGATGCTATCTAAGGTTAGATATTAATTCTTAGTTTAGAGTAATTATAAGTACTTATTAATAAATGATATTGGATGCCAATTTTATTTTACCAGTTACTTTATTAAATAGTTCTATTTAATTAATTAATTTAACTATAAGTGCTTATGGACATCTTTAATTGTAAGAATTACTTCTTTCTATCAAAGACATTTTAAAAGTTTTTAAAAAAGCAAATCATCATTCTTTCTTTTTCAATAGTTCTATTTAAAAATAGCCTATTTTATTACTTTGAGCTACTTAATAGGGTTATAAATAAATTATCTTCAGTTAAATAGAGCTTTTAATGATTAAATGGATTCAATAGCATTCGTATTTCAAAGCTTTTAATAGTTAAATCTTTCTGCTTTAATAAAAGTTTCCTAGTTAAGTTTGCATGAACTTATTACTTAAGAGTTTTAAAAGTTAAATATTAGTTTCAACGGTTTCCTGCTTTTTGCTACTTTTCATGAAGGTCAATAAGGGCTTTCTCCAATTCATCTCGCTTATTAGAAAGTTGTTCATGCTGTTTTTTAAATTCGAGCAAGTCAGTTTCATATTGTTTCATATTGCTGAATAGAGAAGACTTCATTTCCTCTATAGGAGTTTGCAGATAACTACAATATTTAAAAAAGACCTTACGCTCTTCCTGCTTATTTAAATATTTTTGAATTCTTTACAGGGCCTTCTAAGTTACCCATTGTAATTTAAGCTTTCTTACGGTCACTTTCTAATTATATTAATTTTATTTCCGTTATCTTTAAATTTTCTACCGTCATTCTGAAATCTTAAGCTAATTCTTCCATTTCTATTTATCTTAATAAATCTTTAGTTAAAATCCAAATCTCTTACTTAACACTTACTACTATACTGAGATTTACAATTCAAAAAGCAATAACTAAAGATAATTAGACTTATCAAGCAGTGCTAGTTGCTTATTAGGAAATATAGATTCCTACTATTTAGTTAAATTCTACTTTTTAATGTAGTGTAATAATCTTATAGAATTAACTTCAATCTCTCTCATTAAATTAAAGCTTATGATGAATAATAATGTGTAAGCTTGATGAATTTACATAAATATATTCAGCAGCAATATGCTTAGTTGATTCATTAACGGTCTAGTATAAACACTTAATAAGGTATTATAGGTATTATCAATGTATGAAAAGGATAATTTGCTAATTTATTTTAGATAATTAATGAAACTATTTTGAGTAATTTATTAGTTAACTTGTTTAAATATTGCTTTTATTATTTTATAAATGCTTGCTTAATTTAAGGTTTAGCTTGACTCTATCTCTTAAGAAGTCATTTAGCAATATTTCAATAAATTATAGAAAGAAATTATGATTTTATACTTAATTATGAATTAATGACTTCACTAACTCTTCAGTGTTATTGTTTCTTTTAACTGGGACTAGAGTAATTATATATTAGTAACTATGCTGCTTTTATTGAGAATATGAGGAAAGAGGTAAATGTATTGAAGAGTAATGAATAAGCTTTAATCATAATATTTGAATAATTCTACTGCTACATATATATGATGCTGTAAGCTAAGTACAGTTTTACTGGCTTTATTTGATGAATATGGTAATTTTTTACTGTTATATGTTAGGAAAATAGTGAGAATTACCAATGACTATTTGTAACTAATGCTCTAATTATAGTGCATAATGGCTGAAAAACAGAGCAATGGAGAGTTATGAGGAGAAGGAAGTGAAGGCCTTAAAGATATAAAATAAAAGAAATTATGGTTAAAAATAAGTTAAGCAAAATAAGGTTAGAAGTCTCAAACCTCAATATTTCCCTTTTCATATTCCTCTCTTCCTGCTAGTAAGTCTTCCTCTGAATCATCAGCTGCCCATGGGAATTCTTTCAAAATTTCCTATTCAATTTCAGGAGTAAGATCTTCAGTAACTCCAAATATTTATTTCATATCTTCCCAGGTCATATCTCTAAAATCAGCTGCAATTCTTGTGCAAACTAAATCCAAGAGACATTTAATGTCTAGAGGGTTAATAGCCAAGACAAGTTTATACCAATCTTCTCGAGTAAGGCCGTTAACAAACTCAGCATCCCATTGATCATGGACTAATTCTTTCATATCACTTGATGGAATGGGTTTTGGAATTCTAGGCATTTCCTTATATTCATGGTGCTCACAGTATTAAATAATCAAATCTAAATACTTCTTCTCGCAATCAACAGGAATTTCTTGAGTTTTATCAAAATCTTCAATCATGTGCTTTACATATTTGGACATATTGGCAAATTGAGAGTTCACTTCAGTAACAATTCCATCATTTGTTTTTATTTTTAAAGCAGCAGGTAAAGATGATCCTTCCTACTACAAACTTGGAATTTCTGCTTTTACTTCCTCTTGCTGTGTTTATTCTGCCATTGAGCTTAAAATTAATTAAGTTTATAATTTCTATTAAATAATGTAATTAAAAAGCGCTTTAGCGTTTAGTAAATTAATCTCACATAGTTCTAAGCAATTTATTAAATACCATTTTTATTCTAACGAAATCTTTACTTTTATATATCTACTTTCCTTTACTCTTCTATAGTTCTTTCTCTTTAATCTCATCAATTCTTATACTTCTTATATCTCTTTATCAATATAATTCGTCTCTCTAAAAAGATAATTATCTAACTAGTTAAACTGAAGGGAGAATTACTCCCAGTACTTTAATTAAAAGACTATTGGACTACAAAAGTAATGCTGAAGTAGATTAATAAATCTAATATAGCATTATAGCTATTTGTAATAAAGTGCCTAGCACTTTAATTAAGCATACAACAATCTTTATGTAACTATTTTAATTGCTATAAGTATACCTATAAAAGATAAAGGTGTATCAATTAAGTAGCTTATGGATATTCATCAAATTTTAAGAAAGAATATGATATTAAATCATAGTTAGCAGTAAAGCTACAATTTAAAGAACTAGACTATTTGATATTTTAGATCCTGTATAATTAGCTTAATTCAATATAAGATTATTAAATACAAGGAACATTTAATGCTTATTTAGTAATAAGCAGGTTAAATATAAGAGCGAATGCATGTAAAGATTATGAAGAAGTGAATATAATAGCTTGTTTGATTGCATAAGATATATAAGTGAGTCTAAAGTTAAAGGAACATATTTTAAATAATTTTAATTTGCTTAGATAGTTTATAATAAAATATGGGCTTCAAAAAGTTCGTGCAAGCAGGCAGAGTTGTTCTTATTACAGTAGGACAACACTAGGACAAGCTCGCGATAATCGTAGATATTATTAATGGAACTTAAGTTATTGTTGATAACTAAGTAGAGCAAGTTCCAAGAATGCCAGTTCCCTTAAAAAGACTTATTCTTACTGATATTATTTTGGATATTGAAAGAGGAGCTTCCAGCTAAGAAGTTGCCGAAAAAGTAAAAGAAGCCGATCTAAGAGGAAAATGGGACTAGACACCAGAAGGATAAAAAAGAATTAGATATCAGAAAAAATTGGCTATGACTGACTTTGAAAGGTTTAAAGTTGGATTACTTTTAAAAACCGTAAGTTTTTTATTACTTCTAGAAAAACTTCCTTATAAGAAAGAAGGCTAAAGAGCTTAGAGTCAAGTGAGCTTAAAAACTTTACTTTAATAATAAACTTTAATATTTTAAATTCTTTCTTGCAACGGACAAAGTAAATCAACTAATTATGAAGATTTAAATTTCTAATTTCATAACTTGTATACATAGAATAGATTAATTTTTTCTTAATCAAGTCTGCATCTTAAATAAATAGTAAGGAGATATATTTCATGCGCTTCTTATTGTTAAGTTTTATTAATTATCCAATAATTAAATAACTTTAATATTTAGAGCTTACTTAAAGTTCTCCAAAATCATTTCTAATAAAAAGTTTAAGTCATCTTGTAATTAATGATTCTAATCTTTCAATATAAGACTTAAGAATTTTTAGTGATCAGAAATATTTTTAAATCAGTTAAACTTTAATAGCAATGAAAAAGTATTAAGGCTTATAAAATGGCTCAATAATAACTATATCTTAGAGTAATTATTTAGATTAATAGAATAAATAATTAAGTGATTGTTACTTTTCATTTCTAATAAAGTGATTTATAAGGATGTGTTATTTGTTCTAAGAGCGCATCTCTAGCTATTTCAAATTCTTTTGAAGTTTTTTAACTGTTTTCAAGTTCTTTCTACAAAAATTAACTACGGTAGTTTTATTCGCTGCTTGGAGATTACCATTTACTTTTTGGAGTGCTGGACAATTTATCTTATATAAACTACTAACCTAGCCTTAGTTTTTCATTTTCTGCACCAAATTCACTTAATCTATCCACTAATCACTTATTATCGTTAATCATTTTCGAGCAATATACACTTAAGTAAGTAAGTTTCCCCAGTTATTCTGCAAAAAGTTGATTTTACATATCTTCTTCAGAATCTTCTAACTAACTTTTGATGTAGTTTTCTTCATTTAAGAGCTCTTTAGTCAAAGACAATTTATGCTTTTCATAGAATTGTCTAACTCTTAATTGAATTATTTGAAATAGAATCTATAGAAAATTTTCTTTTCTTGCTAATAAGTTTTAGACTTGAACTAATTTGTGCTACATCAGTTGTAATTCATCTTCTAGTCTCTAATTCTACATACTATATTGAGCTTTCACACTGCTTAATGTTTCTTTTAAATACTCTGTGTCACTCATTCTGTTCACTTTTTCTTTTTCAATTTCACTTTTCTAGGATTGTATGATATTTTCAAGCTCGTATTCCCTATCCTGCTTTATTTTTTCTATTTCTATTCTTCATTATTTTTTTATATGAGAAACTTCTTCCCCATGAGCTTCTCTTAAATTTTGAATTTAAAGTTTAAGTTTCTAAATTTCATCCTCATATTACTATTTAATAAGTTCAATTGCTTATTAGTTTTGTCTTTTTAATCTTTCAACTTCATTATCTTGATGCTTCTTAATATAATTTGTTTCTTTTTCTTTGCTTTCTTTTAAACCTTAAATTTCATTCTTTAAAATGTCAGCTTATTCAATATGGTTTTGTTTTAAAATTTCTATTTCCTTTTTGTAATTATTATCAAGTTAGGCTATTTCAATTTGCTTTCTCTCTTTAATTAGCTCTATCTCATTTTTAAATTTAGCTTATATAGAGGAAAACTCTTCTTCGTGCTTTTTAAGGTTTTCATTAATTTATCTTCTTGTGTTTTCTAGTTCTTTTTCAAGTTTTTTTATTTCTTCTCCATGTATTTACTTCAAGCACTTGACTTCTTCGCTCTATTCTTTCTTAATTTTTTCAATAGTTTCGTATTTACTTTTTTCTAGATTTTGCAGTTTTGCTTAATAGTTTTCTGCTTCACTTACAAAGCTTTTCTGTGACTAAAGCACTTTCTCCTTATTTATTTTAATTTCATTTTCTAGTTGCAAAATGCTCTAATCTTGATCTAAAATTAAATCACTAGCTTTATAAAGCTACTCTTAGAGAACACCATCAACTTCACTAAACTTGGACTCATATTTAACTAAATAATCCTCTACGCTTTTTTCCATTTGCTTATATCTCTAAATAACCTAATCGTGCTGAGACTGTAAATCGTACAAAGAACTTGAACTTTTATCCTAAAAGCTGTTTTTCATCTAAGATAAGTTTTCTTTTTACTGTTGAATAAAGTTTTCCTATATTAAAATTTCAATATTTTGGTGCTGATAAACACTAGGCTATTTTAAGCTTTCTAGATCTAAAGCAATAACTTCGTTTTGATTTAAATGCAATATTTGGCTTAATTTACTAGCAACTGCGAAATATTTTTGCAAGACTTGATGTAGAAGAATTTTGTATTGGCTTATTATTTCATAGGATTTATCAATTCGAGATAAATATTCATAGTGCATCATAGAGATATAGCCTTGCTTCTCCTTAGACTGTAGTTGCTCTAAAGTTAAGCCATCTTAGTCTGTTTAGGTGATTTCACTTCTGTATTTTTTACGTCTAGATATAGAAGCTTATTACTACATTGTTCTTATTTTTAACGTATTTCCTGCTTCATTTTAGAGTCCTGCCTGATTTAAGTGATGTTATCTCAATTTTTCGTATTTTTCAACAATTTATTCAGGAAGAGGAATCGAAAATAAAAGCTCTTCAGTTGTTTCTAGCAATGCTTATAAAGAGCGCACTTCTTGATTTGCTTAAGATTGCATTTTTATGTTAAGCAAAATAAACTGTTAAATTACTTAAATTCACCCTATTCATTTACTAATTTATTATTCTACCTTACTATCATATAAAGCTCATCTAAATCACTATTTGTTTACTAAGATTTCACATCTATTCATATATTCACTTAAGAACTAATAGAGTCATGCTTAAGTAAAATGAATGCAGAGATTCCTTAGAATGAATCTCATTTATAAAAAGGCATCTTATGAAATAAAGCTTGAATCTTTAAATTTATGAAACTATATTTAATCATTAAATTAAAAAAACAAATGGTTAATCAGCTTCCTCTGAAACTTTGCTTAATTCCTAATTTAATACTGTTTCAATCTAAATTTAGCCTTATTCACTGATATCCATATCTTTAATTGGTAATAACTACATCATTGCCTGTTGTTTTTAGTAATCTATCTTTTTTTTGTCTTTTTATTTGCTTTTATTCTATTAAAATAATTTGATAGGTGAAAGTTACTCGATACTTGTATTTCTTCTTTAAACTGATGCTGATTTTCTATTTTCTTTGTTAGATATTTATGCAATAGTTTGCATATCCTTTAAGAAATTTTGGTAAATTTCTTAATCTAAACTCTTGTTCAAGATATCTGCTTCCTAATTCTGTTTATAGTTGAATAGTTAAAATTTAATTTATACCTATAGAGTACCTTATTATCCTTAACTACTATTAGTATCAAAGTTATCAAGTTAGAAAGTATCTTTGACAGCTCAAGTGTCTGGTTTTTCTAAGCATTAACCCCAGTTTATGTTTACTTCCCCAATTTTATCATTTTTACTGAGAATTTAGAAAACAACAATTCGTTCTATTTGGTTTATTTTAATGTGAGATAATTTAAACTTTCCTCGATATCTCCATTTAGGACTTTCTGTATTAAATATCTCAGACTTATGAATTTTTTTCATAGGATCATTTGGTATAAAGAACTAGCATTATACTTCTTCAGTCTTAGTTAAAGACTTTGATTCCACAATTTAAACAATCAATTCTCCAAATATTTTCTATAGACTGCTCTTAAGAATACTACCAACTATTTATGTTTACTAACTAAATTTAAATTGTTTGATATTCTCTTCTTTAAGTAAATCTAAATCATAGGTTTAAGATTCTACTATTGCATTAGTCTAGACACTAAATCTCTAATCACCTTATAACTCTAAATTAATATTTTCTTCTTCTTTCAAATTTTATTAATATTGGTAACTAGCATATTCCTCATTATTTTCCTATTCTCTTTAATTACTTTCTTATTCTTTCTTTCTATTTAATAAATCTTAATTAAACATTTCTTGCTTTCGTTTATCCTTTTGATATTAAAAGATATCATATTCAGCTCTTTAATTAAAATCTTGGTCTAATAAGTCTTAGGTTTCTTGTTGATATTGCTTATTTGTTCATATCTAACTTGCACCCTGCTATTGAAGATATTCTTACATTGATTTATCGTTCATAAACTAATCTACAAACTTTTAAACAACAATCTTCTTAGAACTTTCTTGCTCTTAATCACTTTCACTCTATATGTTTAATTTCCCTTTTAAAAACCAAGTTGATTAATTAAATTGAGACAGATCTTACTATTAAATACTTTCAAATTGATTATTTATTTAATTTTACTAAAATCATGATTATTTATTCGTAGTTTATTTATCTTCTTTATTCAATCTTTCATTTTATTTATTCTCCATACTTTTTTAAAACCAATTCGTTTGGTTTTTCTTAAATGCCTCTTTACTGTTGGTATAATCTGTTTCCTTATTATATTTGTCTGAATTAAACCAAGCTGATTTATTTGTTTAAAATTGCCCTTTTTACTAAATATTATCGCTTTATTTATTTTACTTACTTTTTTAAAACCAATTAGTCTAGTTTTTCCACGATTGATCTTCTTCAAAAGATTTTTAATTCTATTTATTAGATTTACCTTTCTAAAACCAAGCTGATTTGGTCATTTGAGATAATTAGTTTTATTAAAACCAAGATGATTTGTTTATTTAAGACTTTTACTCAATCTTAAGTTATTTCTATTATTAGAAATACTCTTCAGCTTTACTTATTTCTTAGTATAAAGTTACTAATTTGATCTTTCATTTCTTCTATTAATCTAAAACAAAGAAGATTTTGATTAGTTGATACAGTTTTATTATAATTTAGGCTTTCTTTAGTAGCATAAAAAGCTATTTAAATGTGATTTCATTGTCCTAAGTTAAGTTATGCTCTTAAAGCATTTAATCAATTTTATCTTTATTTTTACCTGAGAATTTCTTTGAAATTTTGATAAGAAAGCTGCTTTTTAGCATAGTACTTTGTTCTTTGTCGAAAGATAGAACATCTAGTATGTTCTGTTCATCTGTCTAGAAATTTTCATTTTGCATAAAATTTAAGTTAAAGTCAAATCCATATCCTATAGCATGGATTAACTAATTTATGATATACTTATCAAGTTTCGTTATTGATCACATAAACTCTAAAATCTTCCCACAAGGGATTTTGCTTTGTCAGTTTCTCATTTTCTACATTGTGAATTTCATATCCATCTTTCTATTTTGAGCCATTTAATCAAACTGTTAAATAGCAAGGCAATCCAAAATGCCTATCTTTTTATTTTTCTATTTAAAAGTGTTTTCTTTCTCTTAGATTTCTATTATTAGCTACTAAATATTATCTTTCGTTTCAGGTTTTAATAAGGTAAAAACATGCTGTAGAATTAACCTCTATTTTAGTCACTTTTAAGTATAAACTATAAGATTTTCTACCTCATCTTCATGAGATAAAATAAAATCTATTTTTTTCATAAAGTCAACAGAGTCATTTTCTAAGGCAAACTAGAACTAAGTAAAGTTATCTAGAATGTATATCCTTTTAAACTCTTCAAATTCATTTTATAGCTACTCTAAACTTTGCTAAATTGCTTCAACTTCCTGCTTTTTCAACTCTAGGTTTTCTTTTAATAAATTTTGCTAATTATTCATATACAAAATTTAGGTTTGAAAATCCTCATATTACATATTTAATTTTTATTCCAGAATAAAAATTCTTTCCTTTAAAGTAGCGAACTAGGAAACTGCGTCTTTAGTAGTCTATTCATTTTATTCAAAGCTTGATTTATAAAAAGTTAACTTCTCTCTCAAAATATCATATATATTTAAAAAATCTTCTCTTAGCATATTAAAGTTTTCCTATAGCCATGTATTAGTTTCTTAATAATCCCCTAGTTTATTTTCTTAATCTTTTATTTTTTAGTCAGAATTTTAGATTATTGTCTCTAGCTCTTATTTTTACTTGCTAATACATTCTTACGCTATGACTAATTAAGCCTATAATTCTGCTAGCTTTTAGGAGCTTTGTTTTTGTTATTCTTCTATATTAAACTAAAATTTTTCCTATTCTTTACTAATAAATTCTTTAAGGTTAAAGATCTTGATTTCATAATCTTCAATTGACATATTTAATCTTTACTCTTAGCTAAATAAAATAGCTTTTTAATTATTAAATTTCTATTTTTTCTTTTCCATTTTTAATTTAAGCTACTAGTTCTCCTAAGAAAGCTACTAGCATTTCTCTGATAGACAATTTTACTATTCTTAAAATTCTCTAATAGTTTACTGGGCTGTCTTATTCTATATCTGCAATGTTTGTATTTGTAAATTAAAGTTTTAAATTGATATTTCACTTTATTACTCTTATTCTTCAGTTTCATTCTTTTTTTCTTCTTTTTGTTAATCAGCTTAAATATTTTCTACAATTGGTTCTTAATAAACTTAGTTAAAAGTAGAATTGCTGCTTAATTCTCATTCCTGCTATTGCTTATCTTTTTCTAAGATTTACTCTTTTAACTTCTGCTTTTTCGTTTTATACTTCTGCTTAATTTCTTCCATTTCAGCCTTTGTGAGCTAATTTTGCAGGTTTAAATTTTTATTTTATTCTTGAAATGTTTTTATTTACTGCTGCAAATTCTCTTACACGCTTTGCTGTTCTTAGTAATCCTTTTTAAGTTAGGCTATTTCTTTTTCACTTTTTAGATTAGAAATTCTTAAGTTTTAATTTTAGTTTTCTCAATCCTAAATTTCCTTTTGCTTTTCTTCAAAAATTATATTAATTTGGTTGTGCTTTTCATGCAATATATCAATTTCCTGCTAGCATTTCTTCAACTTTTAGCTAAGATCTGTATATTCTTAGTTTTTTATGAATACCTCTATTTTAGAGTTTTCAAGATCTTATGCTAAATTTTTGCTTTTTTATCATTCTTATTTTAGCTATTCCTTTAGTTCATTGTTATTTTACTCTAATTAATTAATTTTGCTCTTTAATAGTTTCTTTACAGTAGAGCCTTGCTCAATAGATTAAGAAGTTAGTTCCTTAATTTGCTGCTGATATTCTTGGATTTGCTTATTCTTAGTTTCTATTACTTCTTTTAAGTTTTCTTGATTCTAATTTTCTATTACCTTTTCAGCTTATTCTGTTTCTAGTATAGTATCTAAGTTCTATTTCTCAAAGTTATACAATTTTTCACTTTTTTGAGACTCACTTAAGGATTTTCCTACAGATTAACTTCTTAGATGTGTGCCTTTACTTAATTTGCTTATTGATTTGTTGAGATCTCCAAAATTCTGGGTTTTTTATTAGCTAGCTGTAGTTTCTGCAAGCTCATTAGGGAATTAAGAGTCATAAGACATAATGGAGTAAGAACTTTCTTCAAGATCCTTATCAATTTTAAGTTTGGTTTACATTTTCAGGGATTAAGGAGCTTACTTTTTCTTCTCCTTTTGAATAGCAGAAATAAGCTGCTTTATTATTTAATCTTTATTTTGGTTCTATAAATCTTTTAACTATATTTCTTCATTTTAAACATTCTAAATCAACTGCTATGAAGAAAGTACCTGCTCTGGAGAATTTTCCAGATATGTTTATTTGCCTGTGAAATTTTGATTATATTCATTTATTTTGGCGTTATTCTCTGTTCTATTGTCATAAGTTTAAGTTTAATATTTATGAGGAGTGTTGCTTTAAGAAATAGTTTGTTTAATCATGTTATTCATTTGTTGCTTAACGTACTTTTACTCTTAATCAATGCTTTATTGCTTTTTAAAGCTAAATTATTACTCTGAATCTTTATTTTCTCTTCTCAGAATACTTTACTACTGCTATTTTTATATAATAGGAATGGCTTTTATTTGCCTGATTGCTTGATGCTTTAATTGAGTTTATTAATTATAAAGATCCTTTTCAGCTCTCTGGTTTTATTGAAATCGTTAGTTTTAAAGATTCTCGAAACTTTTTTCAGTGTATGTTTCTTCTGGAAACGTGTCATTTGCTTAATTTTTTAAGCTTTGAAGACTTATTTTATCAATCTAAGTTAAATCTATAGCTTTAGGGTTTATATTGGATTTCTGTTTATACTAATTTGGCTCCTTAATTATTTACTGTTTCATGCTTTATGTTTCTGCTTTCTCAGTAAAGAAAATGTTTTAGTCCTTATCTTAAGTAAATTGTTCTGAACGATTTTATACTTTTTTGAAATTTTCCTTTGTTTTGTTAGTTTTCAAATCATGGAATTCTATTGGCTTAGTAAATGTTCAGCTTTTTTGATTAGAACTAGAGTTATTTTCTTAAGAAGGAATAATCTCTTCACTAATTTTTTATTGAAGCATGCTCTAATCTATTTCATTTCTTTCTTAATTTAAAAAAAAGGAATTATGTTCAATGACACTATTGGAAGATAGTTGGTTAATATACATTTTTTCATCGATTAAGTTAATTTAATTGTCAAATGAGTCATTTAACTCTTCATAGCTGCCTAATTAAAGTTGCTCCTTTTTTTAATCTTCCTAATCTTTATTCTCTTACTATTAAAAATGTACCCTTTAAACTTTAACGTTTTGATGATCCTGGTCATAATCATTTTCATCAACATTTTCTTTGAACTCATCTTCAGACTCATGATTATCATAAGTTTTAAGAAAAACACTGCTTTTAGAAGTTTATTACTGATATCTAAATTATTACTATGTACTCTCTTTGTGAGGGGAAGTACTTACTGATCTAAATTTATTTGATTTATCCTTGATTTACACTTAACGAATTCCAAACAAATTATTCTTCTATTTAACTTGGTAAGTCTTTTATTTTTAGACTTTAGACTAATCCTCTTTGAAGTTCTTTATGTTTTATAAAGATCCAGGAATCTTTGAAAACTATTATTTGATTAATTCTAATTAAGCTTTTCTCTTTAGCAATGGAGATTCGCGCTGTAAAATAATATATTCGCTCTCTGAATTAAGATTATATGTTGTCTATTGGATGATCTAGCTTTTCTGAGCCTAGTTAAGTAGTTATATTATTTTAAGGTTTTTACAATAGTCAACTGCCATTTTTCCACTATAATCTCTAAGCCATACCTAAGCATTTGACTTTATCAATAAACGAGCTACCTTATGTTTTTTCTACTAAATTGCATAATGCAAAGCTGTTTTTTGCTCAAAATCTACAGCGTTAATGTCAGTCTCTTTAGCTATGAGAAGTTTAACTATTTCTACTTGATTTTCCTCTTCGCTAAAAATAGAGTAATGAAGAGCAGTTTTTTCTTTATTATCCTTCATAAAGACTAGCTATCTACAGCAGCTTATTAAATACTAGATTATCTCTAAACTATTTCCACAAACTGCTATGTGAAGAGCTGTTCTTCCTAAACTATCTTAGGCTGTAATATCGCACTACTACTTTACCCTAAAGGATAGTAAAGCTTCCACATTCTGGAACTTCTAATTTTAGCAAGCGAGATGGAGAGGAGTACTTAGATGTCTATCTCTAGCATTAATATTCCATCCTAACTACCCTAAGTTCCAAACTATTTATTTATCAGCATCTCTACATGCAATATGCAAAGCGGTTTTTTTAGTAGAGTCAACAGCCTGCTTGCATTTTTAAACTCCTACTTTATGTATGAATTCTAATAACTTGGACAGATTGTTTTAAGAAGTGAAGTAGAAAAGAGGTTCAAGCTAATAGTTACTTTCATTGAAAGCTAAGTTCTTCATATTTTTAAATTTGTACAGCTTTTAGAACTATTACTAAGCTTATTGCTGGAAGTTATTGCTTCACCCTTAATTTGTCATTTCTTTAAACTTATCTTGAAATTCAGGTTCAAACATTATAACTGTTAGTTCCTCCATGTTAAGGTCTTTCATCTAAAAGTTAGGCCTTTTTAGCTTATTAATTACATGCGAAGAAGCATAAGTCTAATTTTCTTAGGATCACATTTAAGTTCTAATGTTGTTTAAATTTAAGAAAATTAACTTACTTTCTAATTACTTTCCCTTAAGTAAACTCTAACTCTAAGTCCAATTTATTAGTAATCAAATAGTACTCTAACTTAAGTAGCTTATATTCCTAAATATATAATGATTATTTAGATACAGAAGTCATTAGAATATACGTTATTAGAGTTTGGATATAACTCATAAGGTAACTTAAAATATGAGCATTAAGCAGAAATAATATTAGTGTACTGTTAGCTTTATTAGCTAAATACTTTAATGAATATATTAGTAGATTAATTACACTTTCAGAGTATATGTAACAGAAACGCTTTAACTATATTATCATACTAGTTTACTTTATGACTAGAAGTACTAGGAAGTTATATTTCATATAAATAGAAAAATGAAATTAAGATTAGAGTCTTAAGAAATAAATTAAAAGGCAAGAAATGAAATAATATAGTAGTATGTGCAATAGAATGAGAAGATACCTTATTAATCCCCTAGAAACGTTTTAACAAATCGTAATAGATGTGTTAGAACTTTCCCACAATGCTTAATAAAGCAAAATTAAAGAATTAGAGATTATATTCAAAATCCAGATAGCTAGTAAGAAAACTCTAAGCTTCTATAAAGGTAGTTTAAAGTAAGCAATTTCAAAGGTTGAACATCTTAGTTTTAGGATAAACAGTTAGATTTTCAATATTAAAGCAAAGAAAGCGATGCTTATTTGAATTCTGAGCCTAATGAGGACAACAAGAATTCATAAAGGGCCTTTGATGTAGAGTATGATGAATTGTATATATAAAAAGAGTATCATTAAAGATCTTAAACTCCAGCTCCTACCCAAATGCCTAGATATGCTTAACTTAAAGATGATCATGTTTAAATTTTCCTTTAATAAAAGTAAAAACAGTAGTAGGGGCAGAAAATATAGATACCTAAACGTGAATATGCTGATTATGCTATTGGTAGTAAAAATTACTATCAAAAAATAAAAAATCCACTTTTTAAGCCTTAAACAGTGAGATTATCAACAAGAAGCACAATTAGAGTGCATTTAAGAGATGATCAATGAACTACAGCAAATATTCCAATCAAAGAATCTTAATAAATATAACCCAGTTAATAAAGATGTTAAACAGCAACTCAAACAAAATCATCACTTGGAAATATTGTCTAGCGCATAAACCAGCTTTTTATTAGTAGAAATGATAAACTAAATTAATAGTCTAAACCTTAGTAGTTCGGAATAAGCTCTCCTAAGAATTCAGTTTTGAGTAAAAAAAAATTCACAAAACTCATTGCAAATCCTATAAAAACATAATAAGAGAAGGAAGAAATACTAAGGATAATAAACAAGTAGCCAAAAATAAAGCACACACTAGGAGATAAATTACTTTTACTACAGGTGTTTAAAGAAGGATGATAAAGAAAGCAAAAGCTTTTAAATATAATAATACATATAATATCATATTAAGTTACTTTTATTACCTTATTATCAACTTCTTTAGATCTACTTCCTTATTTTTAATTACGAGAGTAGAAGAGGACTTAACTTTCATTTTGAAACGTAAAATTTAGAAGTAGATAAAGTGTTAAAGAGAGTTTCTCTTTAGAGACTAATATAAATATATAAACTTTAAAGTGAAGATACTGGTAATGAGTTTAGAAATAATATTAAATGGAATATTAAAATATTAAAAAGAAACAAGATCAAAAGGAAGGAAACAACAGTTTACCTTTCATTCCTAGGAAGATGATAAATCCTTCTGTTATAGTAACTTAAAACCTAAAAAGGAATTATAAACAGAAACTTGAATATTATAAGAAACTGCATGATTAGAAGGGATATAAAGATTTACTTGTAAAATAATCTTCTACTAGAAGATATCCTGGCAGTACTTTAGAATAATTAAACTTTGTAGGCTTAAACGCCAAGAAAACATACTATAGAAATTATCATGGACTTAATAAAATTTCAGATCAAAATAGCTTTAATAAACTCGAAAACTCAGCGTTTACAGAGTATTAAATTAAGTTAAAAGAATTAAATTTACCTCCACATCCAATGGGTATAGTTAGAAATAAAGGACATGATTAAATAATTGAAATAGGAGGTATGAATATTGGAAATAATTATGCTAGTGCTTTGATTCAAAGTTTAAAGAGAGTGCCTAAAATTTAAAGCTTAAACTTAAAAGATAATGGAATATCTGATGAAAATTTACAGCAATTGCTATTGTCATTGAAACCTGCTGATATTTTAATTTTGAATTTAATTAACAATAGAATAGAAAAAGGAACTATCATGATTCTTAACAAACTACTACTTGATCCATACTGCTCATTATAGATTTTAAAATTGAGTAGGAATAAATTATAAGACAGAAATATAAAAATGCTTTAAGATGCTTTAGAGTAAAATTAAACTTTGACTGAGATGGATTTGGGAAGAAATATGATTACAGAGGTTGGAGCAATTCATCTTGGGAAATTTATATCTAGCAGTTTTACTTTAAACTCTCTAGATCTTAGTTGAAACAAAATAAAAGGAAAAGGAGCTATAGTACTTTTTCAAAGTATTAAGGAATGCCAAAACTTGAAATATTTAGATCTTTCATGAAATAATTTGGCTCAAATAGATGAGATAGAAATAGCTAATTTAATAGCAGATTGCTTTGAATAGAATTTATCTTTGTTTCATGTCAGTATTGCCCATAATCATTTTACTAGAGAAGCCATAGCTATTATGAGTAGTAAACTAAATGATAACAAGTCTTTATATGGACTACATGTAGAAGGTAATGAAGGATATACTGATGCTTTTAGTTTTTTAATACCTGAACAGGAGGCAAAAAATGTATGTCTTGGAATTCTAAACAGGAAGCAGACAAGAGTATTTAATAAGACTGTTTCTGGGTATTTTTCAACAAGAATGTCTCCAGAATTTTTTTTAGTGAATTCCTAAAGTCAACAAGACCAAGATTTACCATATGTTCAATCTTAATCGCCATAAGGATAATCTCCTGTTAATACTTAAGAAGAAGGCTTTTTATCTTGCTGCTGAGTGTGCTAAAAGTGGGAAGAGGTGACTTTTAAATGAAAACCTGGGAAATCTGGTGATTTTGATTCAGAGCCTCTGTTCATTCATTTAGAAGTTGATAATTTTAATTTCTCATTTATGCCTAAAAACTCTTAAGGATATTACGAAGTAAAAAGAATGGTTCCACCTGGTTTTAATAAGTTCTTTTACAGCTTTGATGGACAAATAGCACTCAATGATTAAAAGCCCAAAGTGTTTTTCCCTTTTTAAGGAACTTACATTTATTATGATGACATTGAAAAGAGAATTTAAACTGATGATGTTAATCAAATTTAAATCATTCAAAGTGAAACATAAATCACTCCTTCCACTTTGCCTTCTTTGAAGCCACGTGATCGAGGGCCTTAGTATAACTTTGTTAAAGTAGTAGTAAAAAAATAATGGAAGCTTGAAGAAAGTATTTTCAAAGATTATAAATTTGATAATGAAAAATTAATTGATAAGTGTTTTGAGTTTGATTGGAGCTGCTCAAAAATACCTAGACTTATTAAAGATGAAAATGAGCTGAATTTAGCAAAAGAAATACTAAGAAAGGTCTATGTACATATTAAAGAGACTTATAAATACTTTGCTGGACTCTCTAATATTAAAGGAGTTTCATCTATTTCATAAAATGCTATTACTGAGGTTGCTAATGAGTGTAACCTTCTAGATAGTAGATTTAGGCTTAAAGATTTAGATTTCTAATTTATTTCTTCAAACTAAGTTGAAGATAAAAAGAACCCTAGATTACCGTAGAATGCTTTGGTAAGATATTAATGAATGGAGCTTTTTGTGAGAATAGCTTTAGATAAATTCTTAAAATGTAATTTTTTATTCAGCTGGAACATATCAAATACCTTCATAAGCTGTAAAGGCTATTTTCGACCAAGATTTACTTCGTCCAATGGAAGAATATGATTCAAATCACTGGAGATGAGGAATATATATTTGCGAAGAAATAGATAATGTATATAAGTAGTATGAAGCTATTTTGAAAGCAATCTACTTTAAGTATAGCGGGATGAAAGCTTTGCCAGGAAAGCCTAAGTAAGTTATAATTCAGATTTATGTGCTTGGAAGAATTTGAACAACTCTGTAACGACTCAAATATATTAACTGAATCATTTCCAGTCAGAGAAATTGGAACTTGCTTTAATTAAGCAATGATGACATAAGTTGATGAAATTAATTATGATAGACACTTTTAAATGCAGTTCATAGAATTCATTGAAGCTCTTGCAAGAGCAGCAGAATTGGCAAATATTTAGACTCCTGTTATAGCTAAAGCAGCTCAAACCAATTCTAAGAAGTTTTAAATTATAGGGTTGTTAAAAGAAGATGCTTCTTAATTTCCTTTATATAGAAAAATAGAAAACTTATTCCCTCACTTAATTACTGCGTGCAATTCAAGCTTTAGAGATTAATTTTCATGACCTAAAGATTGTCCTTTCTTCGCAGACGAATCACACCCTCTCTTTACTAAAATAGGAAAGAAAAATTCTGGTAATTATAACGAGACTGAATCACAAGAAACTTAATAAACAGAAATCTTCTAAAGTCCTTCTATCAGTTAAATTACGTCACCTAAAATTACATATCCAAAGTAATCATCAAAACGAACTTCCTCAGTGTTCATGAAAGGAGAAGTTTTAGCAAAAAGTAATAACAGTTCAATAAACTCACCTATAATGACCAAAGAAAGTGTATTTGAATAACTTTTAATTGATATTTTACGAATTGAGACTCTACTTGTAATTTTGACATAACTAACACTTAACATCAAGCCAATAATATCAATAAGCTCTGATGCAAATATCTTAATTATAGTTCCCTATAATAACAATCCTGCTTCTATATTTTTTACTATCTAGTCCTCTTTTATCTGCTTTATTGTTTTATTTATATTAAACAATATTTCATCTTATTTAAAATTGGTTTTTTAGGGCAAATGAATAAAAAGAAACAATAGAATCAAGAAATTTCAATTATTTTAATACAATATATTCTTATCACTTAGTCTTGCTGCGTTTCTTACATTAATGCATTTAATATTAGCTATTCTATTAAAATATTAATACAGTTATTCAATAACTAAAATAAGTCAAAATTAAATAACCAATTAGTTAATTTTAACATATGCAAGTAGACTAGAAACTATTAGTTATGTTATTTCATAGTCATTATTTAAAAGTAGATAGTATTTAAATTAATACTATTTCTTTTCTATATTTTGACTTCCCCTTCTTTTGTACAGTCGCAATCCTTTTTCTATTACTACCTGCTTTTAATAAGATAGTATATTTAAATTAGTAACAAATTGTATAGTATTGGCTATTAATAGATCTTAAGTAACTATTATAATTAAAGCTTCATGTCTATTATTTATAATAATAAGAAGTGATATATAATACTCATTCTTATTTTAGTCCTATAGCTTATTATAACTTTTAGCAGCCTAGCAAATATAGATGCTTTATTTAATATTGATAGATTAATTTATTAAACTATAAAGGCTATATAAGTATTAGACACTTTTAAAAGCATTGCTAAAGATAGCTCTGCTACTTAATTCTAAATATACTATAAACATATGATAATTTAGGTATGATAATTCTTATTAAAACCTACAAAATTTTTTTAAAGGTTATAACTAATTCAATTCATTCTGAGTTATTATTACATTTTATAATTATATTTCAGCTTCTATAAAGTTGAACTATCTCTTTATGATTTATATATTTAAGAGATTCTATATTGTAAATGTTTGACTGAGCTTATTTAAAATAATGAAGATGATGTTAATTAATTGATTATTAATTAAGTACATTTTAAGTTATTTAATTCAACGCTGTTCTTCTGATTTTCTATGTCTTTCTTATAAAGCTTTTTTCTTAAGAGCTAACTATTCTTTTTAAAGCTTTTGCTTGCTTTTTAAAAGTATTAGTTTTTACTTGTTTGAACTGCATATTTATCTGGCTTCACCTAATTTAATTAAAAAGCTTACTCAAAATTCCTTCCCAGGTTTTTTGATTAACTACTCCATTTGCTGCTTCTTTATTTTTCTTTTACCAGGTTTTTACTAGCTTCTCAGTTTACGATTTATATTAAACCTGCTGTAGTTTCACGTTAAATATTAACTCAAGAGCTTTTTATAGTTTCCTTACATCCCTTTCTAAATTGGTAAGTTTCCTTGCTAATGGATTGACAAGCTCAGAATATAAAAATACGTTTTTATCAAATCTTGATCCAATAAACAATTTTGAAGGAGGAGTTTGTTGGTTAAAAGAAGGATTAAATTGCTAACATATATCACTTTACCTACTTTTCCTTTCTAAACTAATATCTTATATATCTTCCTAAAATATCTATTATCTTTGTCTGACAAAACTTTATTAACTTAATTCCGTACTTAAACTAACGTCAGATTTTTGAGTTTGTAAAACATCTTTTAGAGTTCACTGAGAGAAAGATTTTTTGTGTCATTTGTTTTTCTTAACAATTTATGACTCTAGTTAAGCACTATATTTTCTAATCCTTCTAGAGCTATTTTATTTTATGCTTTATAGCTTTCTTTCGTTTGTTTAAAAAGAACTTTGTTCTGAAATTGAAGAGTTACTATCCATTATGATAGATTAATAGAATGATTATTCAGTTCTAAAATCGCTCGAATATTTGCTACTACCAGAACTCCTTAGTTCAACTTAAATCTATCTAACCTTATTATTTGGTTCTTCACAAGACTTTAAGTTGGAGCTTTTTTCCGTTATCATTTTATGAAGTTATCCCTCTATATCCTTAGCAAGCCTTCTATCAAAATTTAAACGTTATACAATTTCTTAAGCTACTTGTTCATAACTATCTTATAGAATATCAAATTAAAATTAAACAATCGTTTTTTCTTCTTAGTTTTAAAAGACTAAAGTGATCATTACTTTATTCTATGGCTATCTACTATTAGCTCCTACTAATTAATTGCTTCTTAATTTTTACACTTTGGGTTTAACTGTTTATAGATCTATAGAGTTCTAGCTTGATTATATAGGAGAAAGCTCTTAGAAGTTATGAGAAATTTGATAATCCATAGTTTCTTAACGATGCTAATCTACCAGTTTAAATTGATTTAATTTATTGTCATACTGATATTATTATTATTAAGCTACTCTTTTCTGCTGATGCTGCTAGATTTACTATTTTCCGTAAGAATAGTCTTAAGATTAATTTTCATCAAGATCAGGAATTTCCTCAAGTTACTTTTCAATCTAAAAATATGCTGGAAAAATCTAGTTTTACTACTATGAAAGTTACCTTTGCTGTAAATCTGACTTTTTAATGACTTTGCTTAGTTTTGACTTCTTATTAGTCTAAATAGAGAAATTCTATGGAATCTCAGTTTTCGATTATGATATTTTAGTGATAGGCTTTTACTTAGAACAGATTGACATTTGTCTTTTTGATTTGTTGTTTATTACAACCCTTTAGGTTAAACTATTAGCAAAATCATCTCCATTACTAGATGGAATGGAGTTATATGATAACTGTATACTTTAAAAGGGATTTTGCTTATCAGAAATATGACTGTAATAATAACCTTTTGCTAGAGATGACTGTAAAGATTCGGTTTTACTCCTTAAATTTTCATTTTCTTCTTACTAATTCTGCATTTAGGCATTTTAATGATCATCAGATGCTTCTTAAAAGATCTTTTAGTAGCTTTATCTAGGAGAAATAACTTCTTTAGGAGAGTGTACATTACTTAATTAAGTTGATTAGTGAGAGTGATGGGATATTTGGAATTCTTAACTTTAATTAGAGCTTTTTTTGGAGCTTTTCCTTTCATTTACTATTATAACCATCTAATTGTTGCTTTCATCTGTCGTATTATTGAGTCACTCCGATTCTAATAAATCTATAGCTTTTGGCCTTTATTGAGGAGGTAAGAAGCACTATTTTATAAATTACTACAATTCTTCGTCTTTAATGTTTCAGAAGCATTCAGGTAAAATTCGATTCTTAATCTTGGCGACTAAAGTAGGAAACTGTTGGCATTCTCCATAGGGTGTTTCTCCTGTAACCATTTCTAGCATACACATACCAAAGGCATAAATGTCTGCTGAAATATCATAATGTTCCTCAAAAACTTCTGGAGCCATAAATTCAGGTGTTCCAATTATAGATTTTTGGAAATTTTGGCAAGCAGCAGCGAGTCCTAAACCTCCAATTATAATCTATCTTTAGCCGTTTATAAACAAATTATCACATCTAATATCTCTATGAATGATAGGGATTTCTTAACTATGCAAATAGCAAATCCCTTATAATATCATTTTGAAGTATGACTTTAGATTTTTAAACTTTAATTGCTTCACCTTTTTTAAATACTATTTAAGCAATCCTTATTCGTAGTACTCAGTTATAATTATTACCCTTTGCTCTTCTTTATTGAATCAAGCCTATATAAATTTGATAAGGTTTGGATGATTTAAGTTTTTCATAGTAGTAATTTCTTTGTTAATCTGCTCTCTTTCTTATTTAGATAAGTCTTTAATCCAAATATCATGCCAAGCTACTTATGTTCCTGTCTCAGAATCAAATGCTTTATAAGCTGTTCTGAATTTATCCTTGAAAATTACTTCATTGAAACGCTAATACCTTTTTTTTGGTGATACTTCAACCACCTAATTCTAATTATCTGAGGTTTAACTAGAGTTTTCGGAAAAATATCTCTCTCTTTATCCTTTGGAGTTAAATTCTTTCTCATTATGTTAATTAAGAAAGCTTAATGGATTAGTTTTAAGGTCCATTTTTAGTATATAAAATAGTAAAAATACATAGAAACTCTTATTAAAGATTAGACTAAATACTGTATCAGTTATTACCTATTCTTATTTTTACTTCCACATTCCATATTAATCCTATCATCTCACTTTCATCATTTTCTTTTTAATTCAATACCTAGTTATTACCATATTATGAGAGTTATATATAAAGGCAGCAAAATATGTTTAAGAACTATTAAAAGAAGATAGAGTTTAATTACTATGAAAGATAGTTATTAAAGCAGATGATAAGGATTATATATTACTAAATTCCTATAGTTTGGCAAATGAACTATCAGCAATTACAAGGGTGCAATGTATAGCATAGGACTTTAAGTCATAGGTAATTTCCTTATTGCTTTATTTATAAAGTCTGCTGTTGTAATATTAGATTATTTGCATAGCAGATATATATAATTAATAAAAGACAGATCAGTTCATAAGCTATATTAAAACCTAAATCACTTGCATTAGAATAAAAATTCCTGGCGTCAACCAGACTAAAAAGTTTATTAAAAAGCTTAATTAAAAACTTAGTTGATTTGTTTGATTTAGAGAGATTAGAACACTTTGTAGCTTCAATATAAGCAGCATAAAATGATAGTTATTTGCTAATCTTTTTTATAATAAAAATAGAAGATTTTAACTATTTATTGATATTAAGATTTATATATATTTCAAAGCTTTTATTTTCATTAAGCAGCTAACTTATATTCATATCTTATATTTTCTATGCTTTAGTAGTTTTCTATTAAATTAGGAATATTTCTAGAGCTAGAAGTTTATAGAACTTAAATAAAGAGCAGAAATTATATTATAAAGAGTGCAGATAATTATTTTATCTGACCTTAGTTAGAAATCTAATTTTAGGCTAGTTGTTTTATATCAGAGTGATACTTGGTTGCATAGTATTCTCTATTTATCATTAAAAACAAAGCTAAAATGAAAATTTGATATTTTAGAATCTTAGTAGTAGAAGATTTATTATAAACTAAGCTTAAATTTGTTAAGATAAGCTTTATTCAACTTTAGCAATACATCACTTTAAAATTATTCTAATCAAGCTTATATTAAAGATTATATGAACTAATTTATAAGCTAAGATTGTACTAGACTAGAAAATTAACCCTATAAGCACATTAAGACCATATCAAATAAAAGGGAGATTATTTTTTAATAACTTTAGTCCAATTCCATAAGCCAATTAATTATAGCAATTTAGTTGCTCTAATAAACTGTATTAAGTTAAAAAGAGCAATAGAATAAATATAGTACATTTGAAAGCTACTGATTTAATATAATGAAATAAGGTAGCAAAGGAGCATATTTCTTAAAATCAGCTTATTAAGAGAGATATTATCTGCATAATGTAATTTATTTTAGTATCGAACTGTTTTGCTTTAATATAATAATCATTTAGAACAGCTTCATATTTTGGTCTTTGCTCTGAGAATAAAATTTGAAGAATATTAAACAGAAAGAGAAAATAATATAGCATTAAACTTAGCTTTATTTAGCCTTTAGGAATTAATAGCGCAAAGATAGCAATTATTTAACTACCTTTTATAGTATAAAGTATATTTATCAAAGCTAAAGTTTAGAGGTAAAGTAATAGCTTCTAATATAGTTTTATAGTGAGTTTTAACTTAACTATTAAATACCTTAGTTATATGTAAATTTATAAAGTTAAGATTAAACTAATTTGAGAATTAAATTTATAAGAAGACTTATACAAAATGCTAATTCGTCTCTAAAATAATCTATTTTACTAATAAAGTAGTGATCCTTTGGGAATTAAAGCCAAAAGCGATTTCTAACTTATAATATATCTGTAGACTAAGAATTAAGTAGCCTTATAAAGATATAATAATGTAGAGCGAATAAAAGAATATGTACTAGAATGTAGGAACTATAAGTTTTAAGTACTTAATGCAATGCTTTGTTATTCATTTCTTTCTATTTCTTATTCCTTTTAATTAAAGTATTCCATCAGACTTAACATTTTATCTTCAAAAATTTGTATTCACTTTTATGCTAAGATGGATATATAAGAAGGAGTTAGCAGGAAACATAAATGCATTTAGTAAAATACTAAACCAAATTTAATGATATTGTATATAGCTAGATAGCATTTTTGGAAGTATGTGTAATTTTAGCAATGTGATCCTAGTGCTAAATAGAATATAAATAAAGCTTTCTAATTTATAAATAATAAGAATGTGAAGTTACTTCTATATATAAGGGGACTTAAAGTGCAAAAAAGATAACAAATAAATATAAAGTAGTTATAAATATGCTTTTCTTAATATTTACATCTGTTTTTTATATTGAAAAGCTAATAAACTTCTATTAATATTATGTATTTAGTTAGTTCTAGCATTTAACTTAATTATATACAATTCTTAAAATATGGGGTCTTGTCAAGGCTGCGATTCTAAAATGAAGCAAGTGGATTTCAGTTATTTCAAAGTAAAGGATATGTAGCAGTATGTTGAACTAGGATTCTATAAGCTCCTTTATAAACTTTGCCAAGTTCATAAAATTCGGATTAAGATTCCTAGAATTTTTTCTTGCTTTCACGAGTTGCGCTAACCTTTCTACTTCAAAACTACTAAAGAGGGTATGTTGGAAGTGAATGACATATCTGACTATGAAATTTAAAAGTAATTTAGTAGTATCTTTTAAAAGAGGTAGAAATGGCCAGGATTGATCCTTAAAATTGGACTGAATGATCAAAACGCAGATTTGTGCTGGCCAATAATGAATTAGGAAAACGCAATGAAAGTTTGAAAATTCTGCAAACTTAACTAAATTCCATGTGCCTTCCAAAAATATGTAATTCCTTAAGACGGAGTTCCTTAAATAATCACTACTAGCTATTAAGCTCATAGAGAGAAGAAGAAAATAAAGTGAAGACTAGAGTCTTTCATGTTCTAGAAAAGAAAGTTTAATTTGGATAGAACTTACAACAACTTTAGAGATTAAGTATTGCTTGATATTTTTAGCAATATCCTTTCCAAGAAATCTATCTCTAGCACACTCAAACTTGCTAATAAAGACTAATGCAGAAGAGAATTTTGCATTCCTAACTATTAGATTGAAAACAATTGTATATCTTAGCAAATAACTTAGTAAGACCACATTGAACAATTCCTAAGTGATCTAATTCAGAACCTCAACAAGGTTATTTACCAAAATAATTAAAAAATTACACATCTAACCGCAAGTTTTATAGTAGGAAAGAATCAAAAACTTTACTTGATTAACGTAAAATAATGAGGAGTAAATTACTCTAATAGTGCTCAAAAATATTAAGCCTAACAATTAAGTAAATCATAATGGTCTAAAGATTTAGGTTCTTTTTGTGATGAAAGTGTTTAATCTTCATTGGTAATAAAACAGAATTTGAAAGACAGCTTAAACCAAAAAAGTTTGAAGATAACAGATACAAGTAAAATATCTTCTTCTAAAAGAAATAAATCAGAGATTTCATTAAATAAGAAAGATATACAATAAATAGCAAATAAAATGCTTGCCTCTAAATCTAATATTATACTTCTTTAGAAAGTTACTTGTACTAAAAATGAATTGTTACAAGAAGAATCAGAGATAAATACTAAGAAAAATGGTTATGATGGCTAAGAAACTAGCTAAATAGTTTCTTATCCTTAAAAGTAAAAAATAAGATAAAAGCAAAGATAAACTGTTGGGACTCAATTTTTACCAAGTTTAAAAAGAAATTAAAGTATTGACATAGATTTGAATACTTAAAAGATTAAGAAAATTCGCTTAAATGCTAGTTAAGATCTATCGACTGAAATATCTAATACTTCTGTGCAATTAAATTCAAGTATTAGAAACGATAAAACTTCTTAAGGAGTTCAATAAAGATTTCCCAAAGAATTAAAATTTAAGAGATTAGCAAACTAAAATAAAACTTAAGCGCCTAAACACATTTTTCTAGAGTCATAAAGTCCTAAAAAGAAAAATAAAGAGTAGGATATAAACTCGTTTTCCTTTGATTAATCTTAAAACTTCAAAACTCCAAAAACAGAATAAAGAAGATTGCTTTAGAATAAATAAAGTGTTGATTTTGGTATCAATCAAAAATAAAAAGAAAGAAGCACATTAATCCAGTAAGTTAGTCCTATCAATTCAATAGAAGCAAGACAGGGTTAAAATATGGAGATATTTGAAAGAATAAAAAAAAGTAATAAAACCTAAATTTAAAAATAAAAGCAATTTTAGCAAACCCTTATTTCACAAAATGCATCAACTATTATAGAGGAAAACTAAAACAATGATTTTTTTGAGTTGAATCAATTGAGAAATAACTTCCACAAAGCAATAAGCCATAAATAAGAAGAATTAAGAAAGAAGACTTTTTAAGATCTTAATAGAAGCATGGATTCCCTAAAATTGAGGCCAATTCCTAATAGGAGTGAAACAGCTTTCCAAAAGCTGAAAGATATTTCTAGGGAATCAAATTTCGTCGGGATAAAATTAAAATGATTGTATAATCTTAGTCTACTTACGTTTAATTTATTAATTCAAACCATTTCTTTCAATTTAGCTGTAAATTATATAATAAAGAAAATTTAAATTAAGGAAGCCAGATAAGTAATATAAACTTAAGCAGTTCTTAATACTTAATTACACAAATTATTTTACTTTTTGGCTCTGTTGAGTATTATTATAAAGAGTAATAATATATGTTACATTAGATATAATAAAGCTATTTTCATTATGTATTAATAAAATCAGGCTATTTTCAGTTCTTCAATATTTCTGCTTGCCTAAATTTATTTTATTGCTTTTTTTATTTGTAGACTGTATTTTGCACACACTTTAGATCTTTCTCATAATGCTTATTTACTAAAATTTGAGATCATAGACAAGTTTTTAATATATTTACTTAAATTTTTGCAAGTTTATAAAATCTTCAGTTTAGGAAGAAAGTCAATAACTAAAAGGAAGTAGAGATAATTAGCTTGATAACTGTAATTTTTAAATTCTTTAATGCTTCTTTTCTGTTTAAAGATTCAATTTTTATTAAAGATTTCATTTTTTCTACTTTATTTAAATATGGGAAGTTGCATGTGCTGCAAGACCTAAATTAGCAAAACTAAAGTTTAATAATTAAACCATCTGCATATATAGAAGTATAAGCAACTCTAGCTGTTTTAGTTTTTGAGTGAGCTTTCTTAATGTGCTAAAATTAAGATTAAGATTCCTAGGACTTTTACTTATTCCTTCTAAAAAGAGCAGACTATTGAATACTTTACTAATAAGTAAGGCATTTTTGAGTCTAGAAGCATTTCTTCTTAATTTGCTTTTAACTATTTTAGGAGGATTCATGCTAAGAATGGAAATCTTCCTTCTATAATGCTAAAAACTTGCTTGCCAAGATCAAGCCAAGATATATGCTGGCCTTTAATGAATACAGATTAAACAGAATTTGCTTGAGATTTCTGTAAGGTAAATTAAATAGAGTGTCTCTTTCAGAAATTTATAGTACCAAAAGAAAACTAAGCTCACATCATTAAAACTACATGCAAAGTTACAGAAAAATTCTAAACTAGAATTAAAAAGAAAATGGTTTGATAGAATTTGGATAACCACAGTCAATAGCTTTAAGACTAGCATAACTTACGTTTATTTCTAGAAAGCATTTGCATGCAAAAGCCCTAAGAATAATATTATACAAATTGCCTTTCAAGACCCTCTAAGGTCTTAATTTTGTATTAGTAGTTAAATATAAACTTCTTACCATTTTTCTTAAGATAAGGTTGAAGCGAATAAAGTAGACGAAGTTTTAAGAAGGTTGCAAAGAACCTTCAACTTGATATATGGAGAATATAACTAAATAGATAAGATACATGCTACATTTATGTTAAGCAGATCAGGACAAGCTTATTTAATAAATGTGACTGATATCTTCTAATCCTTAATAGAAAACACTAACTAAGCTTTTTAACTTAAGAAACAAAAGTCAATTCTAGATACCAATGAATCTCCGTTATTAGATTAAAACATTAAGTTTCAAGCCAAATCAATGAATGACATGTCATAAATTAATCAATTCAAGGGAGGAAATAAAAAGCGCCAACAAGTATTTTAACTGTATTAGCCTCTTTAGTAATAGGCAACTTAAGAAGTTACATAAAACTTAAATAAAGAGTAGCCCTAAAGTATTATTTTAAAGTCTCCTTAAAAGTGCTTTAGACCAAAAATTGCTAAAATATAAAAATCTAGTGATAATAGTTAAACTTAATCAAGTAGCTCCTCCAAATTTAATGCAAGCAAGTAAATCAACAGTCCTAAGAATGACTCTACTATTTAGTCACCTCAAAAAAGTAACTAAGGATAGCTACAAAAAGTGTAAAGCACTTAAAAAAGCGAGTAATTTTAATTAAGTAAATCAAAAAAGTTAAATAGCTCTTTAGAATATGAACCTTAAACCTGCTAATCTTTAAATTACTCACCTCTATTTAAACAAGTAAGCAAAAGATCGACCCAAGAGCATTCTCCTTTGCTTCATAAACAAAAAACTCGCATATAACTAAATTAATCCTTCCTCCCCGAAATAAAAAAGAATAGTAATAAAATATTAAATTCTTAGTCTTAAAATGAAGAAAGGAAGATAAAGTTTTCTCTTAAGAAAATAGAAACTACTAATAATGCTAAAGCTTAGAAAAATTAAAGTAAAGACATTTATAGTCAAGATGTGAAAAGTGCTACTATATACTAAGATGAAATCTATTAATAGTCTTAACCCAACAAAATACTTGAATAGTAATGGAAAAATCATGCTTCTTTAAAATTAGGGAAAGAAGAGCTTATAATAGAAGAAAAAGCATTTAAAGCTAACTATCAGAAACAAACTAAGAGAGGATTTAAAAATTTGAAAGATATCTGTGAACTAGAAGATGTGATAGTAACTTAATAAGTCAGCATTCAGAAGTTTAAGGATTAAAAAAAAGAATAGAATATTGACTAATTTCATTAAAATGAATTTCCACAATTATAATTTAGTCAATCAGAAGATATAAAATAAGTAGCATATTAAGCAAAAATATTAGATATGCAAGATTCAAAATAATAAATAAGAAAGAAGAGTACATTTAAATTAAAGCTGAGGAAAGTGAAAAATTAAGAACTAACTAATTTTAATAATAATATATAATTCAAAAGTTAATAAATAAGCTCTATACCTTTTTTAGTAGCTACTTAAATAATTTCCAATTCATTTATCTATAATTTCCTTTTACTTTTTATGAGCGATAAAAAACTTAAAATCAATGTTTCAAAATTATATATCACAATTTGAAGAATTTATAACATGATGAAATTTGAAGATATAGTACTTTTCAATATTACAAATAAAATTACAATGATTCTTTCTTTACCACCAAATATTAAAATAATATTACATACACATTGAAGCTTTAAGATTTCACGATAGATTTGAACAGTTTTCAAACTATTAAATATCTATATCATCAGCCTTTCAAAGTATTTTTAATAACTCGTGGATAATTCTGAAAGTACTTAATAATAGTAAATTTTTTAGCCTGTTTAATCTTAATATTAATAAAGCAGTGTATTCACAAAGCTTTTAAAAATTGTTAGAAATAGATATTTAATCTGAAAGCTAAAAAGATTTAATCTAATAACTGTCTTTGCTCTAATGTATAATATATATTACGATTTTCAGTATTGCAATTAGTAATATTAAATCTTAATTTATTATATAGTTCCTCATTTCTTGTGATTATAAAATTAATCCTTCTGTTATGACAATATATTGCAATGGAACTCACTTATTTTTTCATTACTCTGCAAAAGAAGGAAGTAAGTTATAGTAAAATAGTTTAACTTACTTTAAGAGCATCCTAATTCTATAATTACTAAGCAGAGATATCTTGTATATCTGAATTGTTCCATTTCTATTTTATCTTATTAGTTTTATTTAGATGCTTACAAGTTTATTGCTGTTTTTATTCCAAAGTAGTTCTTATTATTAATTAATTAACTGAGGATTTAGTTTAAACTAAACTTATTAATTGTTTTTATGCTTTCAAAAAATTAAGTTATGAATGAAGAAAACTTCTTAAAGGAAAGGCATTAATGATGTTTATAAGACCCTATTCTTTATGAAATTTTATATGGTAGTGTTATTTAACTTGATAGACTAATTGGATTTATAGATTATTTTAAATAATTAAATAAAATGGTAAATATCAGGATATATGCCGCAAAAACTCTTGATATTTAACTTTGCCATCAGATGATTTAGGAACAACTTGTAGTACTTGATCATATTCTTATAAGCTTATTCCTAAATCAGCCTTAAAAAGAGCACTTCTAAATTCATCTAATGTAATTTCCTATAAGCCTAAAGCATCATACTGTTTACATATATTCTCAAAAACTGTCTTTTTATAACCTTGCAGTTGCTATAATTTTTTTCCAACTTCATTAACTTTTCCTGGAGTAGGTGGTAATTGCTATAACATTTATACAGTTCCTTTGTTTAAATTATAAGGATTACTAGACTAAGCAGAAAGATAAGGATTTTACTATGCAGTATTTGGCTTGTATAAGTTTTGAATTGCTTAGTTCTGTGAGCTTAATAAATGGCCTTATTATTATAGTTGCTACTGGCTTTGTTCTTTTCCTAGCATTTGATTTATATACATTTCAGCTCCTATGTAACTGTTTTGCTTAAGATTGAGGATTTATTCTTCAAGAGGCTTTGTATAAAGCTCTTTTATGAAAAATTAGTAAAAGACAGTGTTGTTTTTATTGAAATCGAATATTTCAGCAATCCTTATGCTAGTTTTTTCAGGTACTTCGAAATACATTCATAGTAAATACAAAAACTCAGTTCTAGAAATGATGCCAGATTAGTCTCTGTCAAAGTCTTTGAACATAACCTCTAAATTAATATTCTTCTTACAAGCCATTTCTTTTATTTTCTTATATACATTCTCTAGTGGCTCCTATATTAATTTCTCAAAATCAACTTAGACAAAGTAATGTCTATTTGATCCAGTAAACTGGAAGTTCACGTTCAGTGTTTACTCTATTTGACTAGAATAAGCAGCATTGTTTGGACATTATGTGTTAATTGAATTTTCGTTGAGCATAACTTAGCAAAATTAGCATCTCATAATTGACTTAGCTATAGTTTTTTGATACTTTTCAATTAATGTCCTTCACTCTTAGATTTCTTGTCTCACTTCTTCAGCTTAATAAACCTCTTCCTTTTATTACTAGCTTTTATTTTTATGAAGTTAGTTAATATGAACAGAAGGTTTAAACAGAATTCTGTATAATAGCTCATCTTTAGCTTTGTTTAGTAAGAGTAAGTTTTAATATTTTTCTACCATTTATCTGTATTAATCCAATTCTCTTGGTATGTCTTATAAGGTAAACTCAAAATCTTATTTTACAGGCTTAGCAATAGCTGCTTCGATATCATGCTATAAGGCATTTTAATTCTATAAAAATCAGGCAGGATTCATTTGCGAATCTTAAAGAGAGTCAGAGAGTTATTATAAACGCTCTACGTCTTGTTAAAGCTCAGACAAAGAAAATGACAGCATAGTTTTTTTAAGCTTGACTACATTATTTAATCGTTCTTCAACTTATTAGAATTCCCTTTTGATATCTCTTTGTATTTCTATATAAGTTTACTCTAACTCTTCCATTTAAAGATTTCTTTAATGCAACAATCTAGATAATTAATCTTTTTTTGGTTGAAGTTAAGTATGCTATAAGCTGTACATTCCTTAAATTCTTAGTTTGAAAGCTTATTGGATTTATATAAAAGGATGTCCTTAATGAGTAGACTATACACATTGATCACAGGTTAGTTACTAGCAATTTTCACAAAATTAAGTTACCAATTTTTTATGAAAATAGCATTCAGGCTATTGATAAAGTTCAGGTCTTTAGGAAAGAGGATATTATTATCCATAGTTTTTCTAATTTTACTCTTACATTGAAGTGTCCATTTTACTCTAATCATTTTTTTATTTGCTTCTAGACTTTTTTACTTTCGTTTCTTCTTCTTTTTCAGTTCTAGGAGATTTTGATCTTGATTTCGATTTTGACTCAGATCTTTTCCTTGACTTAATCTCACTTCCGCTTTTAGAGTGAGATTTTGAAGACGATTTTGTTTTTTCTGCCATGTAAATAAATTTAAAAATATTCTTAAAAAATGATAAAACTGCTATAAGTGTAAGTTACTTATTCTATATTGCATTTCTTTCCTTTAATGCTCTAACTAACTCCAACTAGCTTACATTCTCTTACTCTATTAATTAAAAACATTCTTCAAATATCCCTTTTACTCAATAAGCAAGCACCCTTTCCATTAATAAAATAATACTCCTATACCTTTGCTTAATCTAAAGATTTTATTCTAATCTTATTTAAACAAAATTATAGCTTGGAATATAACTATCTAACTATAAAGAGCAATATCTATTAATGCATTTATGATAATAATCTAGAAGCCTAATTAGAAACTTATATCAAATATATAGCTATTAAGTTATACCACTCACTCCTTTAGTCTATTTATTGAATGAAAATAGCTTGATTGATAGCTAGTTATTTATAATAATCAGATATAGGTACAAAGCTGTTATTTCCCAGTTAGAGCAGTTATTTAAAGATAATTATAATGTTGTTCATTTTCAATTTCTAAGCTTATTTTATGCTTGCTTATCAGTAACCAAGCTGCTATTTTAAATTAGTCTAATTTTGCTAACTTTGACATATCAAGCTAAAAGCTAGTGAATAGAGGGAAATTTGATAAGGCTTATTTGAATAAAAATGCTTATAAAGTACTGATCTGCAAATCACAGTCAATAAATATTGATAAGCTATCTAATATTAACTCTCTTAATATCGCTCAGACACTTCCTTTAACTTAAAGCTTACATATTATTACATAGAACTCTATGAATGAGAAATAACTTGATAGATATACAAATAAGGGCTGTAAAGTAAAGCATTAAAGAGTATGATAGAGAAAGGAAATATAAATAGGTAGAATAAAGTAAGGTAAAGGGTAAAATTAAAATATTACTATATTTAATAAAGTATATAAATGAAAAATCAATCCAAGAGAGAAACATCTAAACAGCGCTCTTCTTCTAATAATTCATAAAGTAAACAAGTCAGCTAACTAATGGAAAATACCCATGAAATGGCTATTATAGAGTAGGTAGATAATTCTCAAAAAGAATCAAGATAATCTTTTAATAAAGGAATGGATTCTAGAAAATAATTTTCTCACATAAAATCAAGTTTCGCTGAAAAGATGAACGAAATACTGAATAAAGCTTAGCAATATGAATAAGAAAAAAATTATTAAAATGAAACTAAACAGAATGAATAAAGCATCAACTAGTTATAATAAAACAAGCCATTAAGCTCATAAAATAAGAATAAAAGTAAAGAACAAAAAATAAAAGAATATAAGACAAATTAGTCTGATCCTAAAGAAGATTACTCTTAAGTTAATGAAAAAGAAATGAAGAGCATACAAGAAAATAAGTATATTTCTCCAATGGAACAATTTTAATAAATAGATTAGATTAACTAAGGACCTTAGTTTTGTCTCCGATCTCATGAATAAACCTATCTCAATTATATAGAAGATTTAAATTCGAACGATAAACTTTTTGATTTAAGTAGTATAGAAGGATAATAGGATCTAAGTCACGTAAAGCTGACAAATCCTAACTCTATTTTCAATAACTTTGAGTTTTTTTGTGATTTTATTTCGGGAAGAATTGATAATCAAGCAATGCTATAGAAAATAACGTAAGATTTAGGAGAAAATGTAATCAGAGATGTTATGGAAAAATAATATGTAGATTTGGAGGAAAATCAAGAGATTTTCAACTTTAGTGCTAATGAGCTGTTTAATGCTTTTAACTAAAACTCTAGTAATCGACCTTCTTCTCAATAGTAAGATTTAATTAACTTTTCAATGGAACATTAATAGCAAATACCATATAATCCTAAAGTTGATAGCTAATAAGAAGAAGATGAATCTGAAAATAGTAAAGGAATTAGTTTTAACTAGTTAAAGGATAGCAAATAAACCTTTGGAAAAGAAAGTGAAGATGAAATAAAGTACTCAAAAACAACAAATTCCAAATCTTCACGCTATAGCAACAAAAGTAGCTAAAATAAAGAAAACGAAGATTAAGGAGTACCTTAAGATTTTTAACAATATAGAAACGAGGAGAAATATAACTTACTTCTCAAGAACATTGATAAAGAATATAAAATTTAGACTTCAAAAAGTAAGTTAAAGAACTAAAAGATTATTCAAAAGAAGCCTGAGAGCTAAACAACAAGAGTGAAAAATGAAGAGTATTACTATAGTGAAAAAGATTTAAAAACTACTTAAATGAATAAGGGATGATCTACAAATTCCTAGCCAAAAGAATTCCAGAATAATTATGCTAAAATAAAATAAGAACCTAGAAGACAAGTTAATTTGCCAAACAATTAGTAATTATAATTTGCTAAAGGGAAAAAAATCTAGCCAAGCAGTAAAGGAAGCCAAAAATAATAAAAAAACGAATAATCTGAAGAATGAATAGGTGGGGGATAATTCCAAGACTAACTAAACAAAGAATTTGAAGATTCTCCTAGATGATTGAACCATGTATTAGTATAAATTTTTTTTTTCATTAATAATTAGATAATCTTATAACATCTAAATATACTATCACTCTAAGTTATAATACTTTAATTATCATTAATATTTAAATATGTCAGCTTCTTTTAATTTAGTCATAAGGTATTTTACATCAGTATTTAAGCTTTTACTTTATTAATGTTTTATCAAAGTACTGCAGAAGAATTTTTTATTAAGCCTAAATGATAAATAATGACAGTTTTTATTTCTAAGTCAATAAGATTTATTAATATAAAGCTTACTTTTTATATTCTTCTTCTAAAATAATTACATCCTATAGCTTATTTTTGCATTCCATTACTCTAAAATAATAATTAAATTACTTCAGCTTTGTAAATATGTGACTTAGATCTGTTTATTTATAAGAAGTACTTTATGGAAAAATGATCAAACATACTAGTTTAATAAAGTGAAACTAAAGTTTCCTACTACTTTTATATGAAAATATATAAATATAATTTTGTATAGCAACTTCAGCTGCAAGAAGTATTAAACTAAATATAAATTTAGTCTCAATTTTAAATTAAATTGATTATTATACCAAATATTTCTAGTTATTATAACTTTATAGTAGAAAAGCAGTTATTTTTATAATTCAATTAATTTACTCAAAGTAGGAACTAAAGCTTATAAATATCTAAACTCTTGCAGAGTATTAAAGACTTAATTGATATTGGAAATTTGATTAGAAGGTCTTTAAACTTATGAATCTTAGAAGCAAAATTAAGTAGTTGAAAAATAAAAAGAATAAAGGCAGTAAAGTAGATTGTCAGTTCATTTACAACATTTCTTGCTATTTTTATTTTTCTTTTCAGTTGCTTCTTTTGTTACGGTGAAGCCTCTCTAATTTGTTTTTCGTCTTTTATCTTTTTGACTTAATGCAAGCATGGCTACATTAGTTAAACTTACATTTACTCAAAGTTTCGAAAACTTTATTTAAACCTTCGCCAGTTTTGGCCGATGTTTTGAAATGCTGAATTTTATTTTCATTGCAGAACTTAGCTACTAAGGCTTCTTCAACAGTTCTTTATCCTTACTTATCACACTTATTACCACATAGCACTACCTAAACATGATCTCCTTCTCTTGCACGAAGTTCAAGTAATCAGTTTTTAACCATATTAAAAGAGTCAATATTAGTAATATCATACACAATTATAGCTCCATCTGCATTTCTATAATAAATAGGCTGAAGACTTCTATATTACTCTTATCCAGCAGTATCTCATACATTGAGTTAAATGTTTTAGCCTTCAACTAAAAGTTATTTTTCTAAGTAATTAGCTTGCTTTGTTGATTGCTAAGTTTCACTGAATTCGTCATACACATATTTGTAAGTAATGCTAGTTTTACCTACTCTTCCATCTCCTAAAGTAACAACTTTGAACACCATGCTCTAAGTCTGCATTTTATTCTTTTTATTTATTTAATTCAGAATCCTTTTACTTTAAATCTCTCTAAGCAAAGAAGCCTTAACCATTTAATCGCCAACTTATTGTTTTTACCAAAATAAGGCTCCTAAGCCTAGCCTTTATCTCTATAGTAATAGAGAAATCTCTAAATAGAGTTTATTCTTAAAGCATCTAGTAATTTGCAATACTAGATAGGTATAGAAATAGTCCCATAAGAGAGGAACGGCTAAGTATAATGGTAATAAAAGTAAATAAGTGACTTACTAAGTATTTATATTGCTTAGTGTATCTAGTTTCAACCATTGATTGATTAATATTTAATTAAAAGGCATAAATGAGTTAGAGCTTCAAAGATTAAATTAAAAGCAATACGAGTGAGGAAAAAAAGCACAAGTAGCTAAAGAAAAAGACTTAACAAACTTCTGATAAAGAAATCTTAATTCCTAAGAGTTTTAATATTGATTTTAATAACCTTAATCAAAAGTCACAGCTAAACTAGGATAAAAAAGAAGCTATCTAGTTAAGTAAAAAATTCATTAGCATCACCTCCAAATCTAAATCAAACAAATAATCCTATTATCATAATTTGAAGTAAAATGATCTAATTCCTAGCAAATCTTTTGATTTTGACTGGATATAGAAAGTAAAGCATAAAAATGAAGAGAAGGTAGAGATGGTAAAGTAAAACATAGATAATAAGATAGATAAATTCCTCAAGAAATACGAATTCAATAAAACTAAAATCAACTAAGTAACCAAAAAATTGGAAGATATATCTCCTATTAAGTCTATAGATAAAAATTCTTCTCAAACTCCTTTAAATTAAAACCCTAAATCCTTTATAAAGCATCTATCAACCTTTCAAAACTAAAATGTTTAAACAGATCCTGTTATTATAATTAAAAGTGCTGAAGGATAAGATTAACTTCCAAACATTCATTCTAGTATTTCCTCTAAAAGAAGAAAATCAAAATCAATGAATGAAAAGCTATGGTAGTAGGTAATTCAGGCTAGTAAGATAAAAAGGATGAATATAAAGCAGTAAATAAAAAGTAAAAAGCAGATACTAAGAAGTGAGACCCCAACAATACATAGTAATCTAAAGATCCAAAATACTAACAATGCAAAGCTAAATTTTAATGTCTATGAAAAATACTTGGATAATAACTTTTAATCCCTAAAGGAAAATATAAAACTTAAAATTGATTAAGGAGGTTGATTCTAGGGAAGAGATGAATGAAATCCTTTTAATAAGTAGAAGAATAAGTTTAAGAATGATAAGCCTTAGAAAGGATTTTTTCTAAATAAGATTTAATTGTAAACTTAAAATATAGAACTAGAAAATGCACAAAACCAAAGCTTAGAAATTAATCTATTGTCAAAAAATTCAAACCTAGCTTAACCTGAGCATGATAACTAGTCTAATTAAAAGTCTGGATTGATAATCTAATTTGACTAAAAAGAAGGTAAATATACATTAATTAAAAGGAAGTTCAATAAAAATTAAAAATAAAAATAAATAGCAACATAGCAAAGATAAAACTCTTGAGACACAGAAAGCATTTAGGAGATTGAAAAAGGGCTTTCTAAAGAGTAAAGAAAATAGTAAGTACTAAATAGATTAAATAAATATCTTTTAAAAAAAACGGAATATATGTTAAGATAAATAAGCTATTAAGAAGCCTCTGTAGATTAAAAATAAGAAAGCATTAATTAAAACGACTGAATAGCTGCATTAAATTCAGAGTTTAAATAAAAAAAACTAAATGAAACTTTAAAAGAAACAATTAGACTTTGTGATATGGATGGTGAAGATCTTAGCGAAGCAATTAATCATCATTAAATAATAACAAACAAATGAATTCTAATACAATGTGAAGATATTATCTTCAAACTGTTTAATAAGAAATCATTTGAATTTTAGTAGATTGTGGATAACAAACAAAACTATCAAGAAGATAGTTATTATAACTTGAACTACTAGATCAAAAGCTTAAAAAAAATAACTTAAAAGTTTTTCTAGCGTTTAGAATCGAGAGCTTAGCTTTTACCTGTATAAATTTAGTATTTCCTAAAGAAAACATTTATCTAAGGTAATAAAGTAATGCCTTCAAACTACTTTTCTCAATTTGAAAAAAGTAGACTGGACTCTTCATAAGTAAATGCCTAAATGTAAGTTTTAAATATAGACTAAGAGATTCAATGCTAATAGCTTTCAATATAATAACTAAGTCCTTTATCCAGAATTGTATTCTGAAAATGATTGAACTAAATTTGACTTCGAAATAGCGATAAAACTTGACTATTTTTGCAAGTATAATTTAGCACTTGATATTTAGGACTTTTATTTTTGATAACAGGAACATAAATCTTGATAAACGAAAAATTTTATTTGATCTAAGCGAAGAAATGTTTTAATCAAAAATGAGTGTAAGATTTAATACAGAAAAACTATGATGGAGTAATAGACCAATTATATCCAATTACTAAAATGTAGCTTTTGCTAAATGAATTAGATTGGAACAGTTACATGTATTAACTCATAAGGAATTTTTGCTGTAATGTTATAAATTATACAAGTAAAAGAAATGAATTTTGACTTTATTTATTTAATTGGCATATTTGAAATAAATTACATCCTCCATTTAATTAAGTGAGCTTACTTATAGCTTTAATATGAGCTTATAAAATTTTTCCATCTACTTAAGCTAAATTCTTAAATATTATAAATAAATAAATAAATAAATTTGATTATAGAGCGCGTAGCACCTCGTTGGTGTGCAGCTCTTTAATAAATGTTTCAATACATGTCTATTTCTTCAAGTAAGCCTTCAGGTAATAAAAATTCTTCTCTTATTAGTTCCATATCCCCAACATTTTCTTCTTCAATATCTCTTGTTCTTCTGTCTTCTATCTATCTACGTTTTATTGATTCTTTGTTACAAGCGTCCATTATTTTTTTTACATACTTTGCTAATTTTCGTTTCTAATTCTTTTCTTCTTAATCAAGCTTTTATAAACTCATAAAAATTATCCTTTTCCTGCTCTTTAATCTTTTCCTATTTCTTTTTTTCATTCAATTTTCTTTTCTAAGTATCCTTTTTTTCTTTTTTCTAATATGTTTTTGATATAATCTTTTATTATCAAGTCAGATTTAGCTCTTTTTTACTCTTCTTAGGTTCTAATGAATTTTTCGAATTTTACCGTACCTCATATTATATCAAATAGTTCCATTCCTTGTCTTTCTACTCCTATTATTCTTAACTTTCTAATACATATTTATCTACTTTCTTTGTATTCTGAGCATTTTTCTATGATATGCCTTTCGTTTTCTCTTGCATCATTACAGAAAGGGCATTTGCTTGTTGCAACTAGGTGTCTTTCTTTTAAACAATCCTGGCTTCCATTACATCTCGTTCTTATTCTAAATATGTAGCATATTTCTTCTTTTCTATTTTTATTGTATCTCAGGTAGTTGGGTGGTCCTACTACATATTCATCAAATCATGTTTTTTTATACTGTAGAGTTGTTATTATTTACTCCATTCTTTCTCTATCTTCTACGTATACTCTATGTTCTCAAATTGCACGATTAATGTTTTTCTTCCCTTTTTGATTATTATTACCATCATCTATAAATATAATTTTGTCTTCAATTTTTAATTCTAATTTTATTGTCGTGCAGTATTGTTCAAAAATAAAGTTCTCTTCTTTACTTAGGTCGAACATTAATCCATCTACTGTTTTTCCTTAGTTACCTATTAGTCTGTCTCTTAATCTCAGCGTTTTCTGCCATAGGTAATGTTTAAATTTCATAAACTGTAACTCGTATTCTAGCATCTCATTTTACACTTAGAAAGGGGCATCTTTGATTGCTCTTAAAAATCTTCTCTATATTATTTCTAATTGTTCCATCACTTATTTTCTTACAAATTATTCACAATATGGGATAACTTCTGTCCCATAGCTGAATACTGAGCTTACGAACGTTTTTATCATTATTCCTGCATTATATGGTGTTAATCCCTTATTCATTGTTATTTTACCCAGTATTCATGTTTACATCTTTTATGCTGCTTCTAGTCTGTTCTCCATGTGTTTTACAAAGCTGATGGTCTCTTCTATTATATGCCCTAGGTACTAAAAGAACGTTACTCTTTCGATTCTTAAATTTCCCACCTCAATAGTATTGCCTATATTTTCTCAGTTTCTATTTTCTTCTGCTTTTCATATCATTCATTTTGTTTTATCTGCAATTTCCAGTTTGCATTTTTCTGCCCATGAGGTTAAACTTTTGTTTACTTCCTCTAATTATTCTCATTCACTTATTAAGGATAGGTCATCTGCATATGCAAAACATCCTGCATATATTTCTTGTGTTCATCCCTCTTCGTTTTTAAAGTCTATCGTAATTCATAGCTTTTAATCTTCCAAGCTATGGAGAAGTCTTGCTATTATTAAGTTAAATAGTCTTGGCGACGTTATGCTTCCCTGTTTTAGTCCTTTATTTGTCGCGAATGATTTTGCCATTTATTCATTGATTTTAAGTTTAATTTCTTCTTCACAGTAGAAGTTTGCTAGGAGTTTAATTATCTATTCCGGTACTTTTAGATAGTTTAGGATTTATCATATATCTTTTCTTTGCACCGAGTCGTACGCTTTTTTAATATAAACAAATATTACGAAAACATCTTTTTTGTTCCGTATTGATAATAATAATAATCTCCTTATTAGTTAAGTTACCCTACTGAAATGCTTATATCTAGTCTATAAAACAATCATCAATATAACCTATAATTTACTTTTATTAGCATTAAAGAAATGTAAATTACTAGTTTTACTCTATACTATAAAGGATTATTATGTATCTAATTTTTATCCTCTTATTTAGATCTAAGGGAATACTTATAAAAGGCTAATTCTTTATGATCATTATACATTCTTTAAGTTATTAAGATAAGTAATTAGCTATATAGTTTATTATTACTACTAGGCTTTAGAAATAAGCATTTAGCTTTAAATTAAATAAAAGAAAATCTCAGGTATACTACATATCATAGAGAGATATTTAGAATAGTATAAATTTTATATTTTTAAGATAAACTAAAATCTACTATCATATGAGTAGCTTAACCTCTTTCATCTATTAAGCTTAGACTTTAAGGATATCCTTAGAAAGCTGCTAATATATTAAAATTAGAGTTAAGATTTAAACAAATAAAGTAAGTATTATTGGTTTAAAGTATAACTAATATGAAATAAGAGACTATTATTTAAAACTCTACTGATCAAAGTCCTAGAAAAGCTTTGAGGTTTAAGAAGGAAAAAATAACAAAAGAAATACACAAGTTTGCTGGGTAAGTTCTCAATTTAAATTTACCTTCCTTACATGAAAAATTTACTCCAATGCTTAGTGTAGAGGTTATTAATTAAGCTGAAGCTAATTCTAACTCTTCAAGATGAGAGAAAAAAAGCAAAATAAAAGAAAAAAAGTTAAAGCAGCATAAAGTAATACATAACAGCTAAGAATTTCTTTAAAGCTAGATAAAATGCAACACTGATAGAGATTCAATAAGAGTAAAACCGTTCATCTTCCCATAAATTAATTTGTCAAATAAACTAAAAATAAGCAGATAGAGAAAATAAAGCCTTTAAATATAAAATAGCGATGGATCTGCTTCTCCTAATGAAAAATCTGCCTTTAGAGAATAAAAATTTTAGAAAAATTCTTAAATTTCTGCAAAGTAAATTTAAAAGGCCTTAAGAAGTAAATCTATAGGATTTTCTAATTCAAAACTGGAAAAAACTTGAAATATTAAAAGAATGGACAACGAAAATGGTAGCAAATCATAGAACTATAGTACTACATTTATATCCTAAGCTAAAAAAAGAGTCAGCTTATTTTTTAAAAATTCTAACCTAAATTTAGAGGAAATTTTATCAGGAAAAAACCTAAAAAGAAATTCCTAGAATTATTCCTAAAATTAAAAACTTAAGAAACTAATTAACAGCTTAGGTTATGAATTTTCTAATGATAAAACGATAACTTCTAACTTTTCTGATAACGAATCTGAGGAAGATAACACAGATAATAATCAAATTAAGAAACATCACAAAGCATTCCAAGATTGGCAGAAATAGATTAATGCCTATAAAATTTAGCATCAGCCAGTATTAAGTCACCTAATAAAAAACAAGCAGAACAAGCCTTGATTTTACAAAAAAATGATTTAAGACCAAGAAAAAATAATTCTTAGTAAGCATGTTCGGAAGAATTATGTAAAGCTATGACAGTAAGAAAAGAATGATATTAAGCTATACAAATTTAAAAACTTGAAAGGCTTTACTATTGTTAAACCAGGAGATTTAAGTATTAAGAAAACTTACAATTCAATAATTCATAATCCTGAGAGAATTCAAACTCCGTATGTTTAATTATATGCAGATGAGGTTTGAGAAAGTGTAAAAATGAAAATATATAACTCATCGACCCAAAAAACGATGGTACTGAATCACTTCTAGGTTTTGAAGATAATTTATTGGGTCTATATGATGAAAGTAAGCACTTTATGAAACTTCTATAGCAAAAACCAAATAAGTCTAATTATGCAAAACTCAAGAATCTTAAAAAGTATAATTTAATATATTGCAGACTCATTTAAGTAGAAACTTAAAAAATGCTCAAAAGATGATTCGTTCTCGTACAGTTATGATAAAAAGACTTGTATTTCTTAGATTATTAAGCTTATTATTTAAAGCATTTTTATTTATTATATAAAATAAAAGCATTAATAATTTCAAGCCAATTAAAGGATAGAAAAGTAGCTTATTATTGAATAATTTAATCTTGAAAGCAATAAGATTAAATAGTTTCAGCATGTAAAATGAAGATTGAAGAGAGTTTATTGAAGTATGTTGATTTAATCAAAATTATTTAATTTAAAAATAAAGCAGTTTAAATGTGAATCATTCAGCCTTCTCATCAAGTAATCCTGTCTAGAGAGGATTATTCTATTTGGTAAATTTGACTTTTTTGCTTAAAACGTAAATAATGGCTACAGTAATAAATAACCCAAGTATTTTCAAAAGAGTAAGGACTCCTTCGTCTTCTTCTGTATATAAAGCATTACGATTGATCTTTTTGATTTCATTTGCTACATTTTGATTTGTTTATTGGTCTTTCTAAGCTAAACCTTCATTTTACATGGAAGATGCTTATTAGGTATCTTTTCCTAGCTATACAAATTTATTTTAGAATTCGCTAATCAGTTGAGTTTCACTAAGCTGAGGATTTGACAGTTTAAACTATTCCCATTGAACAATAATATCTTAAATCTTATTCTTTGGCTCAGAATTAAGTCTTAAAATCTAAGAAGTTACGTCAAGGGGCTAGTCACTCCATTCATTAGCGACTTATCTCATTAAAAATGGAATTTGAATAGAAAGGATTAATCCAAGAGCTACGTAAGTCACATGCTCTCTTTTCATTTTTAAAATGGTTGATTAAACAGCTACTAATAAAATTAAAACCTATCATTATAATTTATTTAATGTCTCTTATTTATATTGTCTAGTTATCCATCTATCTCATGCTCTAGCCTATCCTACTTTTATAGAAACTTTTAATTAACACCTTTAGATTTCTAATCCAAATACCTTTCCAGTATTCAATTATTACTATAGCTACAGGCATTATTTTACTGCAATTACTTATAAATCATGCTAGTAAGGCTATTTTAAACTAAGCTAGTTGAAGGTAATTTTAATTAAATTTTAGACTAAATATGATTTTTTATAAAAGAATAAGCTTTAGTTTACTAAAGTAATTAAGCTACTTAGTATAGCTAACTTAATAAGGTATTAAATTGTTTAAATAAAGCTAAAGCTATACAATAGTGATACTTATCACTCTATCTTTGTATTAAATACTAAGAGTCTTCGCTTTGGATTTTCCTATTTTAATTATCTGATTTAAATAGTTTTGATCCAAGTAAAATTCTTAGCAAATGAGATTAATAGGAAGTAATAGAAAGCTTTATTTACTTTCATATTATTTCGTTATATTGCTCTTATACCAGGAAATAGAGATAAAAATTAAGGCTTAAAGTGATTAATTAAATAAGAGATATTAGGTATACTTGAATAACTAATTTTCCTAAAAGAAGCTATAATCTTGGATAGTTTTAAAATAAAAGGGAGAGCTAAGCAAAGTGTTACATTGCTAGTAGAGCTAAATTATACTAAAGAAGCTTTTATTAAGAAATGAGTAAACTAATTGGTAAACCTTCTTCCTTTATAAATGTAATAGCTATTAACATCATAAGCAGTAGTTATAATAAATTTTAAAATTAGCTATTGTATTACTTAGTTTATTCATATAAAGGATTTATAATCCTAATATTAATTGCTTCATATATGCTCATCAGCTTTAAATACTAAATATTCTAGATAAATATTCAAACACTTTTTAAGAATTTTCTTTAGTTTTAAATGAGTCTAAAATTTCATGGTTTACAGAGTAGTGTCCATTAAAGAATTATAGTGTAATAATAATAGTTAACGATAACTAAGAATTTAATAGTTTACTAAGAAACTTCTTCAAATATTAGCAAGGAATATACTAAATCTTATATATAAAACAATTAAAGCTCTATTTAAAAACTTAAACTAGTAATTTTGATAACGTCTATATATTTTAGATTTTAAAGGGGAATACATTGATATGTTTAGAAATATATACAGAACATAAAAGAAGCTAAGAAGATAATTTATTGGAGAGCTTTATGGGATTGCATTAGGAAGGGTGGCTTTTATAAATAATGCAGTTGATTTATTATTTTAAACTTTCCTTAAGAATAGATCATTCTTATCAAATTTTATACAAATATATTATAAATCCTTTCCACTAAAAAGCTAACTTTCTGCTATTTCTAATCAACTACGAACATTCTTATGAATGAAATAAGTTTAATCTGAAATTATAAAGAATCAGCTAATCATAATTAATAGTTGAATGAATTAAGATAGAAGGTAGAGCACACTTATTACTTTAGTTGTTTATTCTAACTTATATAGTTTAATTATATAAATGCTTAGTTTACTGTTAATTAACTAGAACCTTTTAAATGATATGCTTTTGATAGTTTACTTTAATTTATTTGGATTAATTCAAATGAGCTATTAGCTATTTTAATTTAAATCATTTTCCTTACATTAAATGCATAGATTCGCTATCTTATGATTATATTAGCGAAAGAACTATAAAGTTATTATCTTATAAAAGGATTTGAAATTGAAGATAATGCTTATAATCTGGTATATTAGCTAAGGAAGGCTGATTAAAAGAATTGATAGATAAGCTTATTTTTATTTAAACTAATATTGTATAAGTAATCCAGTCTATTCATTAAGAAAGCTTCTATTTTCATATAAGAGAATATCAAATAGTGGATAAAGTTAATTTAAATAAGGTTAAGCTTGCATTATGGCTTAATTTATCAGATAGTTTGGTAGTAATAGCAAATTAAAGAATAAAAGAGTTTCTGAAGCCATGTCATTTTCAAGTCAAATTTCATTTAAAAGAAGTTACTGTTTATTAGTTTAAATTAGATATGTCTATTGTGAAGAATACCAACGTGCAGAAGAAATCTCCTTCAGCATTAATCAAAGACTAGAAGTCGGGAAAATCGCTTATGGACAGATATGGAACACCAGAAATAGTACAGTTTCTGAACATAGCTGATTTTTCTATTTACCCTGATTCACAAGTTCCTATTGACTAACCGTTATTTTAGCCTGATCCTGTTGTAGTCCAGTTTTCAGATTATGAGCCTTTGCAATAGAAAGAAGGTGTTTTGTATTTAAGAAACAAAGACAAGGTAGCTAGAAGAGTTAAAATAATATAACCTGATTCTCGCTTATTTTCAGTTTAATTATATTAGCAGAGCAAGACTCAGACAGTTAAAAAAGGCAAAAAAATTTAGTAGTTGAATAATGAGTCTGGAAGTAAAGTGGCCCCAGGAATGACTGTATCATACTTAATAAAATTTATTCCAGAAGCAAAGGTTGATTATAGTTATGATTTGCTTGTTGTTACTGAGAGAGAAAAGTTTATAGTTCCTATTAAAGCTGTTGGATAAAGAGCTATGATTGATTTTCCAGACCATGTTGACTTTGGTGTTTGTCCTGTCAAACATAACAGTAGCAAACCTGTGATGATAAGAAATGTAGGCGAAAAGCCAACTAAATGGAAGCTTAAAATACCACCACCATTTTCAGCTGAAAAATTAGAAGGACTTTTAGAAATAGGATAAATTGAGTAGCTAGCTTTATTCTTCCTACCTTAAGAAAGCAGAATTTTTAAAGGTGAAATAATCCTTTAGTATGATGGCTTGGAAGCTTATATTACTACAGTTGGAGAAGCTCATAATGATTCTAATGTCTATCTATCCAAGAACTATATTCCAATGAAAGAAGCTTATATTGACTTGACTTCTCAATCTTCATTCAAAATTGTCAACAAATCGAATGTTCCTGTCGAGTTTGAGTGAAGAGCATTTGCTAATGAAAAGGAAGAATAAGAAAAGAAATAAAGACTTTTACTTCAATTGGCTTAGGAAGAAGCAGAAGAGAGAATGTTGATAGAAGAAAGCCTCAACGAAAGTAGTGGAGATGAAAGTCTAGATTCAGATGATTCTTGGGATGAACTTGAATGCAGAAATATGCATGAAAGAAGACAAATGAGAGCCCTTTTAACTCTTGACAGAAAGTATAGAAATATTAGATAAGCAGTAGAAGAAGATCTTATGCTCTTTTAAGACGATATATTCAATATAGAGCCTCAGGCTGGTAAAATTTGGCCTAACAGTGAACTTAGTATTACAATTACTTTTCGTCCAAAGGCTGCTTTGCATTATGAATGTACTGCTTACTGTAATGTCACTTGTAGTGAAGAAAGATTACCTCTTTAACTGGTTGGAGAAGGTATAGGACCAAAAGCTCAAATTGGACCTCAGACTGATTATGATATGGGTGATGTCCCAGTTAACTGTCCTTAGAGACAAGAATTTACGATAGAAAACAAAGGTGCAATTGAATGTATGTTTAAATTAGCTCCTTATGATACTCCATTCGGAAATAAATTCACTTTTGATTGCGAATCTGGAGTTCTTGCTGTAAAGGAAAGTAAAATAATAAATGTTAATTTCCAAAGTGATTTACTAGGAGAATTTTGTGAAACTTTTAGATTCTAACTATAAGGATCAAGCGAAATGCTCAGTATCACTTTCAAAGGTCACGTCGTAGCTCCAACTTTCAGCTTTAATAAAGAAAAAATAGACTTCGGTGACGTTAGTTATAATCAACTTATTCGTGAGATTATCAAGTTGACAAACACATCTGATGTTGGATTTACCTTTAATATTAGAGTTCCAGGAGATGGAAAACTAACTAAGAAAGAGTTTGATATAATTCCTTCAAGAGCTTTTCTATAAGCAAATGAAACATGCACCATATAGATAGACTTTATATCTCAAACAGTAAAGAAATATGATATGGTTTTAGTTGTAGACATTGAAGGAGTAGGTCAGGATATGCTTGCTATTCCTATTAAAGCAGAATGCCACGTCCCTGAAGTGTAAATTATTCCCAAGGATAACTTAGAATATGGTCATATTTTCCTTAGATTCCCCTGCTATTAATTCGTAGAGCTATTTAATAAAAGCAAACTAAGAGCAAAATATGAAGTTCTTCCTCAAGAAGAACAAAGTAAATTACTAGCTATTTATAAAGCAGAACCTTAGGAAGGATATATAGAACCTGGAGATCATTCAGAAGTTAAAGTTACATTAGAAGGATAAAAGCGAGGACAAATTAGAATTCCAATTTACTTCAAAGTGGTAGGAGATTCGCAGCATCCTACAATGCTTACAATAAATGCAGAATGCACAGGACCAATAGTAAAAGTTCTTACTCCTGAAATAGATTTCAGTAGAGTAGAAGTATTAAAAGATGTGAGTAATCAAATAAAATTACATAATAACTCTGATATTCCTGCTAACTACAGAGCTTTTACTAAAAAGAGAGATAGCATTTTTAGAATACCTGAGAAGTAAGGAACTTTACAGCCAAATGAAACTAGAACTCTTGAAGTAATTTGCTGCGCAGATGAATGCATGGCATTTACAGAGCAACTGCATTTCAGTATTACAGATGGAAAAGATGTGGATGTAATGCTAAAAGCAAAAGGATTTGGCGTTACTGCATATTGTAAGGATAATTTGAAACTTATTGATTTCGGTACTTAGTTTACTTGCACAAAAATAGAGAAAACAATAATAATTGAAAATAAAGGAAGGAAACCATAAAAAATATAATGGAATAGAGTTAGAGGAGGATTTGTAGATCCTAATAAGGTAAAATAAGATAAAAATAAATCTTCATCCAAATCTATAATTGAAGTCTCTAAAGTTTAATCTTAAGAAGAGAAAAAAGAAAAAGGCAAGGAAAAAGGTAAAAAGGGAGAAAAAGGAGATAAAGAAAAGGAAGAGAAAAAGGAAAAACCATAATATGTATTTTCAGTTTACCCTGAAAGTTATGCCATTCAAACAAAACATGCAGTTAAATTCAAATTCATTGCTGATGCCGCAACTGCTGCTACTGCATCAGAAGGCTTTTTATGTACTTCAATTGTAGGAAATGACAAAAAGCCTAAAAATATTTACGAAACTGTAATGACTGGAGAGTTCATTGATCCAATGCTATAGTTTTCGGATAATTTATTATCTTATAAGTACATATGGAAGAAAGATGAGCCAATTTTACCTCTTTCTAAGGATCTTGAAATACTATCAGTTACTTAATTGAACGTTAAGTTCTTAGTAAAAGTTTAACCTCCATTTTCAATCACAGGACCTGAAGAATGTGAATTAGAGCCAGGTTAAAGCATTCGATATAAAGTAGATTTTGATCCTGGTAGATATGACAAAAGATCTTGCGAAATAAAGCAGTAACTGTAAATTTAGCACATCAATCATCCAAGAAAAGATGCAGTAGACTTGTTTGGTGAAGTAGTATATCCCAATCTAAGCTTTGATTCTTACGAAATAGATTTTGGAAGCATTTTAAATGATACAAGTAAAAAGATGTATATAAACATTAAGAATATTACAGAAATCGATGTTAAATATGAATGGTCTCTCGTTTAAGAAATGATTGTAGATTAAGATTTTGATTAGGAGTCTGCTACGACAGCAGAATAACTACCTTTAAATGAATTTTTTGATATATTGCCAATTAGAGGTCTTTTAAAGCCAGGTGAAATGGAGTAAGTTGAATTCGTTTTTAATGCTTAATCAGGAATATAACTTGATACAATTGCAACTTGTTCAGTAGAAGGTGGTCCAGAATATGAAATAAGACTCATCGGATAGGCAAGTCATGTTGACTATAAATTAAGTTGCACAAATCTAGATTTTGGAGAAGTACAGTTCAACGAAACTGTTTCATAAGAGTTTTTCATTGAAAATACAAGCAAAGTAGCATTCTAATTCAACATTAGTTTACTTTCATTATCCAGACCCGGTATTATTGAAGTTTAACCTTCAATTGGAAAAATTGCTGCTCAAGAAAAATAGAAGATATTAGTTAGACTTTTTGCAGGAATTCCTGATTAAATATGTGAAAACTTTATGGTAGAAGTTGCTCATTTTGCTCCTGTTTCATTCTAAGTCACAGCAACTGGAACATATCCTGGATTTGTGCTAGCTTTGCCTAGAATAGAAGATGCTAAATTCTAAGAAAGATTGGAAGCTGCTTCCGCTAAAATACTTAGCACTAGCCAACAATCCAGTTATGCACTTCCTCCAAAAAGTTAAAGATCAAATGAACATTCATCATATCCTCCAGAACTTGAAGCTGAAATTGATAGACTATTTATGTGTGAATCATTAACAACCATTCTTGATGACTTATATGTAAGAGGTTTAAAGCCTCTATTTGACATACCTAAAACTCCAAAAGAAGGAGGACCAGCTCTTTCAAAAACATAGAAAGCTCCAGAAGGTTATTCTCCTGTAAAAGTAGTGGTTGGAAACTGGCTTTGTAACTTTGGTTCGATTGTATTAGGATAGAGCAGAATGAAAAAGTTTAGACTTTTTAATATTTCAAATTCAGTCCTTTAATTGGTGATTGACTAGAATATGTTAAAGAATGCTGGGTTTTAGATGGAACCATCTAAAATAAATAAACTTGGTCCTAAAGAATCAATTGAAATAAAAATGACTTATTAGACTAGAAGATCTGCACCTCTAGGAATCAACAAAACAAACTGCTTCGTTGATGTTAAAGGTGGGCTTACTTACTAGATGACACTTTAAGCAAATTTAACTATTCCTGATATCTAACTTTCAACAGATTTCTTGGATTTTGGAAAGGTATGTGTAGGTCATCTATGCTTAGGAAAAGTAAAATTCTAGAATATTAAAGATGTTCCTTGTGAATGGAATTATATAGTTAAGCATGTAGCTACAGGTTTAGGTCCTAAAGATCGTGACTGGGAAAGATATTAAGTTGAACCAAGTAGCGGTGTTCTATAACCCAACTAGAAGTAAGTAGTAGATATTCTCTTTGTTCCATCTACGGAAAAACTTATTGCGGCAAAATTAAACTTCAGAGTGAAAGAAAACCCAAATTAGAAGCAGTTAAACGTAAAAGGGCAAGGTATTCTATACAAACTAGAAATAATTCCAAATGCACTAGTAATGGGACCTGTTTTACCATATGAAATCAGTCAACACTTAATCGAAATAAAAAATACCACTGAGCTTCCAATAGAGTTCTTTTGTGTAGAATTTGATTCGAAGTACAAAGAAGAGGAAGAAATGTTAAAGGAATTTTATAAATTTGAAACTGAAATATTTGATATGAAAAAACTTTCATAGAAAGGATTAGGAGATAGACCAATTTTAATGACTCCTAGACACCCTGGAGATCCTCTATGGAAAGAAGTAGTAAATAATTACGAAAAGAAGAAAAAGAAATAACTTAAGGATTAAAAAATCTAAGAAATGAAAAAGAAATTGGAATCTGAAAATCCTGAAGAATAGCAATAAGCAAAGAAATTCCTAGAAGAGATTTAATTGGTAGGAGACGATGAAGAAAGCGTTACAATTTCATATCCATAGTATATACCATTAAGAGAAAGATTCAACATCATAGTACATGGAAAACACTTAACTGGCAAAACTACTTTTTCATAAAATCTACAGAAAAAGCATAACCGCGCTTTGATTAACATTGACTAGCTAATTTAAATTTTACTGGATTACCTAAAAGTAGAAAATCCTATTTGCTCCACATAATAACTTGAATTAGCTCAATAGATTCAGAAGAATTTAGACTAACTTCATTCTGCTTTTGAAACTGAAAAAGAAGAAAGGTAAAAAGCAAGGAAAGGTAAGAAAAAGATAGAAGATGATCATGAATTCGTAGAAACATTTTACATTGACGAGAAGCTAATAAAATAAGTTATTGATGATAAGTTAAAAGGTCCTGAATGCAATGCTGGTGTTATTATCGACTCTTTAGATAGCAAATATTGCTAAAATCCTCTTAAAATGGCGAAAATAATAGCTGAAGCATTAAGTAAACAGTAATTAAGGCTTGTATTTTTAACAGATGACTAGCACTTAATCTAAATTGAAGATAAACCAACTGAAGTACAGCCTGAAGAAAAAAAGGTTTCACCTGCTCAAGCCAAAATAAGTTCTTCTGAGTAAGTAGATGTAGATGCTTAATATATTGAGCTACTTAGATGGTTCAAAGAAGCTTAGCAAGAAGAGAGTTATGAGGAGATGAAGATGACTGAAAAAGATCTAGAACATGAAAAGCTAGCACAATAAGATAAATCAACTGATAAACTTCCCGGTTAAGGAACTTAAGATAAATTAACCAAAGATAATAAAACTTAAGAATAACTTTCAGCATAGTTATCGTAAGAAATTTCAGGAATAGCTGGTGAAGGAGGATAATTTGACTAAACTGGGCCAAAATATGCCTACAGATCTTTAGTTTATTGCCTTCCTTTAACAATAATTCCTCCATAAGATTAAGAAATAGTTTTAGAATAGCCCTAAATTACAGAAGGTATGACTGAAGAAGAAATATAATAGCTTTAAACCAAGTATAATCAACAAAAGGAGGCTCTAAAATAAGATAAAATAATGCAGTAGTTAAATGATTAGTTTGAAGAGCTTCTAAAGAATGTACCTGCACCTGTTTTCCCAGATCCAGATACTATTCCTCTTCCTCCTCCATAAGTAAAATAAATCGTATATAAGCCTAAAGATAGAGATGCCAAATAGGGTAAAAAGTAATAAGCAAGTACATAATCTCTAGCTATTTAAAAGTTTAAAATTGGAACTCCTATTGTACACCAAATGGAAGACTAAGAAGTGGAAGAATAAGAGCTTTAACTTGACTTTAACAAAACTAGATGGATTGTTCCTCCTTATAATAGTCAGGAATTATATCTTTAGTTTTAGAGCAAAGAAATTGGAAATTTCGATCAAGTTTTCAATTTTGAAATGTGCTAAGGCAAGGAAAAACCCATTACTTTAAGTGTGTAAGGTATCTGCGATTTTCCTATGATTAACAATAATTATTAAAACTTATTCATGAAGAGAAAAAGAGTAAGACCTACTGACGGAGTCATAAGTCATCATTTTATAGTTTCCGAGAATAAATTCGAATTTGGCCCTTTGCTCATACATAAGAATCCTGAAACTCGTGGTACTCCAGCAGCTAAATAAAATTCAGATGTTATTAGAATAAGTAATTGTGGAAAATATCCACTCCATATTGATTTTGTTCTTCGCTCATCTGCTCAAGAACCAGGAGTTGATATTGCTAACAATCCGTTTATTATGGAACCCGAATCCTTAGATTTAGAGATAGATGAAACTTAAGAACTTAAGATATTCTCGTTCCCTTAAATTAATGGAAATTTCACAGATGAGATTATATGCCTCGTAAAGGATAATCCAAATCCCGTAGTCATACCAGTATAATGCTAGGGGGAGTCACCAACTGTAGAAGTAGATACTGATGTAGTTGAATTCCAGCGATAACTTCTTTAGTAAACAACTGTAAAACAACTTACAGTCAAAAATGTATGTAACCTACCTGTTATTTGGAACTTAAAGAATACTGAAAACTTGCCTGAAGAACTTAAGATTAGCCAAATCGAAGGAAGACTGAAACCAAAAAGTGAAATAGTTCTTGATGTGACTTTTAAGTCCATTTAGCAGAAGAAATTCAACGAAAAAGTAATTTTAGAGGTAAAGGATTGCGAAAACTTGAATCAAAATTAGGACCCTAAGCCAATTCAAATTATAGCTGAAGCCTTCAATATTACAGTGGGCATTACATTCAACGATCCTGATGATATTCTAAATTTTGAAAATGTTAAAGTGTTTGAGGAAAAGGAAGAAACATTTTACCTGAAGAACAATGGTATGTATGATGTTAAATATAAGTTTAATATTACCAAGAAGTAAATTAGAGAAGTTTTTACTATTGATCCTATTGAAGGAGTTCTAACACCTAACTAAGAGTAACCAATTAGCGTCACTTTCAAAAGCAATAAAGAAATGAAGTTCAACACTAAAGACACCAAATCAAGGAAACAAACTAGCGATATAATTCTCTAAATATTAGAAGGAAAGACATTAGAACATTTTGAAGAAGTTCCTATACATTATAATGTAAATGCTGTATTTTCTAAATTTTCAATTAATCCCATTAGAAACATTAACTTTGGTCCTGTTTAGTTTGAGGATAAAAAAATTAGAAATTTTGAAATTAAAAATGAAGGAATTTTCGAATTTAACTTTAACATATATGAACTGATTGATGGAAAGGCTCCAGTTAAAGAAGAGGAAGAAGTAAAACCTAGTGGTAGAGGAGCAGGTAAATAAGAAGCCAAAGATTAAAAGAAAGGAGGAAAAAAAGATTAACATTTGGCTTAAAGTGTTGAAATTGGACAGTTTGTTATAGCTCCATCTATTGGTACGATTTAACCAAATCAATCTGCATTAATTGAGGTACATTTCAATGCAACTGGTGCAAAATTATATACAAAGTAATTGGGAATTGATATTTAAAATAGAGATCCATCACTATTTCCAGAAGGCATTCCATATGATCTAGCAGGAGAAAGTTGTATTCCTGGAATAAACACTTGGGATTTAGACATGATTTTTGAGGAATAGACAGTTATAGCAACTTTGGACCCAAGTGCTAATGCTAAATAAATTCATACTTCTAATGTATTTGCATAGGCTGAAAGAGTATTTTTATTTGGAACACTAATTGCAAGTAAACATCCAGAGGGAACAGTTGAAAAGTTTAAAATAATGAACGCAAGCAAAATTCCATGCACAGTGAACTTTTCAGTTAAACCAAGAACCTCTTCTAAATCTGAAGGCTTTGATTTTGAAGTAGCTCCTTCGCAAGCTAAAATCCCTCCTCATGAACATATATATGTGAAGTGCTCTTTCAAACCCAAAAATATGATGGCTTATGGAGGAATTTTTGAGGCAATAGTTGAGAATGGATAATAAAATCCAAAGACTGGAATATTGAAATTTGAGCTTAGAGGAGAAGGAACTCTCCCAACTGTTACTGGATAGAATACTGCATGGACTGAAGATGGAAAAGCTTTAATAAGATTTAAGAAAACAAGATGTGGTAAGAGATCAGTCGCAAATTTCTCCGCTAAAAACGAAGGACTAGTTCCTGCAACAGTTCGATTTGATAATCTTCCAAAAGAGAACTTTGCATTTATGGGATCAGTAACTGCAACAATTGAGCCAAAAGCTTCTAGAACATTTGAATTTGAATTTTTCCCAAAAGAGCCAGGAAAGCATAGAGAAGAAGTTAAGATGTCGACAATACACAATCCTTATGAAAACCCTTTTATATGTTTAGAAGGAGAGGCTTATATAGAGGATGTTTCCTTTGAAAATCTACCTTTTGATTAAGAGGATACACTTAAATTCGGAGATTGTGCAGTAAATTAAGAAAACTGGACTAAGTTTAGGGTTACAAATCATACAGAAAATGTTATCAAATTTGTATGGCCAAGCTTGCTATAATAAATTCAATTTTTCCCTGGTATAGGACATCTTTCAGGAAAATCTAGCATGGATATCAAAGCTAAGTTCTTGTCAAGTGAGCCTCTTTCCTTGAATTAAGCAATTTAACTTAATACCTAGAAAATTAAACAGAAAGGAGCTACCTTTGAAAGCTGGAATTCTGAAGAGACAATTACTTAAGTAATAAGTGAAAAGCAAAAAAGATAAAATCAAAGAAAAAGAGAAATGGAAGAAAAACTAAGGAAGGAGCAAGAAGAACTATAGGCTTAATAAGCAGCCAAAAAGCAAAAAGGAGGTAAAAAATAAGTAGAAATAGGGGAAACACCTAGAATTTAAGTTTAAGTTGAAGACTCTGGTGATGAAGAAGGAGAAGCAGTAGAAGTTGAGGAACCAAAGTCAGAGCCTGATTACTAAGCAATGGATAATAGTACGAAAGAAATTCCGCTTAAAATCCAAGCAACCTCAGATTGGAATAAATACTCTTGTGAAATAAGAAACTTAGTTTTCAAACCAACTTTGATGTTTGCAGTAAGATCCCATAAATTTAACTTGAGAAATGAAAGTAACATTGCTATGAAATATAAATTCAAAATTTGTAATATGGATTCTGGTAAATTGGATGCAGGTCCTTATTAAGTTTTACCAAGAGAAGGTACTATTGCTGCTTAGAGTGACGAAACTGTTACTGTAAAATTCGCACCCAAAGAAGTAGACGAAAAGAATAGCAGATTACTGGTTTGTTCTATATCTGATTTAGATCCTTCACTAGAACCATTAGTTATTGAACTAAGAGGTAAATCGGAGCGTCCTGTATGTCACTTTGAATTGCCACCATCTAATTATAGAGAGAAAAAAGCTTAAGATATGACTCCAATTGACTCAAATCTCTTAATTATTGAATTTGAAAGCTTAGGTACAAAAGTAAAAAACACCAAGCGTTTCTATGTTGTTAATCCAACTTCATAAGGGTATGAATTCGAATGAATATGTACACAAGAAGATAGAAGATTCATCTGTCAAACTCAGAAAGGTCTCATATTAAGTGGTAAAAAATTCGAGATGGTATTTGAGTATATTCCTGATTAAATAGGAACACATGAAAGCTATTGGAGTTTTAAAATACCATAAGAAGGAATCAATCAGTAATTTTTAGTAGTTGGTGTTGTCAATGAACCCGTTGTAGAGTTCCAAAAAGGTAAAATTAGTTTTGGTGCTTTATTGATAGGAGGAAAAGCAAAAGAAATAATAAACTTGGTAAACCAAGAGCACATTCCATTTTCATTCACATTCAACAAAAATAGTATCTCTGGTGAAGAGAACTATGCAGATTCTCTTTAAGTCACTCCTTAGAGTGGTGTTGTAAGTCCCAATTCACAAATTCCTATTGAAATTATTTTCTCACCTAAAATTGAGCTTGAGTTCAACTATAATTTGATTTGCAACATAAAGAGAAAAAATAGACCTTTAGTACTTAACGTAAAAGGAGAAGGTTATATTATTAAGCATAAAGTCTTCGTAGAAAATACTCCTATTACATACTTAGATCCTTTCACTCTTGAAATGGAATAAGTATTTGTGAATGAATCATTCTCTAGAAGGGTTTATTTACAGAATTTAGGACAGTTTAATTTCGATTTTTCTTGGAAGAAAATAAAAGCAAGATATATTGTTATAAATCCTGAGCAAGGAACTGTAAAAAAGGGAGAGAAATTTGAAATTGAAGTGAAATATAGTCCATAAACTGAAAATAAGTTAAACGCTAGAGTCCAACTTAGCATTGTTTCAGGACCAACTTATAATATTAATATCCTTGGAGGAGCAAGGAAACCTGGAGTTTCCTTAAGTTTTACCTAGTATGATTTTGGACCTTGCTTCGTACTAAGATAGCCTATTCCGAAAATGGTAGTCTTAGAAATGGTAAATAATGATAGCATGGCCATTTCAGTTGAAACTAATTTTATGCGCTTACCACATTTAGATGTTTAACTATCACCTGGCCAAGTTCTATTACCCTCAACAACAACAGAACCTAAGAAACTAGAGATCCCAATAGTATTCACACCTAGAGAAATAATGCAATACTAATAAACAATAGAGTTTGACTTTAACAATGTACATAAAGTACAAGTTTAAATTAAAGGAGAAGGTTGCCCTCTTAAACTTGAGCTAGAGAATCGTGAGTAAGAGCAAATAGACTTTGGAGTTATAAGAGTAGGAGGTGACTTAACCAAAACAGTAAATTTGGTGAACAGAAGTAAGAAAGGTGTAGAATTTATACTTTTAGACTAAGCAGGAGATTTAATTAAAAACTTTGTGACTTTTGCTCCAAGTAAAGAAGTCTTTTTGAAGCCAAAAGAAATATTGCCAATTGAAATTAGATTTAAACCAACTGAAAGAATCCCTGGATTTAAGCGAGATTTATCACTTTAAATTATAAAAAGTGAAACAAGGAAAATGCTTAGTATTTAAGGTGTCTGTCATGGTATTGAATTGAAACTTATGGAAGAAGTAGTTGGTTTTGGAAGTGTTGTTGTTAACTCATAAACAAGCAAAAAAATTCAACTTGTTAATTTAGGTGACGTAAATGCCAGATTTTAATGGGAATCTGGACCATACCAGCAATATTTTGATATCTAACCTAATAAAGGAGTCTTACCTGCTCATGAAGATATGTACTTCGAAATTACTTTTGCTCCTAATGCAGTGGATGATGATATTAAATTCACGAAAGTTCATTGTAACATTGAAAACTCAGATCCTCTGCTTCTTTCATTAATGGGACGTTCAGTTCCTTAACCTGCAGAATAAATAAAGGAATTGAAATTTGATACAATAGTTAGATAGTAGCAAGTTTTGAAAGTTTAAATCAAAAATCCTACTTAAAAGCCCTGGAGAATTAATCCTTCTATTTCCACTACTTTGGAAACTACAAAAGGATATTTCAAAGGACCTGCGGCTTTAGATATTCAGCCAAATCAAACTTCAGATTATGAAGTTAAGTATTAGCCAATGACTATGACTAAAAAAGAGTAAGAAGGTAAACTTGTAGACCATCCACATGAAGGTGCTCTTTTCTTCCCACTTCCTGATGGGTCAGGATTACTTTACAATTTGATTGGTATAGCTAGAGAGCCTAAAGCAGAAGAAACAATTGATTAGGAAGTTGTTAGTAAAACCCCTTCAATTACAAATATCAATGTAAAGAATTGGCTTCCAGTCACTTAACGTTTCAAAGTTAGTTGGGTATAAGAAGGTGAGGCAGTTTAAAGCACTCTTTTGAGAGGAGCAAATACAATTGACGTTCCAGGGAACTCAGTAAAAGTTTACAAACTCAATATACTTGCCCATAAGACAGGGATAAACAAATTCAATATAAAGTTCTTGAATGAAAATAGTAATGAATATTAATTCTTTTTGCTCAATCTAAAGATTGTTGCCAAAGATAAAATAGCAGCTTTCAAAATGGAAACTCCAGTAAGAGAAACAGCAATCAAAGTAATTACAATAGAGAATCCTTTGTAGAAGGAAATTACTTTTTCTAAAATCACATGTGATAACTAAGCTATCATGCTTCAGCCTGATTAATTAAAAATTGGAGCTAGAAGTGAGAAAGGATTTGAAATTCATTATCGTCCTTTGGTAGTAGGAGATTCTAAAGCAAAAGTTATTGCTACTAGTGAAGATTTAGGTGACTATTTATATGAGTTGACATTAAAAGCATTATAGAGTTCTTAATAGAGATCAATGCACTTTAAGACTTCTTTAGGAACTGAACTTGTTTAAGCATTCAGATTTACTCATTTCCTTAAAAAATAAGTTCAATATTAAGCTAAAATAGAAACATTAACAGGAGGAGCTTAGGAATTCTTTGTTGATAAACCTAACTGTGATGTAGGTATCGCCGAAAGCTATGAAGGAATAGAAGGAGTCTGTGATGTAAGGTATGAACCTTGTAATTTGCGCGCTAGTAGAGCTATTCTGACACTAACTCATGTAGAAGGTGGAACATATACTTGTTTATTAAACGGTCAAGCAACAGCTCCAAAACCATAAGGCCCTTTCAAAAGCACTGTAAAAGGTCTAACAATAGATTTCAAAAATCCTTTTGCTGAAGATAGTGAATTTGAGTTTAGAATTGATAATCCAAGTTTCACAACTGCAATGTAAAAAGCAAGTACAAAAATACAAGTAATATTTTTTATTTCAGGCTAAAAAATAGATACAAGTGAACATAGCTTATAAGTAGGTGGAAGGTTATCCAACTACTGGAAGATTAATAGTATCAACAGGTGACTTACCACCTTGGATATATTACTTGACTGGAATAGAATGATGAAATAATACATTCACTTTTATAAATTTAATATATAAAATATTACCTTTCTACCTTCATCTCTCCATTATCGTATTTTTAGAACGATATTATCTCTTTAAACTATCTATTTGTTCTCATCTCTACTATAAGCTATGTTAAATAATATGCAAAGCATTATAATAAAAATAGTTAGTCAGAAATTAAAAATAGCATCAATTGAATAGCGAAAAAACGATAAATAGTAAAGGATTAAGTATCATTAAGATATAAACTTAGTATAATATTATATTATTATACTAACTTCTCTTGGTAGGAAAGAACTTGCTTTTGATTTCATATATCAATTAATAGTTACTATAGCACTAATAAGTTATATCAATATAGATGATATAATACTTGCATATATTGACATGAAAAAAGATTTAAAGAGCTAGTATCAAATAGAACAGTTAGATAATTAGAAGTTTAGATATAAGATAAAGGATTTATTAGAACGAATATTACATAAACTTTATACCATCTTAGCTTTACTATTTACCTTCAAATTTTTAAGTTTATGCTTCTTATTTCTAGAAATCATTTGATAGATTCCTTACAAAACAGTTCTTGTTTAATTTTTATCTTTTAAAGTAATTAATAAACTCAAAAGCTATTTGAAGCTTCTATTTAAATAGATAAGCAGTAACTTGATAAAAGCTTAGGTAAGTTAAATATGAAATTAAAGCTTCTAATTTTAAAATAAATAAAGAGCTGAATATTTTAATCCAAACTTAAGGAGTAAAATAAAGTACAATATCTCCATTTAATTTCCTCAAAATTCTCTTTTTCATTCTAAATTAATCTAATTTTAATATTTAGTCAGCATTATATATATAATAAGAGCTTAAACAATTTTTTCTTTAAAATAAAAGAGTGAAAATCAGTTTAATTGGTAGTTCTTTCATTATAAAGCAGGAAAAGATAAAGATCCTAGAAATATAATTTAGTTAGCTTGCAAACAGTAAGCATACCTTATTTTCTAATTTTAAGTAGAATGGGAAAAAGAAAAGGATAATAAAGTATAAGGTTTGCATCAATATAAGAGTAGATTAATCTATTAATACTAATGCTTATTGTTATAATAGGAGAAATTTTAAATAGATAAGAGCAAAAATGAAGTAAACTTCTTCTTATATCTTAGCTTTATCATATTTAAGCTTTAGTTAATCTAGTTCATTAAAATACCTTCAATAAAGCTGTCTATTGCAAATAATATGGCTGGGAAATGTTTAAAACTAGTATTAAATATCTTTTTATATAAGCTTGAATTTAAGATTTTTATTTGATTGATATAGTTTCAAGGAGCTAAATATTAAAAAGGTTAAATTTAAATGGAGTAAAGTAATGCAAACTAAAAAATTGTATTGATTGGAGATTCTACAATTGATAATTTAGTATGGGTTGAAAGTCCTAAATAATCTATTCCTGAAATATTAAGAGCTACAATGCCTGATTATAGTATTATCAACTACGCAGCAGATGGATTTACTAGTTCAGATGTTGTAAAAGGAGCTGTCCCTGCAATTTCTATGTTTCAGAGAAGACAATCAGGAGATCCATTTCCAAATGAAGTATTGTTTTGTCCTTTAGAAGAGCTAAAGAAATTAGAAGGAGTTTCTCACATCGTTATATCAATTGGTGGAAATGATATTAGAGAGATACTTGGAAATATGTCATCACTGTTTTCAAAACTACAAGTGTTCAATGAAAATTATCCTTAAATAATAAGATAAAGCTTGGACGTAACTCTTAACGTAATAGTTATGCTTTAATATCGACCAAGTTTCTATCAAGATGAATGTTATGGAGTTTATTAAGCAATGGAATAAATACCAGGACTTGGAAACAGCATAAAGAAAATAAACATATTAATGGAGTCTATCTATAATGTTATTTTTAAGTAGTTAAGAAAATACAGCATTGCAATCATAGATTTACCTAATACATTCGATATCTTCAATCCTGTTTTATTTAACACTTAGATAGAACCAAGTGCTGAAGGAGGCCTCTTAATCGCACACCTTATAAAATACGTTGTTTAGAACCATACATTTTAAAAATCTGCTCTTTATAGCATTTCAAATCCTAATGAAGATTAATCCCAATGAAAGGTGGAAGTTACAGATAATCCTGAGGGATATTAATGAAAAATCGTTAATTTTAATGATTTTGACGAAGCTTAGATTTCTACTGCTTTTATTAAATAGTTAGAGTAATTAGAATAAATGGGATTTACTAACCTAGAAGCAAATAAAGAAGTTTTGAAGTCTACTTAAGGAAATGTAGAAGCTGCAATAGAAGTTTTACTAAGCAAGTTGTGATTTAATGAAAATATAATAATTACCTTTAAATTCTATATTATACACTATTTAACTTATTAATCCAACTTACACTATTTCTTTCATTATTTAACCATATTTTAGCAAAGTTTACGTAATAGCATAATTTAAGAGATATCTAGAAAGTATGTTTATCATAGTAAATTAAATATAGAATCTTTATTATTAATGCTAGCATTTTTATTGTTATTTTTATAATTAATCTCTCTTTCTTAATCAGTCCAATTTTAGAAAGTCTATTACTTTATTAATTCTAAAAGCAATAATTCCCTTTATTTCGTTTAATAGCATTAAATCTGCTGAAGCTTTAATTTGCTTAAAAATTTTAATATTTCTTATCTAAACAATTAGAGTAACTGAGTGAAAATAGCTATCAAGAAAGTAAGCAATAACAGTCTATTAAGAATATTTAGAAAGTAAGCTTAAGTTATTTACTAGTTACTCATATATCTTTTGTATTAATTAACTTATATAATGCATTAACTTTAACACTACTAGCTAAAAAGAACTTCTTTATAGCTTTATGATATCTAGTTTAGCAAGAATAGAGATTCAGCTTAAATAAATCATATAAATTATCCTCGCAAAGAGTTATAATATATGCACTATTAAAAAAGAGAGGATTTAGGAAAACTATATTGAAGATATTATAGTAAGCTTGCTAAAATTAAATATTTGGCTATATCTAATCTAGTTGGATTCTTTAGCTAAGTCTTTTAATTATTTCTCTAAATTTTATACTTTATTTTTAATATCTTACTTAACTCTTCTATATCAAACCTCCTATTACTTCTGTATATGCTATTAATTGAAATTATTTTTGCTTAAAAACAGTAAAGCAAGTAAAGAGGAAGTTAATATTATGGAAAGTAAAACTAGTAAATAGAGATATAGCTCCTTAAAATTTAGTTATAAAGAGTAAGTTAAGCATCACTACATTAATATTATAAGAGTAATTATATCAAAACTTAGCTTAAGTAATAGTAAAGTTTGTATTTACCTAAATAAAAATGGTATTTATTTTAAGATATCTAATAGTTATTAAGCTAATTAACTTAATTTACTTCATAAGTACTTATTACTTTATTATCTAGCAGAAGATATGTTATATCTTATTAAGTTTAATAGAAGTGTATTATAATTGCTAATAAAGCTGACTGGAGTCTTATAACATCTGAGGAAATTAGATTTATAAAAGACTAAAGCTGCTTATGGATTATAGGAGTTAAAAGTAAGAATGAAATAATTATAAAATTAAATTTATGCAAATAATTGTCTTTGGAAGTCAATATACTACGTTTGCGAAGTTGCTGTCGAAAAATAAATTATATACAAGCAACAAAAAACTTCCTACAGTAAATATTAAGACTATTTTGCCTATTTCTGGATTTTAATTTTAATAAGTTCCTCTGTTCGCAGTTTAACCTCCAATATTCCAACTAAATCCTAGTGTAGTAAAAGGAAAAAATCCAAAAAACATGTTGAACTAACTTTAATTATTAGGGAAAAAGCCATTATACCAACTCTGTTAATTTTACTCTTACTCTCTTCTTGCTTAAGGCCTTCGGGGTATTTATTCCGCTCTGGGATCTTTTTAATTTTCTTAAGTGAATATAGGAGTCACCTTTTCTTAAGTCACATGTCCTTTACAAACAGGACAAACTTCTTTATTATTTAACCATTAATACAAGCAACTCCAACAGAATAAATGTCCACATGAAGTGACTACTGGACTCTTTGCTTCAGTAAGACAAATAGCACAATTAAATTTAGATTAATAATCCATCTGCCTTATATTATATTATAACAATATATACTAAATACCACTTCATTAATTACTTATCTCTTACTTTTTATCTTATACTTCTTCTAGAATTGTTCTTTTGGCTTTCTAAAATACTTTTACTATTTCAAGTAACTATTCATGCTTATCTAGTCTGCTTTATTTAATTGTTTCTAGTATCAACTAATCTCTCATGCTTTAAAGCAACAAAAGAGAGTTACTTTCTAACTAGGATGCTTTAGTTAAAAGATAATGTTTTATATTAAATGCGATTTTAATTTAAAGCTGAAGTAAAGAAAATAAAATACTTAACCATAAAAGTATTTTCTATCTATACTCTTTGAGCTATCTTCTAAAATAAGGTTAGTAATTCTTAGAGTAATTAGTTAAGCTAGTCAAAGTTTAAATACTTCTTATTTTACATATAGTCTAGGAAAATATTATTAGGTGTAATTAAAATTAAGTCTTAATTACTCTCACTTTATTATGTTTAAAACGCTTTCTCTCCTTAAAAAGAGGTGAAAAGGATATATAAACCATTTTAATTGGTTGCTTATCTGCTTAAATAGATGCTATATTTTTTTCTTTATATCTGAAACATTAGCTAAACCTCTTAAACAAAGTACCTTATCTTGATTATTTTTATTTAAGGTTAAAAGGAAAGTGATAATATTGATGAGATTAATTATAAAGGAACAATAAAGGGAAAATGTTATTATATTCTCATTTGAATATAAAAGTGGAAGATGAAAACTCTGAAAGCAAGCAAAGATTTAAAACTTAGTCTTATTCTAAACCCACTACTCCCCTATTTCAAAAACGTAATTTAGTTAAATCCTTTGAAGACACAGTTTAAAGACTAAAGTCTAAGAAAGTAAGTTTAATTAAGAAATTGCCTTAACCTCCTTCACTAAAGCAGATTCTAAAATCTGGAAACTAAGTTTCCCTTTCAAAATAGAAAAGAATTAGAAAGTGGTAAAAAAGCCACATCAAAGCCTCTCTTCCTAAAATTAATCTAATGATTAACCATAATAAATCTTGTCAAAGCACTCAGCGAGAAAATTCAGTTCATATTATTCCAAAATATGCCTTGTATTTATAATAAGTTTTACTAAATAACTATAACAAGAAGAGCATAAAAGATAAATCCTTTTAAGTATAAGATGAATAAATGGACTGCTAGAACTAGCTAAGCAAATCAGTAGACAGTTAATAAAGTATAACTAAACTGTACATTATGAAGTCTTCATATAATAATCATTCTTTTTAAGCCACAAGTAGTAAATGTTAAAGGTAAAAGAAAAAGCAGGCACAATGAAATAAATTGGACAACATAAAGTTCAATATGAGAATTAATAAATTCAAGTAAGGGTAAGATCTAAAAGCTTAGAATATAATGAATATTCCTTAGTATTTTGATTTTCAAGCTTATACACAACAAAAGTAACTATTTAATAAAAGGTAACACATTAACTAGGTTTCTTAAAAATTAGCTTAAGAAGATCATTTAAAGTAGTAGTTTCATCAGGATAAAGTCATTTACACTTTACAAAAATTTGATTAATAATAATAGCCTTTCATCTCTATTAGGCAATAAAATACATAGAGTCCATAAAAAGACATATAACAAAAAGCTAAAAAATAGCAGGATAAAAAAATGTAATTATAAAGCTTAAATTCATCTTTATATGAAACAAACTTGACATAAGAAGCTTCAAAAAACTGACAACCATAATATTTGAAGCAAGTATCAAACCAAAGAAGTTTTGAGAAGCAGATAGAAATAACAGGAACAGAGGTTATATTAAAGAATCAGCCAAAAGCAAAAAATACAAACAAAAAAATAGATATTAGCATTCCAGTCTACAATTAATCCATAAATAAAAACATAATGATTAAGATTCCAAAGAATATCAAGGATACTTAATAAATTTATAGCTTATTTACTTATTTCTATCAAATTTATACTTTTAGACAATTTTATTTCATTTTATAGTTTAATTTTACCTTTAGCAGTACTATTTGCTAATTCTCTCAATATTAATTTTCTTCTATATTAAAATGCTCTTTAAAGCTTACAATATAGATATATACAACAAGTCATTTAACTAGTTATTCAAATTATTTGTTTAATAGTGCTAGAGTTCTAAGTACTAACAATAGTAAAACTAAGACTATCCTAAATAAATAAGCTTGGAGCTGTTATTATTTGTTGGTATCAACTACCTAACAATACTTCTAATACAACACTAGTAACTAAAGAATTCTACAGCTAAATTAATTCCCTTACTTTGGATAAATAGCCACCTTAATTACTTTAATAAGCAATATATAGCATTAGTTTATATTCTTAATGTAGAATAGCTTTATCAAGTAATTAAAACTATTACTTTGCATCTTTATCCTTTATATCTATAATTATTATGGTATTAAACTAAGGGAATTAGTATTTCAGTGAACTATAAGGATTTTAGATTGCATCTATAATCTCTTTTATATAGCTAAGCACTAAAAAGTATCTTAAATTTGATCTTGCATAGTTAAGCACATATATTAGGATATTTAATCTGGTATATAATCTATAATGCTGTAACTAATAAATAAGTGTATATAAATTAGAAAAATAATAGATGCTTTATATGATAAATAATCAATTAGTCTCATTACCTTAGTAATTACTTAAATACAGCATTAAAAGAATCTTGCTCTAAAGCAAAGAGACTTAGTATTTAGAAAATAAACTTTAATTATTTTGTAAAAGTTTTAGTAATTAATCTAACTAGAGACCCATTGATATGAATACAAGTATGATTGAATAATTAGCAAATGCAATAATCATAAGGAGAGATTATAATCTAAATGGTAGTAATAATTAATCATTAAAGTAATAAAATATCAATATTTCTTATTTAGAGAACTAAGGAAATACTGATAATGTAATGATAGAGCTTATTTAAGTTAAGTAATAAAATTAAAAACAAGTTAATTATTTATATATAAATATTTCTAAGAATAGCATTAACTAGGTTATAACCTTGTCATTATAAGTATAAAAAGACCTATTATTATGGTACTATCAATTAGATTAAGAAGTACCTTTAACTATATCTAATCTTTTATAATATTTCAACTTTTAAAGGAAATAAAAATAAAGATAGAAAAGCATTTACAAGTAGCATTTGCAAATACCCTAGCTAATTTTTAATTTTTATAGTATTAAATAATTTTAATTTCATGGCAAATTAGTATGTTTAAGAGAATAGAGGCTACAGAAATATTTGAAGAAAACAAACTAAAATTAATCTATTAAATTCTATATAGTTTGGTTTAGCTTGGTAAGTTATTACTTTTCCTTAAATCAAGAACAATTAAAATGAAAAATACTTGAGAAAGTTAGAAAAGAGAAAGAAGTTTAAGAAATAGATCCAATTTTAATAATTTAAACTCAAACTAAACTATTTTAAATATAGCTTACTACTATAATTAAATTCATCCTACTCTCTTAGTAGTAAAAAATAAATAATGACTTAATTATTTCTTAAAAGTAATGTTAAGTTTAATTTTGTAAAAGATTGAAAAATAGAGTAAATTGAGGTTTTTAATAGAGAAAAGTTTAATTTTTGTTATTGATATTAAATGGGAGAGACATTAAGTTGCTGTGCTGAATCAAGAACAGAAAATTAAATGGGCATAAAAAAGAAAGACGAATAGAAGACGACATAACAAGCAACCAAAGATTAGGAAACAGAAGATGACAATGAAGAAGGAAATTAAGTATTAGGAAAAAAAGATCTTAACAGAAAGATGCTTAACCAATAATGCAAAAAATATATAAAACTTTTTCATGATCAAATTTTCGTATAGAAAGTTAGACCTTTTAAAGATATTTATCAAGAATTAGAACCTTTAAACTAAAATGAAGAACAATATATTCATTTTGTTCAATACAAAAAAGTCTTTAATAAGCTAACAAACAGTCATTTTATGATGTAAGAGTTACCAAAAAGATCAAATAATGTTCTCTTTCTGAAGAAGATCTCAATTCTAAATCATCCTAATATTATTCATCTTTAAGAATATTTTGAAACATCATGGGAAAATTATATCATCTATGATTTAATTGAATATGGAGATCTATAAACCTTGATATAGAAGAGAGGAGAAGCTAAATAGGGTTTTGAAGAGGCTGAGGTTATTTGCGTGGCAAAATAAATGCTTTAAGTATTAGCATATGCGCATGATAATAACTATATTTGCTTGAATGTATATCCAACTAACATTTTATTGAGTAAAGAAAATGACCCTAAAAGCGGTTTGAAGTTAGCTGGATTCAACTTTTCTGCCAGAATAGTTTTAAATAAAGTAAAAAATGCAAGTTATGATTTCAGTGATACGATTAGACCTCCTTCTGAATATTATTTTCCTCCTGAAAGTAGAGCGGCAAATCATAATAGTTTAGATTAAAAGTCCGATATATTTGCGTTGGCTGCTATTCTTTTTTAAATGATAACTGGAGTCCAATGCTCTTAAATTAATGCTTCAGCTGATAATCTCATTCGCTAATGTCTTAAAAGTGTTTAACCTTAAATTTAGCCAGATTTTTATGACCTTCTTGTAAAAATGACTAAAAATGACCCTCTAGCAAGAATTACTGCTTTAGATGCTTTAAAGAATCCAATATTTACTGTAACTCCTCTGAATTAGGAGATTTGTAATGAGGTAATAAAGCAATTTCACAGGTTTAGAAAAGTAGGAGCAGTTAGATAATTCACTTACTCCTTCATAATATAGCAATATACTAAGAAAGATTAGAGAGAAAAAATAAACCAACTATTTTTATAATTTGATCAAGATATGGATGGTTATCTAGGGGAAAAAGACCTAATCAATATTTACAAAAGCAGCTCAAGGAAAGGAATTGACGTTCAACATAATAACGAAGTATAGAAACTTTTAAAAGAGTAGAGCCTATAGAAAAAGAAAGATTCAAATGGGAAGCATAAATTAGAGCTATACGGTAATTTATTTTTAATATTAAGAATTTGAGGCCATGTATTTGACAATGGATTAAGAATAATTTTAAAAGGCCAGCTAACTTTGCTTTTATAGCTTAGATTTTGTAAGTTAAAAATAATACAGAAAACAGGGTTAAAAAGAAATTTGAGCCTGGATAGATTTTTAAAAAGCATTTATGAATTCGGAAAACCATGATAAACACATCAGAATTTTGTTTGATCTGTAAGATGAAGACAAAAGTGGAACGATTGAGTTTGAGGAGTTTATTTAGGCATTAAGATTTAAGATGCCAAAATGAGAGAAAAACTAAAAACTGTGACTTTAAATAATAAAGTTATTATCTTATTAAATAATTAATCTTTTCAATATTAAATAGACAGAGATTTCTTTAACTACTCTATCTCATATGATATAGATATTTAGCAACTTTACTATAACTTTTAGAAATTATAATTATTTTTAGTTTTAAGCAAAGCAATTTAAAATTATAGTTAAGTAAATTGATATTTTTATGTTTCTCTACTAAACTTAATTTATAATGTTATCAGATATCTTTAAGAAGGCTTTATATGGCTTATAGTTAAGTAATTTAAACAAAATATTAAATCTAAAGTCTAAAATTATCTCTTTTCGGCTCAAAGATAAAGTAACTTTTTATCCATTTTTTAATTTATTCTATGAATTATAATCCTTTTCATTGTAGAAAGCTAGTAATTATGAAATATAAAGCTTCCTCATTTAGATTTGCTTTATCTTTAAATATTTTAAATTATTTTCTCAATAAAATCTTCTTATTTAAAATATCTTATGCAGCTATATAATTAAGCTACTAGATACTTTTATTTATTTAAATAGGTAGTAAATTTGACTCTTCTTAAATTATTTGTTAAGATCAGTACAAAGGTTATAAGTTTATTCAATCTAAAGAATATTTTATATTTTACACTCTCTATTTTAGTAAGGTTGCTTTTTTATAACTATCTGTATGATGAAGCAAGAGTCTTTGATAAATTAATTAACCAGGTGTTTCAAATTAATATGGCAAGCTTTAAAAATTATATATTAGTTTCATTTCAAATGCCTGCTCATTAGAGCAGCTATATTGATTATTTTAAAGAAAAGCTTCTTATATACCCTAAGTAAGTTTCTATGAAATAAGGTTTACTTAACTTAAACAAGAACATCCTTCTTATTACGGTTATAAATTAGTAGCTTGGCGTTTAATCTCTAATCAAAGCTACTTAGAATTAAAATTTAAAAGTGTAAGTAAATGATTGCTAGTGTAATAAGGAACTGTTTATAGTTTATTTGCTAATAGATTAATTTACTATGCTCATAAATGTACTTTATAAAATAATAATAAGGACTTTGATTTTATATACCAGCTATTAAATATCTAGATTTATAGCTAAAATTTCTAAATGGAATTTATCCTTAAAACTTTAAATAAAAGAATCAACTATTAGAGAAGGAAGTTATTTTCAACTTAAAGATAGAAAGAAGTAAGAGGAAGCAAAGATTACAGTATAACCTTAAAGACTAAGAAAAGCCAAGAAAATTTAGTTAACTCAATTCATTTAGATTAAATGATTTATTACTAAAATAAGCCTAAAAATAAAGATTTCTTATTAGAGTCATTTGAGATTAAAAGATAGAAAGTATTAAAGAATGAATTATGATTAAAATATAATACTTTAATTTAATATGTTCTAAGTACTTTTAAACAGTCTATTAATAATACTTTATATAACCTATAAATAAACTTTATTTATTTAAGATTTCTAATTTGAATTCTCTGAATATTATAATTGTAGAGACTGAATCATAATAAATAAGAAGTTGAGCAATGAGATTAAAATTTTACTGAAAGCAAGATAATTGAAAGAAATATAAGTATTAAAGAGACTAGATGATGTACTATAGCTAAGAATGATATCATATTTATTTTAGTAACTTTCAAATAAGATAACTTTTATATAATCATCCCTCTCTTTGCTATGGCAATCTAATTAACTTAAATTTATATCTTAAACTACGTGATATGTCTTATTTTACCTTAAGTTTAATAAAGGGGCTAAAACTTGCACTCAAAAATTAATGAATTGTATTAAAAGCAAAAAAGTTAAGGAATATTTTGGAAGTGTTGCTATTAGAATAAATTAGGAGATTGAATTTAAACTAAATAAACATAAAAGATGAAATCTAAGCAAGTAGTCGCTATTGACTGCGAAATGATAAGAACATTGTTCAAGCAAAATGCATTAGCAAGGTAATTTTGATTTGTTTAAAGTCATCAGAGTTTCAATTGTAAACTATGAAGGTGAAGTGCTTATGGACGAATACGTAATACCTGATTCAAAAGTCCTTGACTGAAGATCAAGAGTTAGTGGAATTAAAGCAAGCCATATGAAGAATGCTATCACCTTTTTGTAAGCTCAATGAAAAGTCAAACAAATAATCAAGAAAAAAATTTTAGTTGGATTTAGTATAAAAAATGATCTGAAGGCATTGCAATTAAAGCATCCTTTTCCGCTAATAAGGGATAGTTAATAATTATATAGGTAAATTAAGGGAATAACAAGAATCCCCTCATTAGCACAAGTAATTAAAGATGAATTTAACTTGGAAATCCAGAATGGATCTCATTGCTCTGTAATTCATATAATTTTAGATAGAAGATGCAAGAGCCGCCTTAATGATTTACAAGAAGTTCGAGCAGGACTTTGAGAAAGAGAGATTCGGTAAGTATGAGAAAAAATCGAAGAATTGGTCAGTAACATATAACTGAATTTGAGTATTTCTCTTAATAATTTCATAAATCTTCATCTCTTTAGCAAAAAAATACTTTCTCTTACTGATTTAGAACCTCTCTTTCAAATTTTTATAAAAGCTACAAAATCAAACTAAACTACCAAAATTATAGTGCAGAATTAAGCTTATTTTACATGTTTATTTTTATGCTTAATATAAATATCCAGCATTGTCTTAATCATATATTCAGGTAAGAAAATAACTTTAAGATAAAGAAAATTCTAGAAGGTTATCTTATACTTAGCCTAAAACCCATTACAGTCTTTATCTCATACTATTTATCCTATTAAAGCTTTAAATAAAATAAATAAGTACTTTAAAGAATTTTAATAAAGATGAATAATCTTATTATCTAGAAGGCTTAATAGAGATAAGACTTATTTAAGCACTTATTCATTAACTTTATTTCTATATTAAGCTTCGTTACATGCAATACCTTACAAGTATTAGAAGGATTAGAAATGAATTTAATTAAATGAGCTTGCATAAGTAAATAGTTATTTGGGTTCTAAAATAATATATATTGATATTAAAAGAAGATATAATGTAGCATGGAAGTATAGCACTCTTAATTAGAGTTAAATAGCTGTAAAGTAAAATTAACAGTTTGGAAAAGGAAATCTTTAAGATAATTTAGCATTTTAATTTAAAATGGAAAGAAGAGAGTAAGAAGATCTTCAAACAATTAAAGATGCAATTGCTGAGGTAGAAGGAGATAAAGAAACACTGACTAAGATTTATGATCTCTATGTCTAAAAAGGATAAATTTATAAATAACTTTCGCTTGAAAGGCATTAACTTGAAAAAAAATACGAAGAAAAGTTCTAACCAATTTTAAAATAACGAGCTGAAGAAATGGATAAAAAACCAATACAAGATTTTTGGCTTACTGCAATGAAAAATCACGCTTTATTGGATTAGTACATATTTGAAAGAGATCATAAATTACTAAAATCCTTAAAAGACATTAGATCAATTAGGCATACAGATGATTTGGGATTTTCACTAGAATTTGAGTTTAACCCTAATGAATGGATAGAAAATTAAATCCTCTGCAAAAGATATTATATGCCTCAAGAAGGAATTGTAAGCAAAATTGAAGGAACTGAAATTTAATGGAAGGGGCAAAATATTACTTAGAAAGTGCTATAAAAGAAACAGAAAAATAAAAAAAATAATGCAACTAGAGTAGTTTCTAAGACTGTTGAAGCTGAAAGCTTTTTTAATTTCTTTAAAACATTCGAATTCCCAAATGAAGGTGAAATTGATCTCGCTTAAGAAGAAGAATTAATTGAAAAACTGGATGAAGATTTAGAAATAGGCTAAGAAATTATGGATGAGTTAATACCACATGCTTTACCATACTTTTTAGGTCTACGAGAAGCTGAAGATTATGCTCCTTAAGAAGGAGGTGAGGCAGTAAGTGAGGACGAAGTATAAGAAGCTTAAGGAAGTGGAAAGAGAAAGAAAAAGGGAGGAACTGGACCACCAGAAGCAGCAGGAAAGAAAGAAGGGGATTGTAAACAACAGTGAGTCTAAAAACATTTTAACTTAAATTTTTGCTTCAAATTATCAAAATTATCTTAATAGATAAATTATAAACTAGAGCAGTTCTATGTTACATACTACTATAAAATTTCTAATTGCATAAATCTTTTTAAAGAGAGAATGTAAATATTTTAAACTAGTAGTCTATTTCGTATATTCTATCTAATAAAATTTTTAAATTTATTCCTTATTAAATGAAAAGACTAAATCAAAGATATTAATGATAAATCTTTAGCATTTTGCTATCTTTTATTCAGTATATTGTTTAATGTAATCAATACAATAGAAAAATATTTATATAGTTAATCTAAAGGATTTATTAATTCCAATTTAATAAAAATAGCCCAATAATATGATTAGATTTTTCAATTTCTTTATAGTTTTGATTTAGTTTTTTCTAATAATAGTTATAATTTAAGATTTTATATAATAATCTTGTTAAGTAATATTAAAAACTAACAAGACTAGAATTTTCCTAATTTACTGGGAAAATAGTGTATTCATTTTATCCTTTTTTACACTAAAACTTTTAATCATTTGATAGATATTTCTATCAGAGCTTTTAGCTTTCTTTAACATAATTTAAGATAAGCTATTTAGGATGTGGCATTGAATTAATTGCTTAAATTAATTAAAAGAAATATATAGCTTTATTAATAAAATTTTTTCTTAAGATGGAAGGAAAAGAGATATATGAAGATGAGGAAAAATAAGTCTTAAACTAACCTTAAACAAAAAATTGGAAGCTAAAGGGTTAGATAGGAAATTGTATTGGAATCTTATTTAATAGTTAAGGATCTCCATGGTTTACTATAGGTCCAGATTGACCATTCTGTACCTGTCTTTTATTATTTTTCGTAATAGCTGATAATTTATTTATTTGGGTGATTGATATACCTATTTGGTTAAAATATGCTGGAATTGTCATTATGCTTTCTTTCTCAACTTGCTTTTTATCTGCTGTTTTAATAAATCCAGGAATTCAAATACCTTAGGAAGAAGAGAAGAAAAGGTTATAGAACTTAGAATAAACTTCTAACTAAAATAAAAGATTATGCAAGATTTGTGGGCTTCTTAGGAGTGAAGGAACCATTCATTGCTCAGATTGCTAATTATGCATATTAGAACATGATCATCATTGTCCATGGACTGGAAAATGCATAGGCAAGAATAACTTAATATTTTTCTATGGGTTTTTAGTATGCATTTTGTCTAATTTCATTTATTTTTTGCTGGTTATTTCAACAGCCACAGCTAATATGAGCAAAGACAATAAATGATTTTTCATTTAATTATATTGCATTAACTTTATTAATTATTCCTACTCTTCGTTTTCTAAGATTCCTCAACTTTTCTAATATGTCTAGCATTTAGATATTCCAACTATCTAAAAATTAAGATTAGGAAAATTATGGATACTTATATCTCAATAATAATCATAATGATATTGCTCATTTTAAGAAAGTGAAACTAGCATTAAACTAAGTATTTTATTTATTAATTCCATTAATAAAAATCCCGCTGTCTAAAAGGGTTCAAGTTATAAAGTATTTAATCTATAAGCAATGTTCTTTAGCAATTGGAATAAAAGTTATTATAGTAAAGAAAGATACCTTGTATAAAATAAAAACTCTTAAAGAGTAGGCTATTATAGTACATTATTGTAGCTATTATCTTATTGTTTTCACATATCATTTTAGATAAAAGTAAATAATGATGCTATTATTTATTTTACAATGCAAATAATTTAAAATTTATATAAAATGTACTAACAAAAAGCTGGCAATAAATATTTTTCAATACTTTATATTAGATACCAAGATAATAATATATTGGATAGTGGGGCTTATTCATTTATTTATTTTATTTAAATTATTACCAAAGCATTCTCATTTTAATATAATGCCTAATAATTTTTCTCTTAAGAAGATCAAATTTAGTTCTGGAAATAATTTATCTTCAATTATATTAAATTTAATATTTTAAAGATATGCTTAATTTAAATTAATAGACTAAATATTAGTTTAGTAGTATTAAATCTAATTACTAAACTGAATTGCTAAGAGCTATTTTCCTCTATTATTAAACTCTATGTAGGTTGTATAATAATTTAGCTAAAATTGGTTAAATCTGCATTCCCTTATTTATTTTAGCTAAAATACTTAAATTATTAATTTAATGGTAAATTTAGTTTTATTAGTGTACCTTAAATAGCTTAGCTAAAGTATCACTGCTATTTATATAATTAGAAATATACTTATTCTTTAGATTATAGCTAATCAAAGCAGTTCTATCATAATTTAAGACTAGAAAATTTCTATCATTTCATTATGTCTTTTATTAGATAAATTGATTAACAGTCACTTAAAAATTCCAAAAAAAGCAAAGTCTTCTAGAGATAATGAAAGAGGATGATGTAGATGAAATTAGATAGTTAGATATAATAAGATAAGCTATACTAAAAGTAAATAATAGTAGATATCCCAGTTAAATTACTAGAGTATCTTTACTATTTAAGCTTTACATTTAAACAATTAAATAATTTCAAGGAATTTAAATCCTTCTAAAACTAAGTTGATTTATCTAATAAAAACTATAGAAATTATTTTAGGTGATACTAAGATGATGATATTGAGTAGATAAAGTGATATAAGTAATGGATAGATGAAATAGAAGGAATTAAATAAGTTAAGGAAATGAGGGAATTAAAGAGGTTGATAGCGACATAATTATTTGATTATTTAAAATAATAAATGGCATTCTTTTTCACGTCAGATAACTCTTAGAAAGACTACATATGAAGAAACGTGCTAAAGAATGATTTGAAATCACTTACGCAACTATACGATAAGATTGAAAACCCTCAGGAGTCTTTTTGCTACGTAGATCCTCAAGCAGGATGGAGTTACTTGCACGCGGCAGCTGCTTATGAATCATTAGATATTCTAGATTTTCTAATAAAGCGGTGCTAGATTGAAGTTAATCTTCCTGATAAATAAAGAAAAACAGCGTTAGATGTAGCTATTTAAAGAAAAAAATATAAATGTGCTTTGATATTATACACTAAGTATGGAGCATAGCACCCTTATGAATGTGATAAATAGTTTTAAAAGTTAGTCAATTGGAATGAGAAAAGAAAAATTGCTTTCCTTATAAAAAGATTACAAAAAGATAAACTAATGTTAGATTTGTAGAAAGGGTATGATGTTACTGAGCCTAAAGAAGAAAGAGTAAAAGAAAAAGCTCCTGAGGAGAAAACCGAATGATTTACAACAATTATTTATTAACTCGCTTCCTATGAATTTTAATTTAAACATATTGCTATACTTCCTCATTAAAACACCATTTTACTTTTCTTTTTGTTCCTCTATTTCCTTTTAAGCTTTTCCTGTTTAGCAAGACCCTACAACACATTTACTAAATATATAATAAAGGGAAGTGAAATAAAAAGAGTTTCTAACTAAAAAGAGTAAAGCATATCTATCACTGTAATGGGTTATTTCTTCTTGTTAAATGAAAAATTACATTGCATAAGATCAAATATTTTACTTAAATTTTGAAAGAAGACTTGATGTCATTTTTGCATATTTTCCTTAAAGAAAATTGAAGTATAATAATAATAATATTCATCTTATTTACATAATCATATGTTTTTATTTTTTAGATTTTATTTGAAATATCATTAATGAATTAAACCATAAAAAATCATTAAATTAAAAAGATTGTTAAAATACCAAATTCATGTTAACTCTAAAAGATAATGGTATTCAATGTTTTCATTTGTTTAAACCAGATGAAAAGTAAAATATTTTGATGAGATAATATATTTCTATTTGTTTTAGCCTCTTATATATATAATCATTAGTATTTTTACAATTTAGTCTTATTTCGATTCATTTAACACTTTTTTAAAGCAAACATGCACAATTTATAATTGGTTGCAATGTATTATAATTAAAGCTTAAATTCTCTTTTAAATAACTTTAATATAATTCATGCTTGCATCAGTGTTCAGCACTTATTTTATAATGCGTCCAATATCGTATGTTAGATTATAAAGCTAGAAGGTTAATCTGATAAATAATAAACTTAAATAGCTTTTATACTTAATTTAATATATTTTTAATAATAAAATTTACTTAGAAATTCAATGATTTACTATATATATAATAGTAATCCTTTAATAGCCAAACTCTTCATTTCTCTAGTCATAAAATATAATTGAAATTAACTGGGTGATTTATCAATATGCTACAATTATTTAATTTACTATCTTTTACAAGTTCTATTAATTAAGTACTAGTTAATCTAAAATGTATTAGATATATCTGCTTTCTTTATGGATATTTTAAATTCCTTAGCAAGTTGCATTTATTCGAAAGAATAACTATAATACTCTAAAATAAATACGATTAAGTAAGTATTCTTCAAAGTAAATTCTTGCTAATTAGTAACTATCTAAATCTCTTCTGCCTTCCCTTTATTGTATTTATTCAATATAAATATCTATTGAGTATCAATATACATTTTGAATTGCTTACTAAAATATTTAGATGACAAGATATGATTCCTTCTTAAAGTTAATATTCTATAAATACAATAATAAAATAAAAAGTTTCAATTCAATAAAATAGAAAATGGCTTAAATGTAAAGTTTAAGGCTATGCATTTGATTATTTTATATTAAATCAAATATCAATTAATCTTTCCATTATAAGGCAGTTCTTATCTATTTATATATATTTTATCTTAGGGATGCTTTATGTTGCTTATTTATATACTATTGCTAACACAATTAACTTATGATACTTAACTTTCCTACCTATTTGATTTGGAAATTTATTCTGATATCTTCTTAATAACTTTCAAAGGAAATAAATATTTCAAGAAGATTGAAGATTAAATATTTAAATCTTATATAAAGGCAAAAAGCTATACTAGCACAGTCTCTCTAAATAATAGTTAATCTCCCTTTTAGTTGCCTTTATTGCTAACTTTTTAATTTTTCTTTGCTCTCTTACCAACTATTTGTAAATGAAATAGCTTAGACTAAGGTATATTTCTATAAAACTAACATAATATATTGTTTATACTTATAGCATACTAATTTATCGCTATCTATCTAGTTGCTTTTTATAGACGTATTTTATACGCAATTTACCATCAATGCTTACATTAGTTGCTAGCAAACTGGTTTGAAGGCATTTCTCTTAATATCTATTTTTTAGCTCTCATAACAATTTTACTATATTATTGTTATTTTATCAGCTGTCTTAGATATCCGCTATGAACTTAAAGGAACTTATGAGGGTTTGTAGTTAAAGAGAGAAGCAATTAAAGATAGTACTTATACTAGTAATTTTGGCAATTTCTATGGTTTCTTTAGCAGTGATAGCAAATCTTATATGCCTATGCTTATAAATAATACCTCATATTAGCATAATAAGGCATTCTAACCCTAACTATCTTTAAGTTATTCTCTAATTTAAAGTCACAAAGAGTATTATGAGGTTCTATGGTTGGATGCAGTTAGTAAGATATTTTTGAATTTAGGATTTTGAGGTTTAGTTCATAATTAAAGAGAGATAAACTAAAGTATGAAGAAAGGGTTTTAAGAAAGGTTTAATTTAACAAACTAGTATAAATTCATTACAGCGCTAAATCTTAATAAAAGATGTCCTGCTCCCTTGGCCAGTCTCAAAGTGAAATTTTGAAAATGTTTCTATTTGAAGATCCAGAGTTCAAATAAAGTGTATAGGAAGAAACAGAACTTAGTTTAAGTGATTTTCCTTCACTTAATACTAACATTAAATCACTTAAGTAGACAAGTAATTTAGAGAAACTTCATAAGAATACTGAAGTTCTCTAGATAACTAAAGGCCAATAGTTTTAAGATTTCAGCTTGCAGAGAGCGATCAATGCAAATAGTCTTAAATTTAGAAAAGGATCCTTATAAGTGGAAAGAGTAACAAAAATGGACGATGTAGGACATGATGAAGTAGAAGAAATAAACAGAGACAATTAAAATATTAAATGTGAACTTTACTAAAAGAAACTGTATTCTCAGCTTAAAACTGAAAATGCAGATCTTAAGAGTCACATAGATAAAGTAAAAGCATAATTATAAAAGCTAAAAATACAAATAAAAGAAAAAAATAGATTTAGAACTCGATAAAATTAGTAAGCACGTACATTGATAAAAAATTAACTCAAAAAAGGTTAATGAAGATCTGAGTTAGATACATTTGGAGAAATTAAAGTACCAAATGACAAGTACTGGGGAGCTTAAACTCAAAGATCTCTTCAGAATTTTAAAATAGGATAGTAATTTGATAAAATGCCTGATTAAGTGATAAAAGCATTTGGAATTTTGAAAAAAGTGGCTGCTAAAGTAAATCGTGAATATGGAATGGACTAAAGAATAGCAAATTCTATTATAAAGGCCTCTGAAGAAGTTATTTAAGGAAAATTAATGGATCATTTTCCTTTAGTTGTATGGTAAACAGGAAGTGGAACTTAAACTAATATGAATATTAATGAAGTGATTGCAAATAGAGCTATCGAAATTATGGGTGGTACTTTTGGATCAAAGATTGTACATCCAAATGATCATGTAAATAAAAGTTAGTCAACTAATGATTCATTCCCAACAGCAATGCATATAGCTACAGTTATTGAAGCAAATGAAAATCTAATTCCTGCTTTAGAGTCTTTATTAGCTTGCTTTAATAAGAAAGTAGAAGAATTCTGAGACATCATAAAAATAGGAAGAACTCATACATAAGATGCAACTCCAATGAGATTAGGATAAGAATTTTCTGGATATGCTAAGTAAGTAGAATTAGGAATTAAAAGAATTAAGTAAAGTCTAGAAGATATTTATTATTTAGCATAAGGTGGCACAGCTGTAGGTACTGAGCTTAACACGCCGTTAGGTTTTTCTCAGAGATTTGCTGAAGAAGTATAAAAGGAAACTGGCTATCCGTTCAAATCAGCTCCAAATAAATTTGAGGCTCTTGCTACTCATGATGCTTTAGTCCACTTTCATGGTGCACTTAATACTTTAGCAGTTAGTTTAATGAAAATTTCCAATGATATAAGATTTTTAGGTAGCGGTCCAAGATGTGGTTTTGGTGAATTGATTTTGCCTGAAAATGAGCCAGGATCTAGTATAATGCCTGGAAAAGTAAATCCTACATAATGTGAAGCTTTATCAATGGTATGTGCATAGGTTCAGGGAAATTATGTTGCAACAACAATTGGAGGAATGAATGGCCATTTCGAACTTAATGTGTTTAAACCTTAGATAATAAAAAATGTTCTTCATAGCATGAGAATCCTCTCTGATGCTTCCAAAAGTTTCTAAATTAATTGCTTAGAAGGAATATAGGCGAATAAAAAAAGAATTGAAGCTTTAATGAAGGATTCTTTAATGCTTGTTACAGCATTAAATCCTTATGTTGGCTATGATAATGCTGCTAAGATAGCTAAAACAGCTCACAAGAAAGGAATTACTCTAATGAAAGCTGCAACAGAGTTAGAAATTTTGACTGAAGAATAGTTTCATTCTTGGGTAAAGCCTGAATAGATGCTAGGACCCAAATGAAAACTATAGACATTTTAATCACTTTATTTCTATAATTTCTTAACTTATTTAGTAAACTTAAAGCAAATACCCCTTAGTTTCTATTACAAAGGAAACTAAACCATTATTCTTAGTTAATCTTTAAGAATAAAATTTACCGTTAAACTTTCTTCAAAAGTGATTTTTTTCTTAACGTATCTAATATTTGGCTATATGTTTTAATTAAAGATTCCTATTTTTGCTTTTAGTAGGTAGAAAATAATTTTTTTAAATATTTACTCAAATTTCTAATGACTTTAGTTGATTAACTGATTGAATATATTAAATTTACTAATCTACTTTGAAAAGATGTTTTATTAGTTGATTATTTAAATATAATAGCAAAATAATTCCTATTAACTCTTCTTTGCTAATTTAACCTTTAAAATATCTTAAGATAGAAAGTTAGTAGGATTGCTATTAAAACCTTGATATATAATTATTGAATACTCTAGCAACAAATATATTAAATTGGTATAGTAGTTGTTCAATCGCATGTAATTTTAATGCTTTAAGTCTTAGGTACTTAAAGTTTCTAACATATAGGTGATTATAAGCTTTTTATTTCTATAGTAGTTATAATTTATATTTGAAGGTCTCCCATTCTAGTTTATACCATTTTATCTCCTAGCGATAGTAAATTTAAACTTAGTTTTATAGATGAAAGAATAATAGTTAGCTTGTTAATTGTATTGATCTAAAGTAAAAGAAACTGCTTTTCCTTAATAAAAGGATGAAGCTAATAGTAGAGATTAATCATATGCTTTTGATAAAAAGCCTATTAAGTAAATACTAAATATAACTATTTATGCTTATCTTGTAATAAGCAATGCTCTGCTAGCTATATCCTCCTATATACTAATTTATTTTGGTTTTATAGTTTTAGGGTAATTAGAATTTGTATCTATAATAAAAGGGAAGCTTTAATTATAATTGTGATTTAGACTTAATTTATTCCAAATAAAATTAGATAGCATAATAATAATGGTAGATCCTCTTTGCTAAACTTAGTCTGCTATAAAGATAGAAACACCAGGGTAAGAAGTACCTTTAGAATAATTGAGATATCTCTAAGAAAAAGTACAAAACATTATTATAAAATAAATGATTCCTAGTCCTCAATACGATAAAACTAAATTTCCAGGATCTTAGCCTGTTTCATTCTAAAGAATTCACTTTGACTAAGTTAAAAACTACAGATATCTTGTTTGTGAAAAAACAGATGGTGTGAGATTTATGATGTATTGGCCTAAAAATAGCTTTGAAGTTTTCCTAATAGATAGAAAGTTCAAGTTTTGAAAGCTAGCAATAAATTTCCATCGATACTTATAAGAAGACACTCTTCTAGATGGAGAGCTAGTAGAAGAAAATGATTAAATAGTGAAATTCCTTATTTATGATGGAATTTAAGTAGAGGAGTTTTAAATTCTTAAATAAAAATATAACGAAAGACTAAGCATTATATATAAAAAGCTTATCATAGGACTTAGAAATGCTCCTCCTTAGAGTCTTAAACCTGGATTACCAATTTTTCTAAAAGACTTTTATGAAACTAAGCACATTGATTTTTTGTGATATAATGTAGTAGAAAAGTTACCTCATAAGTCTGATGGACTTATATTTACACGTGACGTTGAATAGTACATTCCAGGTACATGCGAGTACATACTGAAGTGAAAACCTGCTGATAAAAATTCAATAGACTTTAAGCTAGTAGGGAAACCAAGCTAAATAAGCAGAGAAATCTGGTATTTCTACTTGGAGATTCTTAACCAAAGCTAATAGTATGAATTTTTTTCGCTTATATTCTTGCCCGAGGAAATGCAAAAGGAATATATTTAACTTTTTGAACCTAAAGGGAGATATTCAAATTCAATTAAGACCAACTTAATAGTGGAATGTGTCTTTAATGACTCTTTATAAATCCCTAACAAATAGATATTTGATTAGATGCCTATTTTTCTAAAAAACCAGCAATGCTTTTGTGGAAATAAAATAACTAACTGTCAATGCAAAGGAGGATGAGAAATCTAAAAAAATAGAGAAGATAAAGAACATTCAAACTTCAAGAGAGTAGTAGAGAGAGTTTGGGAATCAATAAAGGAAAATATAACATATGAAGAATTGCATCAGCATTTAGTCCCAAGTTAGAATGAACAGGGAAATAAGAAAAGAAAGATAGAGTGAGCATATGAAATTTTAATTAAACTATATATGAATTATATCCATACTTACGTCTTTACAATCTAATTGCTTCTTATTCTCTAAGATATTTTATTGACTAAATCTTAAGTTTAAATGGATAAAGTTGATTGGAAATATATTAGTTCTTTATAAATCATAGGATAGCTCCTTTTATTTCGTAGTACTTAAATTAATACATATATTAGTCTCCTAATATCTTAAATACATTTCTAAATCTGATCTCAGATTTAAAATTTAAAGCATTATTGATTTCTAGTTTAATAAAGTTTATTAAGATCTAAGCAAATCAAACTATTTCAGTTTACTAATTTAAAGTTTAAGCAAGAAAAGCATTATTATCCAATAGGCTTAGTCGTTAGAAAGATCATTAACTAAACTATTTTTATATAAAGTGAAAGATTTTAATTCCAAAATTAAATTAAGGGTTTAAAACAAAATCCTGGCTTAAGCCACTACTTCTTTACTTAAAAAGCAAACTAATTAATTTTTTGAAGATGAGGAATAAAAATAAAAGTCTATAAAAGCAAACTTAATTAAAGAACATCCTAGACTTATTTATGAAAGAAGCTTCTTAGTCTGTATTCTAAATTTATGCTTCATAATAGAAAACAATAAAAGAGCTAAAAATACTTATTTAAAAGCTAATTATCTTAAATTAATCTAAATTATTTACCTAATTATATCTTTCCAATATGTTAACTAGAAAGATTAGAAGCAACTGTTCCTAAATAAATGTTTATTTTATAATAACCTAGTTTAATAATTACTACAAACACCAATACTAAGTCATTTAAGAGCTAGAGGATTAATCATATTTTAAAACTATTATAGCAGATGGTGAATATTAATTTCAAAACCCAAGTTTATTAACTTTTCTTATATAAAAAATCATTTTAACTCCTTAACTCAGCAAAAAAGAATGTAAAAGTGGAGGCAAACTTAATGAATAAATTGGATACATAAATTTAATTGAGAATTAATAAGTATAAGTAAAGATTAGATTTAGAAGCTTAGATGTAATGAATATTCCTTTGTATTCTGATTTATAAGATTATATTCAACAAAATAACTACTTATTGAAAGATAACATACTAGCTAGGTATCTAATAAGTTAACTTAAGAAAATCATTTCCATAGAAGATTTATCTGGAAAAGTACTTTGCACTCTATTAAAATTTGATTAATATAAATATTTCATTTTCATTAAGTAATAAGATAATTAGAACTTTAAGCCTAAATCTAAGGAAATAAAAGTAAAAATAGAAAATATAAAGTAACTTGATCTTTTCAATATATCATATATATTCATAGCAAGCTTCTAAAAGTTTGCAATTAAATATGAAAAGATAATCACCAAAAAGTTTATTTCTACAAACAAACGGAAGTAAAGAGAATACTATATTTTCATAAATTAAACCTAAAAATAAAGATGCAAGATTTAATGTCACTAATATATAAAACATACATAAGCATACAAGCCTATAATGATTCTTCCCGCAAAAAACATAATAAATTAGGTTTTAAAGATTATCAACATATAGCAAATTAAATAATTTTAAGTTTAATAATTAATAATTTCTTTGATACTTTTTAAAATAATTTGCTATATTTTTACTATTCAAGAAGTTTACTTAGTAGTGAAATTTTAATCATGTCCTCTGATATAAAATTCTAATGATATTTAAAGCATATATATTAGTTTATTTGATGACTGAATACTTAACTCATAAAAGCATCTTATTTATCTATAAGGCATAATATATTTAATTCTTAGAGAAAGAAAAATTTGGATATGGAGAGTTGAATGTAGAGCAAAGGATTAAAAGCAAATTGATATTAATATATTTAAACTTGTAAGAATTATAATAATAAAAAAATTCAAACTGCGTATGCTCCTGAGTAATGCTTTAAGACTTCAATAAATTCTAAGTAGTTTACTTCATTTCCCTTGTGAGTGAATCTGTATGAAAGATTACCGCTTGCATAGTAAAAGGTGTTCTTCGTTGCTTATATGTAGCTTAACGAAATCTAATACACTTCTAAATCTTGTTTGTGTAACGTAGCCTGAATTTGTTCTATCCTTATCCTAGAAATATGGTTTAAGTAGAATCATTTGTGTTCTTATCAGCTCTCCAAGTCTTGATAAGCAATAATGGACTTTTTCTTCTTCTTGATTAGTCAAAACATCTTTAGGATTTAAATATGAAGGAGGCTAAAACTCCTAAACCTTTGCCTCAGGATCTTTATCAAGGCCTTTTACAGTGAAAACTCTTTCACAAATTTCGTTGAATGCCTTATAATCAACAAGATCTTAGCCAGATGGATGCTGGAATCTAGCTTCAAGAATTTATAACTCAGAGTCTTTAAGACATAATCTAAATGAAATACTTACTTTAAGTTATCTAAAGCCGATCTGAATTTTGCCTTAGAAATATAGCCTTTACGGAGTTAGTCATGCTCCGAAAAGAATTCCATAGGTCTTAGTCTACGTTACTTAACTTAATGCTATATCTTTTGTAATAATTTGTCAGAATCACTTTCTTCATTGATAAACATCTTATATGGAGTAAGAATGTCCTTAGGCTAAACCTTTACTTTTTGTGAAAAAGTCTGCTAAAGCATTGCTTGCTCATTAGCTTCCTCCTGAACAGTTTTCAACCTTGTGTCATTTAAAAAGTCTAGATATTATACCATGCCTTCTTTGTTCTAGTACATCTTTACAAGAGCTTGAAATTCCTCTTCGTTGAGATAAAATTTAAAGCTTGCTAATACTTATCTGAATGCTTTTGGAGAAATTTTGTGATAGTTGTGTCTATCCCAATCTTTAAACTGAGATTTAACATCTAAACAGAATTGGATCGCAAAATCATGAAATCTATCAATAACTGCTCTTCCTAATGCTTGTTCTGTTTCATTAGGAGGTTAGAATCCATAATTGGTCTAAGTAGAAATAAAGGTTTAGTCTTTCTGAGGATCCTTTTCTAATCCTTTTATCATAAAGATTTCGTCAATTGTATCGCAGAGCTTTCTATAGAAAATTCTTCCTTAGCCAGCACTAAATTCTTAGGTTAAAATCTAAAACTCAGCTTCGCTTAAAACTATTTTAGCCATATTTAAACCAATTCTAAACTGTGAGCAAGTAATAATTCCAGATCTTAATCTATCAAAATCTCTAAGGAATTCAAGTAATCTAATGCTTCTCTAAAATGCTTCCAGTCTTATTCTTGATAAAATATCTTCTAGGTTTTCAGGATGAGCATTGCTTATAGTTGCAACTTATCTTTACTTCTAGTTTTGAGCTATTTCATTTATGTTTTATATACTGATTGGTATTGCATTTTAATGCTTAGGATGAAAAGAGTCTTCAGGGATATCTACGTCTTGAACAAAATCTACGTAATTAACTTCTTCAAGATTTCCTTTGTCAAGATACCTTCTTAAGAATATATTAAGAATTTGCTCGTTTGGCATTACTTAAAGCTAATCAAGCACTCTAGTAAACTATAAGCGAGAAATATGTCCACATCGTGTGGGATCGAAATCTTAGAAGGCAGCTTTTAAAGGCACTCTCCTGATTTATATAAGTCTTTGATAATCTGGAAGGATTTATTCAAATACTTGACTATCTTAATCTAAGAATTTTCTTCTGGCTGCTAGAGTTTTTTCTGCTGTAACTGGGTCTACCTTAACATCAGGAGCTTTATCAATGCCAGGAGTTGTAAAAGCCAAATCTACATCTCCACAAAAGTTTCCATAGTGAAACTCTCCTTCAGGAGTTTTATAAAGTTCAGAAAGAGTTAAAAATTCCTGAGGACTCAATTAAATTCCCATTTATCCCATCACTCGTTTAAAAATTTCAATGGAGACAGTATACTTTCTCAATTTATCAAAGTCACGAAAGAATTCATTTATTCTGATTCTTCTCTCTACACAAATTGCTTATATCTTCTATGAAATCTCCATAGGATCTACAGGTTGATTAAAGTCATGATCTAAAAACCTTGGAGCTGTTAAGCTTTGAGGTATCTTGCTTGCTTTGATTGTTGCTGCTTCTACTTTATAAGAAATATTTAACGCATCTGCGTGTTCTACATCATTGCAAAATGTAACATACTGTACTAACAAAGGGTTATCGATCTTAGCATAATGCTTCATTAGCATTTCGAGTATTTACTCAGGAGGGCACAAACTAACTGTAGTTAAAACTCTTGCAAACTATGCTTTTGTTACATATCCTGATTTAGTTCTATCGAAATCGGCGAAAACTGGTTTTATTAGTACTCTCTTCTCTCTAATCATCTATCTAATGAACTCAATAGCTTCTGGAAACTTATCTTCATTAGCGCCAGCATTACCAGAAAGTTACTCCTTTTCTAAAATGTCTTTGCAGAATCTAGCATAGTCGATTTAGTTTTCAGCACTCCTATACATTTGCTTAATCTATTACAGAGCCTCTTGAGGAATGGTAATGTTCAAACTTGAATTCAAAACTCTAGTAAAGATAGCATCTGATACAATTCCCTTCCTTAGAACATCGAAATCTCTAAAAAATTCATGAATTCTGATGCGTTTCTGAGATACAACAGTTGCTATTTTGTTAATGATTTCCATTTTTAAATAGAATAATATAATCAACTGTCAATTTAAGAATTAGAAACCTACTTTTCTTCTTTGTTAACTCCTTTTCCTTTTTATTCCTATTGCTCACTCTATATTCAAACCACCTTTATATTTAGTGAAGTAATTATAAGTAAATTGGGCTACTTAGTATAAGTGTTATTGTAATAATTAACTTAAATTGATAATGTAGTTATGCTGTATTATCTAGCTTAATGATTAAAATATGCATAATATACTAAGCTAAAATATTCCTACATACATTTAGTCTCTAAACTTATGATGCTAGTTAGTTAAAGAAAGTCAATAGTTTTAATTAATTTCCTTAGTATAGACGCTAAAGAACTGTAAGGACTGATGTATTTAACTTTTATATCTTCAATAGATTAGTAAAAGGAAATTTAAAACTAGAGATAAGATAGTTAGAAGGCTATTGGAGTAAAATGCTTATATAACTAAGGAGCTAAAATTGTTTAGACTAAACTTATAATTAATATAGATCTTTATAGGTATGCAAATAGAACTTTTAATGCATCATTTACTACACAACTATTTTAAAATACCTTAGAAAGAAAAAATTTTATTGCAATAGAAAGAGAAATAGAAATAAGGCTAAGAGTTATAATTAAAAGCTTTATTTAAAAAGTAATACTTTATTTACTAAGTGATTAAGCTTTTAAACATAGCAGTTACCAATATCTGTATTCTAAGAAGTTATTTCTCAGAGTTTTAGTCTATTTATTTAAATTTCTAAGCTCGTAAAAGACAAAGGGGGATTTTATAAAACTCAGAATCTTCTTTCATTTCTTCTTTTTATCTTTAAGAGTGTAGATAATAGATATCTTATGTCTAGTAATTGTGTCAATAGTAGATTTGAATAAAAGAGAAATAAAGCATCGTATAATAAGCTGTATAGTAAAGCCTATTTTTATTAAATAGCTTATTTTTAATATTAAGCTTGTAAAATAGATTATAAGCAGATTAATAGAGAAGAGTTTACTAAAATGGGATTATAATCTTAATTAAAAGACTTTAAATATGAGGAAGTTTGATTAAATATCTGAAAAGTTGGCCTGGAGATTTCTAAATCTAGTAAAATTGGGAGACAAATGCTAGTTATGTTCTAAAAAATTTCATCTGTTTAGATTAAAGCATAAATGTAAGAAATGCTTCAGATTTACCTGTAGAGCTTGCTCTTAATATAGAGCAGAAAGAAGATTGTGTTTAACATGCAAAGGAGTATTATTGAAGCTTAGGACTAATAATGGAAAAATAACTGAATATTCGGAAGATGTTATGAATTAAGTTGCTATGGATTTTGACTAAAAGAAAAAGTAAGAAGCTTAAAGTTCTTAACGCTTTAGCCTTTCTTATAATACTCCTCGTTTTAAAGAATAGTCAGCATAATAAAATGGAAACGTTGGGAATTTTAATTTGGATGGAGAAATGGCTAATATTTTAGGCTTTAGGGAAACATTAGAAGAAAACGAGGATGAAATTACAGATTTTTAGAATTTACCTGAATAAGTGAAGAAAATGCTACATAAAAATGGAATATCATTAGAATAAGCGTAACAAAATCCTGCTGCTGCTTTTGGGGCTATTTTATACGCCATGTAAACACCTCCTAGCTAAAAAATAATAAGGTAACTTTCTGAATATGCTATAAAATGACTGCATTTTAACCCTGAAAAAAACTATGAAATATAAAAGATAGTAGGATAAGGAAGCTAAGGAGTTATCTATATTGGAAAGAATAAGTAAACAGGATAAAATTTTGCGATTAAAAAAATGACTCCACAAAATAAATAAAATATGAAGGATATAAAAACTGAAATAGAGATAATGTCTCTTTGCAAGCACGAAAATATTTTAAACGTATATGAAGTTTATTATTATGATAATGCCTTCTGAGTAGTCTAGGATTTAATGGACGCTAATTTATATGAAATAATCTAAAAGACAAAGCCAACTGAGGAAGTGATTGCATATATACTTCTATGTATTCTACAAGCTTTGAATTATCTCCATTAATAGTATAGAATACATAGAGACTTGAAATCCGATAACATTTTGCTGACAAAATAAGGGAATATAAAATTAGGCGATTTTGGATTTTCTGCTTAGTTAACTCAAGAGACTTCTCAGAGGTAAAGTGTGGTTGGGACTCCTAGTTGAATGGCTCCTGAATTAATAATGGGAAAAACTTATGATTAAAAAGTTGATATTTGAAGTCTTGGAATTGTGTTAATGGAATTGGTTTAAGGTGAACCTCCATACTTGAGAAAGCCACCTGTTCAAGCTCTCTTTTTAATATGTACATAAAAACCTCCAAGAATTAATGAAGGATCTACTGAGTTACAAGATTTTACTTAATGTTGTCTGTAAACAGAATCTTTCGAAAGACTTAGCGCTTTAAAGTTATTATAGCATTAATTTTTAGAAAAAGCGTGCAGTAAAGAGCAATTTGCTGAATTCCTTCAAAGTTATTTTCAGAGCATTGAAGGTGTCAAAATTTGAAATAGTAATCTTTAGTAAAAGTATTAAGTTATCTAACTCAAAGTATATTAAACTAATGATTTTAAGTTAAGATTCATTTATTATTTCCTATTTAATATTAAGAAAGCAGTTAGTTTAATTAATTACTTAGTAAGAGTGTTCTAGCAATAATATTCACTTATAAATTAAATTCTCTTCTCATTCTTCTAAATTATTTTACTTGTTTCTCTATCTTTAACTTATAATTCCCATTTTAATGTGAACTATTTGTCCTTAAACTTTAAAAGCAGGATCTTCTCTTTATGGTATTATTCAATCAATAAGTCATATTTACTAAAATATGAAAGCAATCAGCTGTATCTATTAAAATGTAAAGAATATGCACAATATACTAGAACATAAGAACTAGCCTTATTATCACTTTATTTGTAATATTATCGCTTTTAAATTTAATCTCTTATAAAGAAAAAAATTATTCAAATAGTACTCATATTTTTACTTGAGCACATATAGTAAATTTAATGTAAGGTATTAATACAATCATCTTGATTTTGCTCATTTAGATAGAAGGATAAATAATTGAAATTCTATTATAATAATTAAATGCTAATTAAATAGACATTATTTGATTTAATATTTAACTTATTTTTATTTACTTCTAGATAAGTACTTTAACTCTTTTTTAATCAGAGCTTATTGTTAAAAGGCTACCATGAAGCAAAAGTTCAATAATAGTATTATAATTGCTCTTTGGCTATTTGTACTTTTACTTCTGAAATGGTTGAATTCTACTGACCTAATTTCATTAGCTTTAGATACTTAAGATGAATTTTAGTTTAGTGTTGATTAATGTGAGAGTATAAATAGAAAAGTATTTATTTGATTAGAGGGAATTAAGCTTTTATGAAGATAGTAAGTAAAAGTTTCAGTTGATAAAGTTTTTAGAAATAATTTGGAATACAAATTCTGAGTCAGCAAAGTCAGTTATCACTGTCTAGACATTGCATTTCCAGTCTCTATAGTTTCCATTGATACTCTAATCCTTTTTTCCAATAAATGTATCATAAAATTCTTGTCTTCTGCTTATTAAGCCACTTGACAATTTTTTCATACTTGAATGTACATTTATTAGTATAAATCAATAAGACGGAGTTAGCGTCAGAGGGAGTATGTAACTCAACTTATCAGAGTATTCATTGGTTTAAAATTTGTACTTCAAGTCCTGAAGTTTTTCATCTATCTTATATGTATCTTTCCACAATTCATGCAGTTGATTATCATAGATGATGTCATATTTATGACCTGCTTCATTGTAGTTATTATAGGAGAAAATTAATTACTTTCCTTAATCTTACATATCTTTTATTATTAGGCTATCTCCCTTTCTTCAAAGCAAACTTCCAACATTTTGTTCCATTTGCTACATTAAAATAGGTTCAGTTTATTCATTCAAAGACTTTCTATGCAAATTGTCTGCTTTTATTTAGATCATTACTATTTCTTTAGGATTTTCGTCTAAAAATCTTTTTATCTAACTTAAACCTTCATCCAGAGTGATACAGTAGAAGGAGTGAGAAAGCTAAAATTTTTATATCTTCTTACAAAAAGAAACTCTTAGATCAAGAAATCTGACTCCTAGGTTGAGTTGCTAGTATATATTTAAATCCTGGCATTTGGAATACTTAGATGTTAGTCATATTAAATAATAAGCAATTTTGAAGCGACTTTCAGTAATTTTTTTGATCCTCGACTATAACTCTTCTGGAATTTCAGTTTCTCATGGATGTATTTCATATGCTGCAGAGTCATGCGTACCAGGCAAAAGCAATTCAGTAAATTTCTGTTGCTTTTTGCTTTCTGGCAGTTAAGTCATTCATGTACTAAAAAGGTTCCCTTAATTAAGCAAATCCCATTTGCTATCAGTGAGAGATTTGAAAGAATTATTTACCTTTAAAACTTGTTCCATATAGTTAAAGGAGATAGTTTGCTGCTAGAAATAATTAACCACTTGAAATTTTAAACTTAAAATTTCATTAAGAGTCTAATTTTATCCAAATAGCTCAAAACGCTGGAAAGAAATGTATTTATTGAACGCTGATTTAGGGGGAGAATGGAACTTGTCAGAAGTAGCTTCGTATTCAATGGAATAATGGTCATTCATCCCCATACTAGCCAAAGAGCTTATTAAGCTTTCTATTTTAATCGCAATTTTCTCCATTTTATTTAAATCTTATCAATAAAACGCAAATATATCCCATTTCACTCTCCCTAATAAAATGCTTAATAAATTTAAATTAAAAGCATTTCTTAATTAAATAGATATAAATGAACTATATTTTTCTGTAGAATTATCTAGTTAAAATGGAAAAATTATAATCTTAGATCTGATAAATCAGATCAATATTCATTGAAACCATTTTTATCAGTCTTCCATACATACTTATATTAATTTAGAGAATTGCTTCTAATTATATAATAAAACTTGTCTTTATACACATCTTTAATCAAAATATACATAACTAGTATTATACTTAAATTAAAAGAACAGGATTGGATACTTCTTAGTTTAAAGTGGACGATAAAGAGAGTCAAATAAAACTTATAGAGATGGAGTTAAAATGAAAGCAAAGTGATTATTGAAATATATTATTTTATAGTTATAAATATCTTTTAAAAAAATCACTTTTCTATTCCCTCTTTTATTTTGAAAAAATCTAATTGCTTGCTTGTATTAATAGAATAAACTTTCAGTTAGCTTTATTCATGAATTGGTAATTTCATGCCTGTACTCTTTTATTGAATTTAGATTAAACATTTTTAATAAGATAGATTTTAATCACTTACATCAATCTTATAAGATATTTTATTTTTAAATCAATTATGCATACTACAGTTTGATTTCAAAAGGAAGGGGATTGAAGTATATAAGAGTCTAAAACACTTAAATATATATACTAAACTTAAGGTTATAAAGACTAACTTCAGCGAAGATAAAGCTTTAATAGCTAAGTAATTAAATATAAGAGATAGCTATTAGTATCTTTAATTTCAACTTTTATTTAGATGAAAAGAATAGCAGAATGCATTCTTAATGTATAATCATAGCAATAGTTTTTATAGAGTTATTTAATAAATATGAGTTGAACCTACCTAATCTTTCTAAATTTAAGGATTATTTTCCTTATAACTATCTTATTTCTTTTATCCTTTTTTATAACTTTTTATATTAATCTTCATTTCTGTTTTTACAAAGAATAGAAAGGAATAAAATATTAAGTTGGACAATTAAAGCTAAATTATATAAAATAAAACTTGAATATCCTATGATATATACAATCTTCTTTATATTGTGATATAAGAGGAAAGAGTAAATATAAGCAAAGAGAGAATGATAGAAAGGAAATGATATATTTGATTTATACAAAGACTAAATAAGCTTAATAAACTAAAACATTATTTCAATTAAATTAAATTCTAATAATTTCTTTGTATATTTTGATAAAAATGAGCTTATCTCTAATTCTAGTGATCGCAAATGCTTTCCTCTTTATTTCTTAAGCTGCTCCAGGCTTTGAATAAAGTCCTAGTTATTCTTTACTCTATTCAAGTTCGACAATCAGAGGCGTGTAAGTTACTTTTAGAGTAAACTCTGACACAAAGATTGTTAAGTATGCTTCTACTTTACAGAATGAAATTCCTCTAGACGAAGATTTCGTTGATATTACTGAATTACTAATGGATAGAATGGGTTCTCTTAATTTAGAAGATGAAAAAGATGTCATTTATTGGAAATTATATAGCAGCCATCACAGTTCATATGAGTGTACTTCTTTAGAATCTATTACTACTGTTTCTAATACGGAAGTAGATGAGGCAAAGCTTTAAAGTAGTAACGAATTATATTCTTAAAAATCAGAAAGTTAAGAATGCTTAAATAAAGGATGTCCTTAATACTGGACATAAGATGGCTGGTGTGATCATGAATGCTATATAGAAGAATGTGAGTGGGATGGAGGTGACTGTGATTCTCCATGTGCTGCTACTGGTTGTGTAACATGGTGGTTAGGAGATGGTTGGTGCGATTAAGGATGTGATAATGCTGCCTGTAATTATGATGGTGGTGATTGCTCAAACTGTGCTCCTGGTTGTCCAGCATAATGACTTGGTGATTAAGAATGTGATTTAGAATGCAATAACTAAAACTGCTGATGGGATTATGGAGATTGCATAAGTTCTTGCGGAGAAGGACATTGCCCTGAAGAATGGATAGGTGATGGATGGTGTGATGAAGATTGTAATAGTGAGTAGTGTCGATACGACGACGGCGATTGCGATTTTTGTTCTCCTGGATGTCCTAGAAGTTGGATTGAAGATGATTATTGTGATGACGAATGCTAAACTGAAGAATGTGACTTTGATTCATCAGATTGTGCATAACAATGTACAGAAGGCTGTAGCGACAGTTGGCTTGGAGATGGTTATTGTGATGAAGAGTGCTATAATGTAGATTGCTTTTTTGATAATGAAGATTGTGAATCTGCCTGTGCTCCAGGTTGCTATTAAGGTTGGGTTGGAGATTTGTTTTGCGATCCTGAGTGCTTTAATGAATAATGCAAATATGATGATGACGATTGTATTCAATATGGTTGCAGTTTTGGATGCTATAATGAATGGCGTTCTGATGGTATTTTATTAATTATTTAGGATGGTGTGATTAACCTTGCATGACAAGTTAATGTGACTGGGATGATGGCGATTGTGAAAATTTTTATGGTAATCTAGCATATGTAAAAGATGGCTCTTTATACTTCCAAGAAATAAAAGACCAATCTTATTCAGTTTATTGGATGAATTTGAACACAACTTGCTCAAAATCATTTTCAGGAATTCTGAGTTTTATTTCGATTCTACTGTTTTTGATTCTGTGAGGAAATCTTATAATTTCAATTGATTAATCTTTAAAAATTAAATAACATCATTTACTCCTTTATACCTACTTAATATCTAAAATAAACGTTATATAGGTTATTTACATTCCAGGCTTTTAACATATAAATTGAATAATTTAATTATACAAAATAATAAATTAGTCTCCAAAATGAGAGAATAGAGTATAAAGACTATTCACAAGGTTAAATAAAAAATAGCATTTTAGCCTATTATTAAATAAAAGTCTAATAGGGGAATTTTCTTAAACTTTAGTGGATGCTTTATAGTTTGTAATAAAATACTCCCATTTAAATAAAGAAAACAGAACTCATTAATGTTTCGCTTTATAAGAAGCAAAATTAAATTCTGATATAAACTAAGTTCTCATTGACTTTATCTCCTACAAAGGATTAGTGTCTGTCTGTATTAGAAGATTTGCACCTATTTTAATTAAATTAAACAACTAGAATATAAGAGATGAAGCTTTTTCATTTTTAAATAGGAAGCAGAATTAATAAAGAAAGAGATTTAATAAAAATGGTAGAAGAAGATAAATCCTAATAAGATTATATTAACAAGCATGTTAATCCAATAATGGAAGAAATAGTCTCCTTTATGATTTCATCCAAACCTGCAGAACCTGCAAATTTCATGCTTGACTTTTTATTGAAAAAGACTGGTGACTAGAGTATGAAAAACGAAAGAGAGGAATTATTGCAATTAAGAAGAGAACTTGCTATGCTAAAAAATAATATGCCAGACATTTAAGAAGCTGAAAAAAGCCATAGTGAGAGTGAAGAAGAAGAAGAAGAAAATTTAATCTTAGAACTTCCTGCTCCAATTCAAAAGAAAAAAGGTCCACGAACTTCAGTTAGTGCTGAAGCATTTGGTTAATATAATCAAAAACAAAATTATGAGGCTAGAGTTATTCCTAAAAATTAAGAATAAAAGGATAGGATTGCTGACAAACTAAGCCGAGCTTTTATGTTTTAAGCTTTAGATGATAAAGATAGAGCCATTGTGATAGATGCAATGGAAGAGAAAAAATTTAAGGCTGGCTAATCAATTATTAAATAAGGAGATGATGGTTTAGAGATGTATGTAGTAGATTCTGGAAGATTAGAGTGCTTTAAATTATTTCCAGGAGAAATTCATCCAAAAAAAGTAAGAGAATATAGTGCTGGAGAAGCATTTGGTGAATTAGCTCTGTTGTATAATGCACCTAGAGCTGCAAGCATAACTTGCGTAGAAGATTCAGTACTTTGGGTACTTGATAGAGGTACTTTTACTAATATTGTAAAAGAGTCTTCAATGTAAGTTTAGATTAATAATAAATTAAATATACAGAAAAACTAGGTAGAGATATGAAAACTTTATGAATCACTCACCACTATTTAAGGAAACAGATGTTTATGAACGTTAAAAAATTGCTGATGCTTTTAAATAAGTTACTTTTCATTCTGGAGATTATGTAGTAAGAGAAGGAGATTGGGGTGATATTTTCTACATAATAGAAGAAGGTACTGCTATTGCAACTAAGACTTTAGAGCCTGGAAAACCTCCTGAAAAAGTAAAAGATTACGAAGTAGGAGAATATTTTGGAGAGTTAGCTTTACTTAGAGGAGAACCCAGAGCTGCAAGTATAATTGCTACTGTATTTTTTCATTATAGAGTAGTTTAAAATGTGCTACATTGGATAGGTATAGTTTTAAGAGACTTCTCGGACCATTGGAAGATATTCTTAAAAGAAATAGTACTACCTATGCAAAATTCGTTAAGAAATGAGATAGTTCTTAGTAAATTACACTTTATTAATGGAAAAAACTATTTTCTACTTAAGCTTTTTTATAAATACTAATGATGCATTGGCCTTTAATCTTTTATTTATAACTGCTTAAATCTTTCTCCTATATCTACTATTTTTAAGAGAAGCATTTTCCATATTGATTTATATTTATAAATAGGAATTCTACTTGCTTTTTTATCTCAATGCAAACTACCTGTGATTAATAAATGTTTCATTGCTTTCTTTATTAATTATTTAGCTGTCATATCTTACTATAACTCCTTTTTATAGCATTTTAAATATATCTTACTAATTTCCTTATTCTACTTCTAGTCTTAACAAACTTACTACTCCTTACTTGCTAGCATATATAAATGTATATAATTAGATAAGCATCATTCACTTAATTTATATATAATCTAATAAGGATCACTAAATTGTTTCTCTGGTTATAATAGTTCTACATATTTGGAGTAATGAATGATCTTTCTATATACTTTTACTTATTTATATACTATAAAGTTTCTATTAAAGATGCTAAATGATTGGATAGCATCTTTTTCCTTTAATGTAAAAGGTGATTAGAAAATGGAAATGAGAAAGAGTTTAATTGAGAGCTAATAGAAGAAAATTAAATAATATTAGATTTTCTAATTACTAAAATGGCTATGCTTATATAGTCTAATAACTAAGCTTATAAAATACCCTACTTTCCTATTTATTTTAACTGCATATTTTTATATAAATAAGTATAAACTAATATGATTCTAAGAAATAGCCTTTACACTACTAATGCTTTACTTAGTATTTTTAGCCTAGAATTTCTGTTCTTACAACACAAATTAAAGGTTAAAGTTTAAAGATATATTTATCTATATTAATCTGAGAAAACCTTCTTTAGCTTGTAATTACAATCCTTTATGTATAGCAAATATTTGAAATAGCTAATCATATGAATGTTTTAGCTAGATGAAGATAGTTTATCTATTAACTTTCTAGTGATATAGAATTATTAGACAGTAGCAATTCCTAACATTTCCTTTCTCTTCCATTTATAAATTTAAGATTAAAAGCAATAGTCTATCTATTTTAGGCAGTTCAATCATAAAATAATTAGACTTCCACAAAATCTATAAGATAGAAGGATGAATTATTTATATGTAAAAGCAATGGAAGTGAGGCTATAGATAGATAAGCCTATAATTAATAGAATATAAGTGAATATTGAAACATCGGGATGCCTTTATGTAAAATTAGCTTTTAGTTAAAGCTAAAAATTATATTAATATATAATATATTTGCTATTTTAAGTCTAGCTCATTAAAGGGTTATTTAACTAGTGTATAAAGATAATAGTCTTTTTTATTTAATTTCAAAGGAATTTAAAATACCCTAGTAAATGGCTATTACTTTAGATAGAAAATACAAAACTTGAGATAAAGTTTAGTAAGAACTTCAAGATAAGGAACCAATCAAAAAGAAAAAAGCATCAGTGTTAGATTAAGAGGATTATATAAATATAGGAAAAAAGAATAATAAGAATAAAAAGAATAAAAAGAAAAAACCTTTTGAATAACCCTTTGCTACCAAGATTAATGGCAATAAATACAAGTTACCCTTATACTCTATGAGAATTATAGCCTAACAATTAGGTATGGATTGGAATTATGATAAAGTAAAATATACATGGTTCGTTAAAATGTTTCTTAAAACTCCTATGCCTCCTTACTGACTTAGAGAAGTTGATCCCGATTTTGTTGTTAGTTACCATCACATTCCTACTAATATGACTACCAATATGCATCCCCTAATCTCCAAATTTAGAACCTTATTCGTAAAAGCCTAGAAATATGACAATATTATAGAGAAAATGTCAAATTTTGGACTTAATCAGATGAACTTTCAAGTTAAAGAATAAAGTTAAGTTATAGAGCATTTGTTGGATCTTATGGAGTAGAAGGAATTTACAGATTTTACAATAGAAAATGAAAGTCTCCAAATCTAAAGCAATACAGATAAGATTAAGGAAATAGTAGATAAACTTAAGCGTAAATTTGGAGTCAAAGAGGATTAAATTAGCATTTCCTCTAGTTCAAGTGATTATGACGAAGATTCAGAAATTAAAGGCAGAGTTTTAAGAAGAAAGGGAATCAGTTTGAAGAAAAAAGTGTTTAATGAATCAAAATAAATGGAATCACTTGATTATGCTACCAAATGGTATATCTAAAATTGGTATGATCCTTATCTGCTGAGATTTTAGACGAAACATAGCAATTTTGATCCTTAATTATTAATCGAAGCTCCATCTCATATAAAATAGCTTCCTAACTACAAAAAAATAAAGCCAGATGTTTTGAAAGACTTAGCTCTTAAATTAGGTCTTGATTTTGAAGAAGAATGATTTCTCATTTGAATTCCTTAGATGCTTCTCAGTCTTCCCTTGCCTCCAAATTGAAAGCCTATAAGCTTGTCTCATATTTCAAAATTAGGCGAAATTTTCAAATTAAACTTTGACATAAATCAGAAGGGGTTTATTGATACTTTGTTCTCAGTATACCAGTTCTAAGAGCCTTGAGTACATTTAGCTTAAATAACAGTTGAACAAACTAGATATGTAATACTTAAGAAATGAGACCCTCAATATGAACAGTTAGCAAGATAAATTAATATAAACTTCATTGACGAACTAAATAGAAACCTTTCTATTCCTATCAGTGAGATGTTTGATATAAAAGAAATGCAATAAAAGGTTCAAGAGCCATGACTAGTAGTTAAATAATAAAAAGAGCTTAATGAGGTTGATTAGAAAGATAAGTCAATTTTACATGATTATCTTTAATAGCTAAAAATGAAATAAGCCAAAACAGCTGAAGAAAAGTTCCACGAAAGCAGAAACATCGAATAGAAAAATATTTTTTTGTTAAATCTAACATAGCAAATTAAGCCTGAGATTATCGAAGTTAATTCTGAGGATAAGCCATAAGAAGTACAAAATCATAATGGCGTAATGCTAATTAATGTTGCCAAAAATCTGTAGTTAGATTTCGCGAATGAGCTTTATCTACTATATGCAATAAATAAAACTCTTGGCAAAATAGATATGTATCCTTGAGCTTTCAGACATACTATATAGGGAAAATCTTATTGAATAAATCTTGATAACATGCTATCTTAAAAAAAATGTCCTTTCTTATTTTAAATGCAAGAGTTTATCCGAAATTTTAAGCAATTAAACTTTCTGCCCGATCCTAGGCCTCTTAAAGATATTCACCCTATACTTGATAATAAAAATGGGAAAAAACTTTATCAATTACTTAAGTGATAATCAATAAAAGCTTCAGAAGCTTGAGCCAAAATTAAAACAGACGAAGAAGCAAAATAATTTTTCAATTTAAACAAGTTTGGCATTGATTTACCCTAAGAAGTCATATTCAACATTATGTTCTCTTTACCTCTTAGCCTTTAAAGTAGATTACCTAAAGGTTATCAAAGTGATGAAGAAGTTGTTACATAGAAAGAATTTAAAGAAGAAGTTAAAATTGAGATACATTCTGAAAGTGAAAGTGATCTTGATAAAAGAGCAGAATATTAAAATAAAGAAGATCAAGAGGAGAAAAGAGTGAACAGTGAAGGTTCAGATTTAAGATTGAAAGAAGAAAGCAAAAATTAAGATAAAAATTAAGAAAAAACTAAAGATGCAGAAGAGAAAAAAAGATAAAATTAATAAAATGCTTATGAAATTGAAATGCAAAAGGCTTTTTAAAGTGCTTTGTCTGAATTTAATAATTGAAGAAATGATGAATTGAAGTAAAAATAAGAAGAGTTGAAAGAGTAACTAAGAAAAGCCAAATAAATTACTGAATAGATTAGAAAATAATAAGAAGAGCATGAAAAAAACCTTTGAATTTAAAAGAAACAATTTAAATAGAATGCAGAAGCTTTGGAGAAATAACATTAGCTAATGATCAAAGAGTAGCACTAAAAAAGAGTAGAAGAAATAGCAGCCAGATTGACTTTACATGGATCTGCGTTTTATTCTTTAAATAAAACTTCTTAATAATAAGTTTACAAGTAAGACAATGTTACACAAGCAACTGAAGAAAGTATTGAAACAAAATAAGCAATATAGTAATCTAAATAGTTTACTGAGGCAATAAAGTAAATGAATAAAGAAGTTAAAAAAGAAGATTCTTAAGGTAAAAAAAATATGTAAAAAAGAAACTCAAAAGAATCTAGAAAAATGTTTGACTAAAATTTTCTTTAGAATCTTTTGTCATCAGATTTGGAAAATAGTTTGAAAACTTAAAAAGAATTAGAGTAGATTATTGAAAGTCTAAATTAATAAATAAATGATTAAGAAAATGCTCTTAATAGTGATAAAATGAAAGCAAATGAACTTTTGTAAAAGCTAAACAAAAAGTAAACACGAATAAAGAAAACTTTATAAAAAAACAAGAAGGAAAAAGAGAATAAAAAAGAACAAGGGTAAGAAAACGAAAAAGAGAAAAAGGAAAAAGAAAATTCTGTAAATAGGCATCTAGATTTTTAGTTTTAACTTGAATAAAAGAATGATAAAAAGTAATAAACTTTAAAGAAAAAAGTTATTAAATCAGTTTAAAAAAAGGAATAAAATACTAAATTTCTAGCCAACACTAATAAATAAGAAGTTAAGCCTGTCTTTTAATAGTAGTCCAGTGAAGAAGAAAATTAAGTAAAGATTGAACTTACTGAAGAAGCTTAAGAATAACTTCGCCAAATGTAGGAAGAATTGAAGAATTAAAGTCGTGTAAAATCAAGAAAAACTGATAAATCAGATCATCTAATGTATATAGATAGAGAAACTTTAAATTATGAAGAATAGCTTAATGATTAAGAAGAAAATGATTAAGAAGAAAATGATTAAGAAGAAAATGATTAAGAATAATAAGATGGAGACTAAAAAATTGAAAAATAAGGTAATTCGTAAAAATGAAAGAAAAAAGGCAGAAAATCAAAAATATTACAACAGTAGAAAATGATATAATTAATGGATTCTTCAGATATTGAATCGATAGAGTAAGATTCAGAAGAAGACTATGATTCATAAAAGTTAAAGAAAAAGAAAACCTTTAAGTTAACAAAAAGAAAAATGCTAGAAATAATTCCTAAAAAAGGTTATGCTTAAAAGTAACCTTCTAGAAAAATTTTTAAAACGGCTAAATGACAATATCCTGGCATGTCTAATAAGCCAGTAATACAACGAAGTGACTAACTATTTAAGCAACCTTTGCAAAAGAATGAATAAAATGAAAAAAGCTCTAGAGACTCAATCGATAGTGATTTCTTTTTAAATTAAGACAATGATTATTTTCTAACAATTCTAAAGCGTGCTTGAAGAGATGCTTATTATGATGGAAAATGATACAATTTTGAGGCCAAATTTTAAGACAAATTAAATAAACTACCATAGTCACTTAATGATGTAAATATTGATTAATAAGGCTTTGCTTTCAATAAACAACTACAAAAAGAACTTGACAAGCAGCTTAATGTTGAAATGAATTATACGCAGTAGCTACTTTTATCTTACTAACAATAAATTGAAAACTCCTAAGATAAATAAACTGAAACTAGTATTCAAGACTCTTTGCAAGAAAATTCCACAGAAAAATAGAGGTTTGTATCTATTTATAAAGATTAATAAATCTAAAGCTAAATTATTAAGAATTAAGAGGAGAAAGAAGTTGAAGATGTTCCTGAAAATCTTATATTGTTGTAAAGAAAAAAAGATGTAGAAACTTATCTTTAAATAGAAAAAGTCGTAGATGCCATTGAAGAACTCTGCTCTTAACGTTCTAGTACCCATACTATATTAGATACTGAAGAGGAACAAAAATATGTGTTTTTAGACACCCCAACTAATATAAAGCAACTTGAGTATAGAAATTCTATAATAAGTGAGTAGAGATAAAGATAAACAGCATATCAGAAAATTTCTAGACCTCTAACAACATCAGTAGAAGAAATATTTTATAATAATGAGGGTGAAGTCGTTAAAATAGAGCATAAGGTAAATTAATAAAACAACAACGAAGAGGAAATTCCTAGTGAGTAAGTAAATGAAGATCTATCTAAGATATCTACTAGTGTTATAGAGAAAAAACCAATTTAAAACTCCGTAGTAATAAAACCTTAAGATAAAATTATGAAGAGATAGTCTTTAAAGTATGTTCCTAAAAAATTCAATGAAAAAATAAATATTACTTAGAAGATAATTGCTCAGATGAAGGAAAAAATTAAATAATTAAATGAATAATGAAAATAGTAAGAAGGAAGTTAGAACAAATAATAATAGCATGATTCTAAATTCGTTTCATTTAATCAAGAAGAATTTTTAGAAGAAGGAGATAGGAATCAGTTAATTTAAAATTTTGCATCCAATCTATTTCAATAAATATAAGAGAATTAGATGAAGGATTCTCAAGTATAAACATCAAGTAACTGACAACATTTTAAAGAAATGAAAACGTTGAACTTAACATTTGATAGTCTTCCTTAATATAAAGTTTAAAAGCAATTGAAGCAAGTAAAAGTTAAAAAACAGCTAAACAAAAGCTTTGACCGAAGTGAAAACCTGTAAATTAAAATTTATAAGAGAATCTTAATATGATTAGGTCCTCCCAGCGAAATTAAATGTGAGCTCCTATGATTCCCTACAAATTTTATGCCTTCAAGTGTGTACTCTTTATGCAAAAGAATGAAAATATAAGTTTCAAGAACTAAGCAATCCCCTGAAGCTTAATACGTATGAATTGCAATTCTTAGCTTATATATTTTGTTGTATTTGAGCTAATGACCAAAACTTGGATTGTCAAATATAAATTTCTAAAGTCCTTTCTAACTTAACAAACTGATTTAATAATCTTCATAGCTTGAAGCTTACTTAAAATACTCCTAGGAGTTGCTTAACTTGTAAAGATAATAAAATATTTAAGGATAAACTTAAGCTCTATTTGTCAATCATATTAGTTAGGTATATAAATATGACTTTAAAGCAAAGAAAGTAACTAATCTTGATTAGAAAGATTGGGAAAGTATAAACTGGAAGTTCCCTCAAATTCTTATGAATAATAAAAGCGAACAAAATCAAAAAATATTAGAAAAGGCAAAGACTTCTCGCTTTCCAGAAGTGCATATTAAAAACAAGCTGAGTATGTAATTAAATTAATAAACAATGTAACTTTATAGTCTTAAATTATCCTTTATTTTAATATATTTACTAATAGCCATATTAATTAGCACATCAACTTCATTCTATTTGGAAATGTCATTCTGGATTTTTTTATAAATTAAAATATTCAGATTTAGTGGCTATCAAAATTATTATACTGATAAATAAAGGAAATATGCTCATCATCTAATTTTTAATATACGCTTTTAAAGGTTAGCAAGTCTTTAATTTGTAGAGTAATAAAGCAGAGTAAATTTCTTGTAGAGCAGGTAATTTGGAGCAAAGGAATATAAATTATCAAACTTTCAATTATACAGCTTGTAACTATACTTTATTTAAAGGGATCAGTATTAAGTCTTTATTGTTTAAGCATCTATCTTTTAATCTTGGTACAGTCTAGTAAATTATTTAAAGAAACTTGATATACTCAAGCTTTGCTTAATCTAAAATTCTTATTTTTAACTTAGTCAGCTAAAATTAAAGATTAAATGATAGAGGGAATATTAATTACTTAAGACTAATGATTTAAAGAGAAAGGAATTGGAATAAAACAGGTTTTGGAAGTAAAAGAGAAATAAAGCTGATTTGATAAGAAGAGTTATACATTAATTAAGCTATAAAAGCAGTCTTGTATTATTTATAAGCTCATAAGCATAAGTAATTTATAGTATTTCAAAATAAATAATATAAACTCAAACACTTAAAGGTTAATATAAGTACTTCTTAAAATCTAAGTAGCCTTTATTATTATAATTACTTATATTCCTATTTTAAGTTAAAATTGATATATTTCATGAGCTTTAAAGAATAAAGGTAAACTAATAAACTAAGGATTAAAAAGAATACTAGTAAATATCTATTAATTAATATTATAATACTTATTTTATGCTCAAATATTATAAGTTTTCACTTTAGAGAAAAAAGAGATAATCACCTAGGAAATATAGAAAAGTAGACTTTATAGTTAGATTTAAGATATCAAATCATTACTCAAAGACTGCATTTTCATTAAATGAAACTTAAAAATATAGGGAAAATGGTTGAAGCTGTTGATTCCTTAAAATGAATTAGCATAAAATATATATATTTAATATTAAAAAGAGCTAAGAGACAAATCACTCTTAATATTGCTTCTTCGTATCAAATAAACTTGCTCATAATTTACTAGCAAACTTATGAACATGTAAAGTCATTTTTTGCTTAATAAATTTAAGGATGAATGGTAAACCATTAAATTTAATCTTTGAAGTCAAATCATCTTTAGTAATAAGAGTTTTATCTTAGGATTTATAAAATAGTTAGTTATCAAATTGAATAAAATGCTTCATATTACAGTTTTTGCATTTATTAATGCATTATTTAAGTTTGCTAATTAAAGGTAATTTGTATGCTACAAATATAGTAAAATAGACTTGGAATTAATTTTCATGAGAATGAAAAGAAAACTTAAAGATTAAATAATTAAAGCTTGTTAAATTATTGGATTAAGTAAGTCATTTGAATCAAAGCTCTTTGACAATAAGAAGTTCCTCAGCTTCCTTCTTTTTCAACTTTGCGAAGCTTCTGTTAGGTCTTTTTTTCCCTCTCATCATTAAATACGCTCCAACGAACATTAAAATTAGAATACAAGGTAATCCAATCTAATAAACTAAGGGCTAGTTTTCCAATTAGACTGAAGGAATCAAAATTTGAGTTCCTAAAAATAAAAAAATCTTACCACTCTAAGAAATTGAATGAAGCTGAATAAGTTTTCTAAAGCTCATCATTTTGCTTTCTCTTGGCTTTTTGATGACTCTAATAATTGCTTTATAGAGATTTTGGAACATATTTTCAAGTTATTCCAGAGCTTCAGGCTCGAAAATTCCAGCTGCATCATTAAAGACAGATTCTTTGAATTATTCTAGAGTTCCTTATTCTTGCATTTCCTTGAATACTTCCTTAGTTTATTGGAATTGTTATTGGAAATACTCGATTTCGAAATTTTTGAATAGTTCTTTAAGTTCTCCTAATCCTTCCTCTCCTAAATGATCTTGAATATTAGAAATCATGAAATCCTTTATAATATAATAGTTTAAGAAGGTATCTTCTGTTAAAGCTTAAACGAGTCTTTCTTTTTATGCATCAAACTTATCAGCGAGGTCTTCAATCGTCAATTCTTTTTTCAATTGTTGTGTCTTTGTTTATTTGGTGTTGACTACCAATAGATTTTATACCATGCTTTCAAATTCTTCCAAACTAGCAACATCGAAGATTCCCCAAAGACCTTCATTAATAGAAACTTGCCATTATTCAAGCAGTCCATCAGTTTTAAGTTTCTGAATTTACTCTTAATTTAGTTCAATTTATTCTTATAAGAAATCTATTTCAAATTGAACTATTAATTCTTTAGCTTGCATATAGTTTTCATAACCCTAGAAGTTCTCAACGAACTCAAGTAAGAAACTTTCTTTTACTTCTTTGTATGCATCAGGACTTACTTCCAAAGCATCTAAAAGGTCTTTTTCTAATTCTTCGAATCTTGTTTATACTTCTTCTTAAGTGAGATCTTGCTTTATTAGTTTAGTAATTTTAATTAAGCTTTGGAACATTTAGTCTAGCTATTCCAAAGTTTCTTGTTCTAAGTATGGTAAGAAATGAGAAAGTACGGTTTTTTCGAATCCTTATAAGCTTCCATCTTATTTCATTTATGTAATTTCTTCTTAGCTTCTTTCAAATTCAAGTTCAAAGTAAGTTATTTCTAAGTCAATAAACAACTATCTTAGTTAATTCTAGATTTCTTCGTTGAAGTTCTATTAGCATTCCTCAAGCATCTCTTATTTAAGAAGATAATAAGCAGGTGCATCATTTTCTAAAGCGGCTATAAGATCACCTTCTTATGCCTGGAACTAAGAGAACAATTCATCTTGACTTGACTTCTTTTTCAGTGTCTAAGTCTTTTATGACATTTTCTTCACAGTTGTAACTTCTGGTCCTAAAACCATTTCATAGAAAGCTTATAAGCTATCAACTTCGAAAACTCCAAAACCTTTTCTGAAAACTTCATCTACCCAAGCCTCTAAGAGACCATCTTACTAAAGTTGGTCAACTAAATCTTAATTTTCTTCTATTTTAGTTCTGAAATAGTTTGTTTCAAATTCTACTACAACTTCTAATGCCGATAGGTATGTTTCTGTGTCCTGGTAATCATTCAAATAAGTTCTTAAGAACTCAAACTTAAGATCACTATATTCCCATTTGTCAGATTCTAAGGCATAAAGCAAATCTTCTTCAATTTCAACGAATTAAACTTAAATTTCTTCCTTTGTTGGAGGATTATTTTTGAGTAACTTAGTAGTTTTAACAACCATAAGATTTTGGAAAAAGTTCTTAAGTTCTTCAATAGCAGCTGGCTCAAAAACTGGTTCCAATTACTCTAAATAAGCTTATTCAATTTCTTATAAGTCTGATGGATCTTAAGCTTTAACTTCCTCGAAAAATGATCTCATTTCTTCAAGAATGTCCTTTGTATACTAAATTTCAAATTATTCAAATATTTATTTTGCCTCTTCCATACTTTATTCTCCATGAACTGATTTAACTTCCTCTAAAATCTGTTCTTTTATTTGGACATATGGCTAAAATCCTTAATTCAAAGCTTCAGCTAGCAAAGGAGTCAATTCTTCAAGAGCTTGCTCGAATGTTAATTCTTCAATTGTTGCTTCTGGAGTTGCTTCAGAAGTTACCTCCGAAGAAACTTCAGATGAATTTTCAGCGACTGCTTCTTGTTTTTTCAACTTCAAATTTTTGAAAAGTTGAGTTTAATAAACTGACTCGAAGAATACTTTTATTTCTTCGATAGCTGCTGGCTCTAAAATTGGAGTTAATTAGCTAACTAAATCCTCCTCTACTTTTTCGAGTTCAGCTTGTCCTCCAAATACTTAAGCGATTTCTAATAAAGGTCTCATACTTTCTAACTACTCTGATATATAATCAATTTCAAATTATTCAAACTACTTCTAAGCTTCAGCTAAAGCTTCTTCTCCATGCTCACTTTAGATTTCATCTAAAGTTTGTTCTTTTAGTTGTCCATAAACTTCGGGTCCTTCATTAAGAGCTTCTGTTAGAAGTGGTTCTAATTCTTAGAAAGTCTAGTTAGAGTCTTATTAAGCAGTAATTGCTTTAATGGTACGTGCAAATACTTTCTTATTCAATTTTTAGAACTTTCCAAATTTAGCTACTTTTGTTTATATCCATGCATTAGTGTTGACTAAATCTTTTCCCTTTTGATATTTATCTTATGCCCATTCCTTTGTTTCGTTGTATGCTTCTTGGGCCCAATTCTTTGATTTATCATAAGCACCTTAAGCCCAATCAGTGAAATCTGACCAACCCCATGCTTATAAAGCTTTTCTAGTTTTAATATTGCTTAGCTTCTAAAAGGTATTTATTTTTACTCCAAGTGCTTCATCTATAACTTTTTCAGTTGCCCATTCTTTTCCCTTTTTATAAGTATCTTTGGCCCAATCTTTAGTATCATTATAAGCACCTTTAGCCCAATCAGTAAAATCTGACCAACCCCATAAGCCAATAATTTTTAAATTCTTTAAGTTTATCATTTTACTAAGAGTTTGGAAGAATTTCTAAATTTCTTCAACCGCAGCTGGTTCAAAAATAGGAGTCAATTCTTCGATATAGGCTTATTCATAAGCTTTAAGTCCTTCAGCTCCCTCATATTGTTTGACTTCTTCAAATAATGGTCTCATTTCCTCAAGTATACTTTGAGTATATCCAATTTCAAATCCCTCAAATAACTGTCTTGCTTATTCTGCGACTTCATCACCATTGACTTTTAAAATTTCTGCAAGGGCATCTTATTTTATTTGAGAATATGGTTCGAAACCTTAATCCAAGACTTCAGTTAGAATTGGAATAATCTCTTAGAATTCTTATTCCATTGTCAAAGTCTCTTGGGATTATTCAGATGCTTCAGTAGCATTTTCTTGCTTTATTAATTTCAACTTTTTCAAAAGTTGAGTTTAATAAACTGATTCGAAGAATACTTTTATTTCTTCGATAGCTGCTGGCTCTAAAATTGGAGTTAATTAGCTAACTAAATCCTCCTCTACTTTTTCGAGTTCAGCTTGTCCTCCAAAGGCTTAGGCAATTTCTAATAAAGGCCTCATACTTTCTAACTACTCTGATATATAATCAACTTCAAATTATTCAAACTACTTCTAAGCTTCAGCTACAGCTTCTTCTCCATGCTCACTCGAAATTTCATCTAAAGTTTGTTCTTTTAGTTGTCCATAAACTTCGGGTCCTTCATTAAGAGCTTCTGTTAGAAGTGGTTCTAAATCTGAAATAGTCTTGTTAATATCAGGCTCAGATTCTTGCTTTAGCAAAAATGTAAGCTTCTATTTTCTAATTTTCTAATTTTGTTTAAGTTTGTTTACTTTTGTTTATATCCATGCATTAGTGTTGACTAAATCTTTTCCCTTTTGATATTTATCTTATGCCCATTCCTTTGTTTCGTTGTATGCTTCTTGGGCCCAATTCTTTGATTTATCATAAGCACCTTAAGCCCAATCAGTGAAATCTGACCAACCCCATGCTTATAAAGCTTTTCTAGTTTTAATATTGCTTAGCTTCTAAAAGGTATTTATTTTTACTCCAAGTGCTTCATCTATAACTTTTTCAGTTGCCCATTCTTTTCCCTTTTTATAAGTATCTTTGGCCCAATCTTTAGTATCATTATAAGCACCTTTAGCCCAATCAGTAAAATCTGACCAACCCCATAGTTATTGAGCATACTGTGAGATTCTTTAGGAATTGATAGATTTGTAGCGTGTTTATAGTTCAGTAGTTTTCTTATTTAAATTACTTTCTTATTATTAATTTTTGCTAAACGATGAATTCACTTCAGGTGCTTATAGAAGAACCAATGCGATAACAAACAAAACTAAACCGCCTAGGAACTTCATTATAATAATTTAGTTAAACTATGCTTAAATATACAACTCATGAAAATGGAGGAAAACACTCATAAGAAAATAAATTAAACCAAAAAGATGGAAGCAAAACTTTATAAATGCACTATTATTCTTTAAACTATTAATTAAGAAAATCCTCTATTCCTTTTACTTTTTTATTAACTTTAAACTTCTTCTTTATCTTACTAATTAACTACTTAAGATCTTTCTTAGCCTTTCAAGCTAAATACTTATAGTCTTTCAGTTTAAGCTTTAGTAAGCAATTTTTTTTATAGTGGTATGTTTTATTTGTTACTTTAATAAATGTCAGTGGTTAGCTTTGTATATGAAGATTTAGTTGCTAATTAAGAAATTGAAACACTATTATATTTATTAATATTTCCAATTCAATTATTAGTACCTTTTGAAATCCTTCCTACTTCTTATCTTACCAGATCATTAAGTTTATAGATTCCTTAATTGAGGAATTCCACTCTCTGGCTATTTTATGAATCTTTATGGTAAATTCCTTCCATGTTTAGACTAGTAATTTTAGTTAAGTTAATGGAAGTATTTTAGTTATAAATACATAATTAGCTCTAAATTAATAGATGAAGAGAAAGGAAGTTATTGCTAAACCTAAAATTTTAGCAAGAAGAGAGTTTTAAATAGAAAATAAGAAGTTAAATATAGGGACAAGTACACTATTCTGACTTTTAGCTATAAAAGAGGTAAAGAAAGATCTGCATTACTTTATGGATTATCTTATTTTCTTTATTATAGTTACTAATTACTTTGCTATTAGTAGCCTATGCTTAGATAAAACTTAGAAAAGATAGTTTGTTTATAATTAAAGTAAGAGAAAATCAGAAAAGCGAATATAAAGTTCATAATTAAGTAGTTAGGAGTACTAAACTATATAACTTAGCTAGAAATAACTAACTAAGCTTTCTCTTTCCATGGTAAAGTAATTAAATCTATTAGGGTATTTAGTATTAATCATTTAAACTCTTTTTAATCAAAGTTAATCGATAATCATCAGATATTAAATCTAATTTATTCATAGCTGCAATATATTAACTTGCTCTACTAAGAAGAAAAAACTACTTTATCAAGTTGAAAGACATAATATATAGCAATATAACTTTAATTATTTAGATAGCTTTATCAAATAATGAAATAGCATATAGAAGTTAAAAATAAAGCTACCTATAAGTTTAATGAAGAGTCAGAAGTAGCTAGACAGGTTCTATTAATGTTATATTAGATACTTGAACTAGAAGAATAAATTAGATTACATGCTACAAATATCTAAAATATTGAAGTTTATTTTATTAAAAGCCTTGCTTATTATTAGCATATATAGTTCTTTTAGAGGTACAAAATGTATATTCTATCAGTATAATATCTAATTAGACATAATAAGATAAATAAACATATTTGGGTTATAATAATTCTTTAAAATAGCCTAATTTAATACACTCTTTATAAAAATACAAATAGACGTATATTCCATATTCTAACTATAAATTTAAGTATTTTACTATCTTAAGCATGAAGGATATTATTAACTTGCTTCTACTTTAGTACTTGTTTGTGTTCCTTGGTTTATAGACTTCAAGCTTTAAGTATATAAAAGAAAAGAGAATTATATCTTTTAGTAAGAGGGAAAGAAGCTTAATAGCAAACTGAATAGAGATGACAGTATGAAGACAGACAAGGATTAAAGCAATATTTATATTATAAATCCAGAAAGATAAATCTGAATGAAGGATTTAAAATATTTGATGGACTTAATTAATAATATCATTTCTATTCATATTAGAGCTAGAGATTCTAACTAAGCATATATATTCAAATAAAAGAGGATCTTAGTAAGTTAGATTAGTTAGTAGTTTAGGTAAACATTTAAAAGTTATATAAGTAGAAAGTTGAAGAGATTAAGTGATTATAGTGTGGATTAGTTAAATAATTAGAGTAAAAGCTAAAATCTTTTTCAATTAAATACGAAAGTCGAATTTTATTCTTCAGGATCATAATTCATAGAGTTTTACTTATTGAGCTATCTTATTCTATACTTTTTCTGCTTTAACGTAGTAAGTATAGTGAATAATAACCATTATGGAAAGCCAAAAGCCTACAATGTAAATATAAAGGGCTGTGTTTAAATGGAAGTCTTTTCAATAGAAAATATCAACAGTTATTATCCAAATCATCAAGGCGCAAAAATAAAATATAGAACATGTCTTGTGAGTTCACTGTATTAGCAATTACCTTTCCAGAAAGTATGTAAGGAGTTTCTCTCATAAATATTCTAGCTATGCCATTGATAATACTATAAGCTTAACCAACCAAACCAACTACTGTAAAAACAAAGAAAGTCATTCCTGCATAATTTAAGTTTATAGTCAATTTACAAATTTCTGAAAAGCCTTCCTGATGAACTTGAATGCCTCCTACTAAACTTCTTTTGCATTCTTCTTATCTAAATTCTCTAAAATTAACCCAGTCATCCTTATACTGAATCTCTCTCAAAGAGAAATTCCATTACTAAAATTATCCTCAATCTTTAAGACATACAGAACACAAAACAGTCGAGAAGCAAATTATAGAATATATAATATTAATAGAAAGCTACTTTTTCTTTTTTTAAGGAGACAACGAAACATATGGTTAGCTACTGCCCTCCATTATTTTTAAATTAAAGCAAGCCATTATAAAATATTTTAAACCCAAAATTATATATAGTTAGCTATCCTATCTCACTATTATTTACAATGCCCTATATTTTCCTTATATTTATCATAGTTGATATGCTATGTAAGTAAAATAAGTATTTCATCTTCATTTTTATTATTCATTTCCCTTTTTCTATTTTTAAATCTCTGATAGGCTCTTTTATTTATGAAGTCTACATTTATAAGTGGTTAACAATAGAAAGGTATTTGTAAAGATAAATTCGCTTTATTTTTTAAATTACATTTTTTATTTGTTTGACGTTAAATTTGAATACTGTTTGATAACTAAATTAAACCTTTAAATCTGTAAGTTAGATAATTAAAATTATTAGCAAAAGATAAAAAAACAAGGCCTCAAAGGAATAATTGCTAAAATAGCCCAAACTGGAATCTTTTTACCTTGCTGCCTATACTTAGAATCCACTTAAGGAGATTTAATAGCTCTATTATTTATTTTACTTACAAGCCTTAAATAAAACTATTTAAAGAGGAAGTCAAATGTTTCTTTCTCTTGCTCTTCTAAATAAAAATTAATTTTATCAATTAACAACTTTAGCTTATCAAATATATTTAGATTGATAGTGATAATAGCTATTCAATTTAATAAGCATTAATTTTAGGCTATTAAGATAGAATTAATATTAATAAGGAGAACAAGAGATAAGCAATCAAAATTAGGCGAACTAGGTATGAGTATAAAATGAATTATTTATATCTAAATAAAAGGATTTATTTGACTATGTTTTCTTTTATTTTTTATATTACTATATATTTTAATCGATACTAAGGGCTAAACATCAAAATCACTATATGCAAAATACCATTCAGTTACTTAGTTGCTATAGTAAAACTAATTAAAAAATTAAAGATAGCTGTTAAAATGGGATAATTATAGTTAAGAAAAATCTAATTTGTAATATGAAGATTTTTTTTTAATATTTACTAAGAAACTCAATTTATTAACTTGATTTCAATATCTTTTTATTATAAAAACTTTTTTAATATATTTAAAAAAAATTTCTTGAAATGGAAAGGAAACGAATTAGGCAATAAAAACATGATAAAATTTTACTTTAAAGGATAAAAATTATAAGTGTAATAGATATTTTAAAATTAAGATGGGATATCCTTTATTTCAAATTCAACATTGAGTTGATTCAGGAAAGATTGCAGTATTTCTTATAGCTCTGTCCTTATAAAATTGCTAAACTCCTCTTCTATTTCTTTAGTTTGCTAGTATATTTTGCAGTCTTATGCTAGTAGAATATAAGTTTTATTATCTAGTCCTTCCACCTAAACACTTAATTATTCCAAAAGCCATTATTCATAAAAATTGCCTTATGTAATTTAAGGGTCAGCTCCTTAATACTAAATCTGCTTTAAATTTCTTATTTCTTGCTGATTATAAAAATTGACTAATTAGATTTCTTCCTTCTCATTTAAACTCCTAAAGCACATTTTTAAGTTAGTAATGATAGGATTTTATTTAAAAATAAAGAAGTCCTTAAAGATTAAGATCTGATCTGGCATGAATATGCATGATATCTTAGAATTTGACAATTTTTCTAAACATGTCATTTTGGCAATTTATTATAACTATTCTCTATATGAAAATCTTACTCTTTAGGACATTTCTATACGCTAGGTTAGCTTTCTAATATGAACATAATATGTTTCACATATTTCCAAATTTCTAAATCTAATTATTTATTATCTTCTTGTAGAATTCATTATTAAAACACAAGAGACATATTCTCTTTTTGCTGATCTTATATAAAAATTTCAAAAATTGAAGTTTTCTCTTTGTCTTTAATGAGAAGCTTAAATTCGTTATACTCTTGTATAACTTTTTTGCTGAGTCCCATCCTTTATTTCAATCTAACACTGGCTAACTTAAGGATATAATTAGAAAGGTTAAATGTCTTTATTTCGCTCTTTTTGCATTCCCCATCGTTTATACTTATGGTAAAGGTAGGAAAAGTTAGTGCTTAAGTAGAGTAAACTCATCCATCTTCTACATAGCAGTTCTAAAGAAGTGAAGTAAAAATGTTTTGCAGTTTTTTATCTTCTCCTTTTACCTTAGTTTGTATCTAATATACCTTTGTCTCTTTAAAATTTATGCAGATTTCCTGATATTTCTTTAAAGAATTACCATTTACAATTTTTTTCTGCTTTTGTAGCATTTTATTTAGAATTCTCTTAGCTATTGCTAATATCTTTAGTATCTTTTATAAAATCTGCTTTCTACCTTTATCATGTGAGCTCTAATTATTAAACTCCTGAGTATAGATTTAACTGAAATTAAAAATTAAGCTTAGCTATTTTAATTTGATTTTACTTGATAAATAAATTTAGATGAACCTTAAGATTATATACAGTGCAATCATTTTATCTTCTTCCAGTTTTAAATAAGTAATTAATATATTTATCCTAATCTTCTAAATTTACTTCTAACTTAAATTTGTATCCTGTTATTATAATATTCCATTAAAGCCCTTTGCTTTATATTATGGTATAGAAATATTTAGCTTTATACTTTATAATATTTTGGCTATATATTTTATATTATTGAGGAAGGTCCTTTTGTATAGATGAATATACCTATTCTTATATTAAGATTATATTTTCTTAATGTAAATTAACTAGCTAATTTATAATCTAGATATTGCTTTAGTTAAATCAATCTAGTAAGTTTATATTATCAACTCTAAAAGTAAAGTTATCTATCTCTATTTAAAAATGATATATAGATCTATTAAATAAGTATAGAATACTTAGTTGCTTAGATTAATTAAAAAAGCTTTAGTTTAAGATAATAAGTTTAGAAAGTAGCCTCAGTATCTAAATGAATATAATGAGAAGCTTTCTTTTAAAACTAGTATTGAAGTTTATTAGGTTGCTTTATTTAAATTAGCAGCTCTCTTATGCTTTAAGCACTTAGTCCTTTGCTTCTAAATTTAATTTAGATATTTATACGCTGAATGCTTTGCTCTTTAATGAGGCCTTTTTAATTAATTATTTATTTATTAAGTTTACTTAGAATAAACAAAAGTGAATATAAGGAAACAAGAAGAATTATATTAAGTTGATTCTGCAAATATCTCTAATGATCAAAGATACTAGCTTCTAGAGATAGAATCTGACTAAGAATAAAGGAAATAGAAGAAGTAAAGCAAATGTAAGAAAGTAAAAGATTAATAACTAGAAGAAGTTAACTACTCTTTTAATAGTCATTAATAAGATAATCAACTAAGTTAAGAAAAAACTTGCTTTATGAGATGATTCAAGCCTTTAGGAGAAGGCTCTCTTAGAGGAAGTATATTTTTAATTATAAGTTGCTCTCTAGGAAGTGGAATGCTAGCAATTCCTTATGCGTTTTCCTAGTCCGGAATTTTATTTGGCTCTTTGCTTTTCCTATTTTGCTTTTATGGAACATTAACTTTAATGAACGTCTTAATTAAATGTGCGTATAAAACACAAAAATTTACTTATCCAGAAACAGTAGAAATGATTCTTGGCAAAAAGGCTAAAACAGTTTTACTGATTGTAGTTAGTTTTTATTTAATGGGAACTCTGATAGTCTTCTTACTAATAATAGGCGAAATTATGCCTTTAGCTCTAGGATAAATGTCTATTAATTTAAGTAGAGTAAATTGTATCCTTTTGTTTTTTGGAATATCTGCTACCTTGTCGTATTTTAGAAAGTTGACTAAACTAAGATACGTTTCAATATTAAGCTTGATGTCTCTTATTTATGCTTCTCTAATTTTAGTTGTGGAAACCCCAATTTTTATGAAGCATAATGATTATAAGCAAATGAAGTACTTAAGCATAGATTTAAAAACATTTGGAAATATTTCAATTATGTTATACAGTTTCATATGTCATAACAACATGTTTAGAGTACAAGGAGAGTTACATAATAATGAAGTTAAAAGAATGAGAAAAGTAATGACAAGAGCTACTTTATTCCTAGTATTCTTTTATATAATTATTGGTATTTCTGGATATCTCAGCTTTCTAAATCAAACTCCTAAACTATTTATCAACCGTCAAAAACCTAATGAGATATAGAATGATTTTTTAATGATTTTTGCTAAATTTACGATAGTTTTCATAGTTACTCTGAAAATACCTCTTAATCTTGCACCTTGTAGAGATGCTTTTTTCGTGATTTTAAATACTTCTACTGGTAAAGCTTCGACATTATAGTTCTTCACTCTAACCACTTTTATCTTATGCATTTCTTTATTATTTGCTTTAATGATACCTGATGTTATAGCTATAATTTCTGTACTAGGAGGTACTTTAGGAGTAATTCATGCTTTTTTATTTCCATGCATAATGAAACTCAAAATAAGTTGAGAAGAGAATACTTTGAAGTCACAATCTAATATCTTTATTTTCATTTTCACCTCCATAGCAGTTGTTTCAGGTTTTGGGAACGCGTTTTTAATAGCTTTTAGTTACTTTAACTGATTTTTTAAGTTTAGCTTATTAATCTGTATAATAAAACTCTTTAATAACAATTAATTAATCTCTTTAATAAATAGATAACTAGATATAGATAGAAAGGTATTCAGTTAATAAGAGTTAAGAATATATAGAATCTATTATTAAATAATCGCTACCAATTTACCTATTTTCATTTATTTTATATAAGAAGTAAGTTAATAAACTAAATTACTTCTATCAAAAAGAGCTATTATGATTAATATTTATTATGCAGAACTAGAAAAAAGTGAAGCATGTTTATAGTATAAAGCTAAAATACAAATAAAGTAAGATTAAAATTTTCATTTTGTAGCATTTTGGAAAGTTTATTTTTCTCCTAACTCTATTACTCTCTAAATTTTTTCGTCTTGTTTAATCATTTTGTTAACTTTATCCTAGTAAGTGTTCTGCTAAGATCCTTTGTAACTTTTATAATTACCAGAAGCCTAGTAGATTTTAGTAGCCCCCATTTGGAATTCTCCTTGCATTAAGTCATAAGAACTTTGAGAATCGGCGATTGATTTATCGTATGTTTTATACAAACTTTTGTTTTCATTATAAGGAGCATAAGCATTTATGTTTGTAAATGTATTATTCAACTAATCTTTATTCCCCTTTTTCTAATCCTTTCTAATTTTGTTAACGGAAAGGGATCTATTTTAAAGTTCTAATTACGTCTTACTTGAATATTTAACAAAGCCAGCGTATTATTTTAGCCTACCAGTGTAAACATTTAATTTTTTAGTTTTGTTTTAATTAAAAATTCCAGGCAGTTTATGTTAAACTTTTTCGACTTCACTTAAGTTACTTGGAGTGAAAAGATCGTATTTATTATAACCAATAACTTCACTTACTTCATTTTATTTACTGGTTACTTAACTTTTTTATGTTTTCTTGTAATTTTAGATCATTTAATTCACCTTAATTTTTAAATCTTCCTCTTGCTTTTATACAGCACTAGACTGCAAATTTTTAAAATTGTAAGTCCTATTTTTTAAGATATTGTTATCAAAAGGCGAGTAGCTAGGTTGTTTTATTGTAAACTCTCTTAATGGATTTTAGAAACTTTGATATTTAAGATAAGTATTAAGGTCTGAATTTCCTTTTTTAGACTTATGTAAGTTGTTTAATTCAGCAGAAGATGACCTATCATGTCTAATTTCTTGATTTCGTTAAACTATTTGCTTATTACAAGGCATCATTTAGATATTCAAGTACTACTAATGATTATCATGCTAATTTTTTTAATCTCTTCCAGAAAGTAGACTTTACTTATATTTAATAGTTCCTGTATTTAAATTAGCTGCTGTTTAAAGTCTGGATAATCTGTAAGGCATTATAAACTGATTATGAAACATGGAGCTTCTAAAATCATTAAATAGAATATCTTTAAAGTGATTTGGAGCAATTGTTCTATTTGCCATTTTTAGTTCATGCTTATAATCTTAAAATATTTAGGTCAATATTTAAGATTTAGGAGGAATCACATTTAAAGTAGTGTCATCATAAATTATAGGTTTTGAATTCCTATTAATAAAATAGTCTAATTCCTCTTTATTCATACCTGAAGATTTAATGATGTTTTACTAATAGATATCATTCATCTTTTAAGACTAGATATTAATCATTATTTATAAGTTGCTTGAGTCTTGTTTTGGTGGACTTTGATTTTATTTCCTTTTCTCTTCTTTGGATAATAATTCACCTGATTTAATTTGCTGTTCTCTTGAATTAAGGAAATACTCTATTTTAAAATTCATGCTTCCTTTTAATATCTATTAGGCTTTTTGAAGCCAGTTATTTTAATTAAATCCTGCACAGTCTGAGCAACAACATGATTTGCTTCTCAAGCTTTTAATTTTCACTTATTTTGGTAAATGAATTCTTCTTTATTGGATTGCTTCCTCTCCGATTGTTGAGGTTTTAGGCCTTTCGCTTTAAAGGAACTCAATTTTCTATTAAATCCAGAAGTTTTTCAATTAATTAATGAATTTATATAAATCTTCTCCTGGAGCTTTTACTTTAATAGGTAAATCAAAAGTTCCTAATTTATTGTAAGTAATTTACGCTCTTCTCTTCATTTCCTAGCCAATATCAGATAGAAAATCATTTTTAACTGAAGCTTTAGTTCTAAGAGGAATGAATCTCTCATTATCCAAAGTCACATTTTCTTATTAAGTTTTATTTTTTCTATTATATTCGCTTTTTTCTAATTGCCTTAATAACTGCTAAGTTTTCTTCTTCAAATTTTTCTTATTTTTAGCTCGAGTGGCTTCTTTAGCTTTTCCTCTTTTAGTAAGCTTAGTTTTCTAAAATTATTTTTCATTTGATAGATCAGTATTTTAAATCTCCTAAACTTGCTGATTCTCATTTTCAGCTGCATTACTCTATTAAACTTTGGATATTTCTTATGATTCATTTTATCTCTATTCTGTTTCTTCTAAATTTTGGCAGAAATCTTAGGGTTTTTATTAAAAGTGTATTTCCATATAATTTTTATAATACTTTACATTCATAAAAATCAATCGTTATTTAATATTTTAAACCATCCTATGAAATTTATATATATCTACCTAATTAAAATACCTTTTTTATTATCTAAGAAGAATTAAAAATTCGCTATATAAAATATAAAGAGAGACAGGAAATCTCTTATTCCCTTATTGTACAATGTCCATAATATCCTTAATATACTCTTTATCTATTATAATTTAACTTTCTAAAATCGATAAAATGACTCTATTTGTTCTAAATTCATACACTAGTTTAGCTGAATTCGTTTTTGAATATTTCATACTTATAAAGAAAAGAAGCTATTACCATAAGAGTATGCTTTAAATATACGTAGTCAAATGAGTCATTTTATTTGCCTTTTTGTTTTGATATTTTTTATAATTATATAAGTATAATTCTTTCTTCCTAATTATTCCTTCTTACCTTTATACCTTCTTGTTGCTTTCTAAACTTGATTATATACATTTTAGAGAGATAGTAAAACAAAAAGGATATAAAAGCAGAAGTTTTCATAATTAATTAGATAGAAAAATATAATTTCGCTTGATAAATTAAATGTATTGATTAAGCTTAAAATTGACTTAATAATTTAATTAAATAGCAACATTTCCAGATCAGAGCATTGCTCAATCCATTATTTTGCCTATCTAATTAGACCAAAATTTTAATTTCTTGTTTAATATTAAATAGTTAAATAGATATTGCCATTAAGCAAATAAATCTAAATTTTATTTATTTGTTCTTGCTAAGCTCCTTCAGTAAACCTGCTACTTGAACTAGTTATCTATCTTTAATACTAAATTCTAATATCTCTTAGTAAAGAAATTGCTTTAAAGCTTAGTAAAATGTTCTAGAATTTATTTTAATGAAACTGAAATGTTTCTTATCTTAATTTAAATATCCTATGAACATTTTTTACTTATTTAAGTGACAAATTCGTTAAAAGAAGGTTGTTTTATTTAGCTGGTAATTGTCTTATGATTAATACTATCAACTAAGGTAAAATTACTAATGCTTATTTATGAATTTTTGTATAGTAAGTAGTAATAGATATTCTATTTCAATCAATTAGCCACTCTAAAACTAATAAAACTAAAAGCATTGCAAATTATAATAATAATAATGAAATTAAAATGTTCAACAGTGCCAATCTGGACACCGTTTAAAATAAGTTTTTTATCAGCAACACTTCTCATCATTCTTGACTTTTTAATGAAATTATCTTCACTAAGGTCTTCTCAGTTTCTTTGATTTCTTGTTTTTATTATTTCAAAAGGTACTTCACATCATTTTCTTCTGTAAATATCTCCATGCTAGTTATAATAGAGCCTCTAGTATTTTTCTTATTATTTACGCCAACATTTTTTCTTGAAATTCTAAAATTTTTAGCAATTCTTGTACAAATGTCACTTACTCTTAAAGTAGTAGCATTTCTTCCTTACTTATCTGATTGGTTTTCGATTTATAACCTCTTTTTATTCTATCTCCATCTAATTTGTCTAATTAGTTATGTTTGTGCTAATATTCTTTTGCTTAATAAACTCCAACTCTTATTTTTATACGATATTTCCAAGCCTTGCTGTTTCTTATCTATGTTCAGTTTAAATGTTCCAATATGCTTGGAGTTCCCTTTCTTAATTAATAATTCTAATCTCTAAGTTATCTTATCCAAGCAATAATAAGTTTCTTAGTTCTTAATTTTCCTACTTAAGCACTTTAATCTCTTCCTAGAGATTGGATATTTCAAATACAAACTGTTAAATATTGATTTCCTTTTTAATTATCTTTGATGGAAGTTCTTTTCCTGTTATTATATTAGATTCCTTTCTTTTTATTACTTTAGGAGTGTTTATTATAGTTATTAGGTTCTTTATTAGTTTTATAAGTGAGGAGAAGAAGACTCTTGATACTTTTTTTATGCCTGCTTTTTCTCTAGAGCTTTTTTCTCTTCTTTGCTCAAGAAAAAGCCGGGAACAAGATTTTAAGACTCCATTTTTATTTCAATTATTGGAAATTATAATTGGGATAGATTTAAAATGGATATATAAATCTAAAGACTAAAAGGTAATAATAAGATAATTACATAACTAGCTTAATTTAACTAACCATATAGTTAACTTATTACTTACAACTATTATGATAATGCTTTTATATCTAATATTTAAAGATACAAAAGATACAAATAATTAAATATGATTGACTAAACTATTTTTAAAGTTAAATATTAAAATAATAATGAGAAAGTTACCTTGTCTTTGTAATCGTTTACAATTGAGATATCTTAACTCTTGGCTTTTATAATTCTCTCATTTCCTCAAAACTAAATATAGGCATCTAATTTTAACTTGAATTGAGTTTTGTAGAATAAAGATACACTTAGTGATATTTACCTAAAGTATTTGATTATAAGTTATTTAGCTGTACTATATTTTTAATTAATATGAAGAAAGCTTATTTAAAGTGCTACATTTTTAATAAAGCAGTTTCTGAAACAGCAAACCTCTCTTAGCAAATATTTTAAATAATAAGAATAATAAATTCAGACCTAACAAAAAACTGATTAATAAGAATAACTTTAATCTTAAGAATCATTTGCATAATCAGTGCATCAAGACATAGTATACTTAAAATAAGAGATAAATTAATAAAAGCTGAAAATTGAAAATAAGATTATATATTAGAGAAAATAAGCAAATAACTAAGCCTTTTATTTCCATATATAGATGAGGCTATCAATAAGATTTAATCTCAAATGGAATAAAAACTAAGTGAGATTGAATAATGATTAAATCAAATTACACAAATGATAGAATTTTAATTCTTATACATAAAATAAAAGAACTGTTGGAAAAGCATACTTTATAATAGGAAATTATCTAAAAGACCTATGATAATAAGGACTAATACCTATGAACATAGAGTATTACGATTTTTAATAAGATGTAAAAAGAAAAATTTATTGCTATATATGTCAAAAGCAAAAGATGGTGAAAGAAATTAAAAAAATATAACAAAGATAGATAGATTATTTTGAGCAATTTATTTAAATTTTCACCAACCAAGGCTGGACTAATCAATAGGAAGAAATTATACAATTCGAGATTTAATTAATCTAAAAGCAGTTTATTCAAGCGCCAGAGTTACACTTAATAAACTAATGTTAAAAAATAAGGATGGCTTCTAATTAAATTCTAAGCTATCTTTTAGTTTAGGAGAATACAAGTACAAAATTATCTAGTTTTTAAGGTTCTTTGTTAAAATTATTAATTTAATTTAATTTTTTTTACTTTAATTTATAATTTTTTAATAGCCTAAATTGCTAGAAACTTAATTTATTTTAGGCCAAAACCAAAATTTTATTTTGCAGCAAATGAAATTAATTTTTTCTCTACAGCCTATTTATACCTCATATGAACATCTTCTAGAATTATATAAAATTTCAATTTGCTTGAAAATATTATCTTTAAATTATTAAAGGATATTTAAAATACTCAAAGTCGCAAAGATACAAATAATTTAATAAAAGTTAGAAGAAACAAAATTTTCTTCAATTCTGAGTTTATCAAGGATTTTTCATTGGTATAGGAAGATGCTAAAACATTAAGAATAATAGTTCCACAAAAGATTTTATAATTATTTCATTACCATGATGATTGCATAACTAAGCAAAATCAAACTTTATTTTTAGTATAAGCAATTAAAGAATAATTAAATCTGAAATCTAACATAAATAATGAAGGTGAAGTAAGAAAATTTATTAATAATCTCATAGTAAATCGTCAAATTAACTTTAATTTGATAATTAATTTATTTATTTAATTATCTTGTAAATTTTCGTATATATAAAAGAGTATGAAATCTTATGATTTATGCTAGGATCTAAGAAATCGTCATTACCCTGCTGAGAATACCTTTTGTATTTTTAACGATTTGATATTTTTGAAAAAATTATGGATTTTGATTTCTATATAGATATTAGGGATTAACTAAAGAAAAAGATGAAGATTATGATTTAAGATGTCCCATACTATACGACCAAATTTACATTAGTTAATTTCCAATTAGTATAATAGAATTTTTGGATATGTTTTTAAAATATTCCACAAAATAATACTTGAAAGAAGACGATAGTTATTTGTGTTGGAAAAAGCCTAATAAGAAAGCACTGAAAAGAACAGATGAGGAAGAGATAGTACTGTAATTAACATTATAAAATTAACGTCTTTAGATGGATTAAATAATTCTAACTTTTAAAGATATCAATAAATCTTTTTAGTCTAAATTTTTATTTAATTAATTTAAGTTAATTCTCTCGCACGTTTAAGAAATTTATACTATCACTAAATTCCTATTCTTCCCTTTCTCATTCTTGACTAGTTTGTTGAATTAAACTGCTTTTTTTGATTGCAAAGAAATTCTTGTAATTAAATATTTTCTTTAAGCAGGATAATTCTAAGAACTTTAGGGGATTAACTAGATATAAAAATTAAATTTGATTCCATTATGTATAATTATAATGCTAATATATGGATTAGAGCTAATTCTCAATTCTTTTATTTCATTTTTAGAATGTAACAACTTTAAAAAGACTAATAAATATAAAATAGCACTTAGAGTTAATATCTTTCTTAAAATTAGCTTTATTTTTATTTATATACTCTAGTTGATGTTTAAATCTATATATAAGTTATACTCATACCTAACTGGTAAAAGATATATAATATGATATTTAGATTATTAATATACACCTATAAAATAAGTATCATATCAATTATAGTTAGAAAAGTTAGATTTTAAAAAGTTTATATAGCAATTTTTATATACAGTTAATAATAAGCTTCATAATTAATATAAGTTTATCCTTATTATTAGCTTCTATTTGCTAAATTTTAATACTTTCTTAGGAAATATTTATCTATCAGCTATTTTAATTATTGATATTTTATGCATGAAAAGTGTTATTAATACTAATATTTCTTTTATTTTAAAGCATATAAATGTTGTAAGGCTAAGTGAAATTAGTATTATATAATACACGGAAAAAGAAAATTGATTGTAGAAATATGTGCTTCATTTATGATTTTTACAAAGTTAAGAAGTTGTTGATAGTAGTTTACTAAGCAAGTAATCATTTATACACTAATTTAAGTTGCAACTTTCCTTAATATTCTTTATGTCAACATTTGGATTTATTTAAAATAGAATATATACCTTAATTTACTCTTAATTCCTTGCTTTTAAAAATATATAAGAAGAGAATAAAATGTTACTTAAAACTAGTTTCTTATTTAAAAATGTTCAAAATAACTAATAAATTATGCTACTACTTATTATATGTCTCAATAGATTAATTAAATAAAGATTTAGGTTAAGCATTTCCTTTTACTTTTAAATTATATTAAAATAATTATAGCAAAGTAGGTTATAATAGATTATATCAATTTATTAGTTTAAACATATATCATATATAAGCTCTTATTTTCTTATTTTTTTATGCTTTAGCTTTATTATTTTCAAATGTTCACAATAAAAGTATTATATTACAATTTTTCCCTCATTTTTTGTATAAATTTAATTATTTTTCCTTAAGCAGAACTTGTCCAACATATCTTTTAATAATTTCTCACTGTTATGCTTATTATATTTTGAATTAAAGCTTAGTTTGCTAACTATTTTATAGAATAAAGCAAGTTTATTTAAATATTATTGGAACAAAGCCTTTTTTATATTTGTATATAAAGAGAATCTGCTGGTAAATTGATAATAAAGCGAAGTAAAAGTATATTATAAGTATGCTTAAGGAGATTTCTTCAAATACTATTTGAATTTATATTACATCCTTAAATACCATTAAACTCTACTATAAGACCATTATTAAACTACTAAAGAGAATTAAATAGATAGCTATATAAAATAAAACGAAAAACACTAAAAAGTGATGGAAATCTTTTTGACAAGCAAGAAAAACCAAAAAGAAAGGTACTGATGAAATAAAAAGATGTAAAGCATTTAATCTATTTAGTTATACTTTAATATATATCTATTATTTAATTATATATAACAATGGAAGATTAATAGGAAGAAAAATTGAAACTTAAAAGTAAAATGAAGCTCAAAAAACACTACGAACACTTACAGAAATATATCTTTACTAAGTCATGAGAAATATTAAAAGAGCAAAATTTAGACAATGTCAAGGTTATTTTTAGGATTTCGGAGCTTCTGTAGCTATTTAGTATTAAAATAAGTGATAAATCTAAGAAAAAATGCTGTGATTTGGACTTGCATTTGCATAAAATGCCTAAGCTAGTAAAAGGAAATCCAATACTATTTCAACATTTTTTAGACTTGCTTTATAGCTTTATTTTTAAAAAATAGCTTGCTTTCAGAGTAGAAATAAACATCTAAGCATAATAATCTCCTAAAAACCAATAAGATATATTTATCTTGATCCATATTGAAAAGAAACTACATATTATATGAGATCAAGAGAGAATAGATTCCTTTAATGGTTTATCTAATTAATTCGTTAAGCATAAATTAAAGAAGGATCAATTTTCTCTTATTTAAGATAAAGAAATTCTTAACCTACTAGTGGCAATCATAGCTCTTTAAGGAAAAGTTGTAAAATCTGAATTAGAAATTTCAATTAAATAATTTTAATTGCAAGTGTAGCTTAAATTTAAGAAAGCAGAAGAAATTATAAGATGGTAAACTGAAGAGTTGAAAGAATAGCAGCAAAAAGTAAGTTTTTTTATGAAGTCAACTTTACGAGTTGTTACTGAAGAGGAATATGATTCTTTTTCTGATATAAACATGTCTGATTTAGAATTTGATTCGTCTTTTGAGCATGGATCAACTGCCTCTATTGAAAACTTTATAAAATCTCCTGGCTAGCTTATTAAATAATCATATTAGTAAGTATTTTAATAATCTCCTATATTAGAAATTCAAAAACCATTTCATTAAGCTAGGAAAATTTGCAATAAGACCCTCCAAAAAAGAAAAGACAAAGAAATAGTAAAAAATCAAGTAGTTTAGATTTGTTGAAATAGCAAGATCTAATGGAAAAAATTCATTAGACCAAAGTTGATAACTTCAAACCAAAGAACATTAGCAGATTGTAGTAATAAACAAAGAAGAGCAATCTGGCTAAGTAAGAAAAGGAATCTAAAAGTATAATAATTAAATTTCCATCAAGTGAAATAACTAATTGAAAATTATTAGAACTATAAACTTCTATATTTATTAATACTAGCATTCCTTTATTATTTCATTATATTACAGGTCAATTTAATAACCATAGCGTCATGTTTAGGAATAGCAGATATTATTATACATTTTTAAAGCCTCAATCCATAGTAATTAATTATAAAATAACTAATATTAAATATTTCCTTTTTAATTATGTCTCCTTTTCTCTGTAACTAGAAGTAAGAAAGATTAATGATTTATAGTTTTATCTTATTTGCCTCATGATTACTGAAAGCAGAAAATGATAAAATTTGAAAGAAGCCGCATGATCTTATTATATATAATTAATAGTTAGCATAAATTACCAATATCTATTATATGAAAAGGTTTAAAGTAATTAAATTTAATTAAAGTGAGTAAGTATTTAAAGTATATGAGGCTATTAATATTAACTTAGCTAGCTTTTACGTAGAAATTCACATCTAATTTTTTGAATCCAAAATTAAATCAAAATATTTTTAATTTAATCATAATAAAAAATTTTAGTCATTACAGATATAATGAATGTAAACATTAGAATATGGAACAGAATTTTATAGTAAAGTGTATAATTTTGAGTAATTTTAAAATGAGAGTAGAGTAACTTTAATTATTGGTATATGAAATAAAAGATACAGTGCCCAATAATATAAAACCCATTCTAAGAAATATTCAAAGATAATACTTTAATAAAAAAGGATATAAAATATGTAAATTTATAAATGTATAATTAATTAATTTATAACTAATTTTTACAATATTTACTTTAGTATATTTAACAAATTTAGACTATAGAATTATATCTTTCTACTTATTAATCTTTAGCAGCTTCTTATATAGTTTAACTTGTTTTGCTGGAATTTGATATAACATTTCTATTTTATTAGGAACTAGTTTACTAAAGTTAATATTATCATATAATGTTTGCTTAACTATATTTATATACTTTTATAACGTTGAATGCCTTTATTAAGCCTTTCCTTATGAATTACAAGAGGCTAGCAAATATATTAAATATAGTTAATTTAACCCTTATAATTTTAGTAAATTTAGATAGTTGTGATATTAATTAAGCCTAACAAAGTAAACTTTAAATGTAATTAGATATTATAATATCTAATAGCTGCATTTAAGGGGTAATTTCCAATTAAATTTATAATGCTTATATTAGGAATAATCCAAATAAAAATAGAAATCTTTATAAAAGAATAGAGATATTATATTATATTTATAATATATTATTAAAATTATTTCATATACTTCACATCTTATTTACTTTAGATGTTTCTCCTTTCTGTAAGAAATTAGATAAATCAATGACCTTTTAATAATTATTTTATGATCTATATGTATTTACATTTCTTAGAGCTTAATAAAGAATTCTTTAGTAATTTTAAAAGAAAATATATATTTCCCTTATTTATGTTTTGCTTATATTAGTTCTATTTTTTCTATTTCTATTTAAACTGTAAATAACACATCAAAGGAATAATGATATTTACAGAATCTAATTTTAAAATAATAGAATTAAAGAGCTTGAATGGTTAAATTATATTAGGCATCATTTAAATTTTTATTAATAATTCAAAAATCTAGATTAGCATAACTTTTAAAAAGTTGCTTTCTCTATATTCTTAGAAATTTATAATTGAATTTATAAGCAAAGTCTAAATGCTTAATAAACTAGATTTTATATAAGAGTAAAATAAATCTTCAGAAATTAAAAAACAAAAACTTGAATAGAATGTTAACTTAAATTTGGATATGAAGATAGAAATGAAAATAAATAATAACTAGCTAATTTATTTTAGGTTCATAAGATATAAAGTCATTAAACCAAATTTACTCTTAGCAATCATACTATTTTATTAATTTTATTGACTGTTACTAAATTCTTAAATATTTAAAGTAATAAAATAAATTACTTATAATTTATTAAAGAAATCAGCTTCATAAGATAAACTGAAATAAGTCTCAAGAAAATTGGAGTAATATAGCTGAACCCATATAATTAGTTACAATCTCATACTTTAAAAATTGGGATTAAGTAAATAATTATAATTATATAATGCTTTTCTTTTGAAGGGTAAGAAAGCTTGCTTATAATTATAATTTGATTTAAATGTTTCACAGCAGTTTACATCACTGCCGCGTAAAATAAATTTGTAAAGAGTTTTCTTGATTGATGTCTTGTTTTCTCTTCCTTGGTTCTATTTACATTTCTTGTTTTCCCTTCTTCCGTATTATTAAGGTTTTTGTTTCACCACTTCTTTGATTCCATCTTTTTTTATATATATTCCCCTCTGCGCTACAATAGAGCATTTCTCTTTCTTTTCTCTTATCCAATATTCTCTTTTGTATTCCTGGAATTTCCTACATTTCCTATATAGGTGTCTATAGCTACCACAGAAATAGCATTTCTTCTTAATTCTTTTCTCTCTTGTCATTTTGATTACTTGCTCTTCTTCAATGTCCATTTTCTCTATCTTAGGAATTTCTTGCACTTGACTCTGGCTCTAGATTATTTGCTTGTTCTGCTCTTGAATCGTCTTTATTGAGTCATTCATATGTTTCATTTGTTCCTGTTGGTGTTTCCAGATGTTGTCGAGCTCCCTTTCCCAGTTTGCCATTCTGAGCTCTCTTGTATCCTGTTACTCAATCAGGTCCATTAGTTTCGTATTTTCCCTTTTAAGCTTCTTTACCTCTTGCTAGAGGCTTAGCACTACTTTAATGAGCTGCTCCACGCTCATTTGTCCGGAAGGATAGATTTCCGATGTCTCCTAATGTAGAGCAGACTTAGGTTGTTTCCTTGGTTTCTCCTAAGATGGCGGGGTAAGTTCGTGGCTTTTCCTAGTCTGTTAGTACTCTTCCCTGGTTTGTGTTCCTTATAGATGAGATTCTTGTTACTTGGCAGGGGTCTGGGTTATTTCTGTTTCTGATTTCCTCTCCTATTTCTTGGAGGTGGTGTAGAAACCTTTCTTTAAGCCTTCCATTTTCAAATTTTTTATTAAGAAAGCTTGCTTAATTATTGATAATTTGAGGATAGTGCTTTCTTTTAATTTTAGTTAGATTGAATCTATTTTAATTTAATGTCAAAGATTAATTACTACCTCTTTTTGGTTAATTTTAGAAGATGTTTGATTTAAACTTTGAGATTAATAGTCAGATAGAAGTAGTTTTAATTAAAAAATTTAGTTTTCTGCTGATTAAAGAAAGGAAAAATATATTAACTCAGATTTTAAATTTTCTTCACTTCTAACGAATTTTGCTTTCTAAATTTGAGTTATTTTTTACTAAAGAGTAACTGAATTAAATATCCTATAATTTATTAAATTAGCTTATAAAAATCAATATTTAAATAGATTTAGCATTGTATATATAAAATCAATATCTTATTTAGTAAAATTGCATCTGCTTTTGCTTCCCTTTAAAATCCTAAATCCTCATTACTATTATTTTACTTTTAAACAGTGTTTATACCTAGTAATTAGCTAACTCTCTTTTTGTAGATTAATATTCTTTATTAAATAGTAATTTACTAAGCTACTATTTATAAGCTTAGAATAGTTTATTTTGATCTAGCAATGAAAAATTATGCTTATTGCAACTACTATGACTGTCTAGCTTGCTTGACTTTCAGCATTGACCGATAAGAATATGAATCTATAATAGATAGTAGTTGAGCTTTCTAATAGCTATAAGTTTAATTGCTAGTGAATAATGATTTACTTATACTTTCTTTTATAATTTAATAATTTCATTAGAATCTAGGGATTTGATAATTTAACATTTGAAGAGAATAATAGTTAAGAGTGAATTAACGATAGTTATAGTTTTATTAATTATTAGTAAAGATAATAGTTTAAAATGCAGATAGATTTCGAAGATGGAGATACAGAGTTGATTTTAAGATAGAATAAGCTGATTGAAGAGTAAAAGATAAAGATGCAATGAATTAACATGTTGTAAGAAGAATAAAGGGAAATTTAAGATCAAATTTCTCGCTTACAGGAGAATGATATGATTAACGAATTCAATGAAACTAGTTAGTCTTCTATAACTATAACGCTAAAAAGCGCCTAAATTTTCCAGAAAGAGCTATTATCTTCTTATGCCTAAATAGAATTTGAAAAGTAAGTGTCTTCCTCTAAATACATTGAAACAAGTAAACACTTAATAGCAAGAACTAAACTGATAAGTTCTCAAAACAAACCTAAATGAAATGAAAGTTTCACATTCGATATTGTAAATCTAAACAAAGCTTCCTACAGAGTAAAGTTAATATCTTTAGACTAATTATCTCAAGTTGAACTAGTAATTGGAAGTTAATCTGCAGATATTTGTCCTAAGGATTTTCAGTTACAAGAGAAGTAGTAAATGCAACTATTCAATGATCAGAACAAATATACGGCTTTAGTTGAAATTTATATTTAAAGTAACATACTAGAACTACCATATTTAATGGAATAAAAAGATTAAATTCAATAAAAGCTAAATCAAAGTTATCGAGAAATCTAGAAAATAAATCAGGTAATTTAGGAAAACTAAGCCAAAATAATGGAATTACAAAGGTTATAGTAAATAAAGAAATATTAAATGCAAAAGTTGTAAATAGTTAATTTACAATATTCAGGAGAAACTGATAACAGAACTAAATGTAGAATGTGTCAAGCTGGAATTTGCATCACTTTCTAATTTTTTATTTAAATCATTACTTAATTTAAATTTATTGCAATCTCTACTTGGCGCAAGAAAGGGAGCTTCTTGCCCTTAGTTTGAAGAAATAATACACTGATTATATTAAAGAGATTGGTTAGATAATCCTTTAATAAAGAATTATTCACTTTGAAGCAAAAAGAATAAAATCAACTTTTATGCTGTTAGGAATCTCAAATCCCTTATAAAGAAGTATATGATGAATATGTTCCGTTCATGACTCAGTAATTTGGATTAAATTACTTTAAGAGAACGATTTTATTTCGCATAGTGTCTGGATCCGTGTTTACAGATAATTCTCTATGCATTATAAAAATAAAGTGAGATCTCCCTTTTAAATGAAAAATAAAAAAAATGGAGTTTAAAAAATAAAGATGCTTAATTAATTAAAATTTTGATTTTAGCTCTAATTAACTTCATATAGATATAAAAATAGGAGTCTAGCTTTCATTTTACAATGTTAAATATGTTTAAGAAATAGATAGAATTTTGAATGCACTTATCAAGATATAAATAGCCATTCATTACCTTTATTTAATAATATATGATATATGTTTATATTTAGAATAAAAGAATCCCATTTTTAAAATCAGATAAAGATATAAATACCTATTTGAGTATAATTTAATTTTTTCCTAAAATCTCCTTAAGTCAATATTTTAACTAAATAATTAGTTAGATTAAACTAGTTATAAGGAAGCTAATTATAAGAATGGCTAAAAGCTTATTTTAATTTAATACTCAATTCATTTCTAACTTTAACTTAGCCTTACTAGTAAAAGGTTAAACATTTAAAATTTTAAAAGTTTATTTTGTAAGAATGACTTAATTATAAAATCTTAGCTTGCTTGCAGAGCTTAGTAGTTGCTAAATATATTTATCTTTATTCTTTTTAATAATATAAAGCTTTTATAATCTAAGCTATTAATTCTTATTATATCAACACTTTGCTTATTTATTTTAAGTTATTATAGATACCTTGCTTAGGCTAAACAAATTTGATTATTTCTATTCTGAAACTTCTTTATCAAGGTTTAATTGAACGTATAATTAGTATGAGTATAATAAGAAAGAGTAAAAATGTTTATATAGCTTAGACTGAAGGCTCTCTCATAAATAGCTTTTTTATATTAAAGATTCTTTTTATCACTACAGGTTACACATTTGACAGAATTAAAAGAAAATACTAAATAATAAACTTAACTTAGCTTTGTAAGAGGTGGATTTAAATTTGGGTTAGTATAAGAAAGTAGTTAAGAATGTTTATTAAAGATAGAAAATAATAAGGTAGTTTACTAATAAATCTTTTAAAATGAAGTTTTGCTTTTTTTGCAAAGACAACTTAAAAGATCCTATTAAGTTACCTGGTTGTTATCATATCTTTTGCCGTTAATGTGTTAAGCAAGTTTTGCTACTTTAGTCGATTAAGTAGAACACCAAAAATTTAAAGGTAATGAACTGTGTTTTATGTGGTAGATAATCAGATCTAAATCTTCAAAAAATAACTTAGTTAGAAAATTGTGATAGTTTGGAATGCTAAATTTGTACAGGGAACAGTGAGTTTTACTGTAACGAATGTGAAATATTAATATGTAAAAATTGCTCTCTTACAGGACATGTATTACATAAGTAAGAAGACCTCGTCTATTCTAAAAGGGTTGATATTTGCTAAGATCATTTCAAAGAATGAATCTACTTTTGTGTCTAGGATAAGCAAGCTTGCTGTGTTATGTGTGGCTAGCTAAACCATAAAAATCATGATTTAATTGAACTCTTCAATGCAAGAGAGATTTTAAATACTGAAGTATAAACTTATAAGTAGAGTCTGCCTAAATTTCATTAATATCTTAAGTAACTTCACAAAGAGTATTAATACGAGTTGGAAAAGTTAGAAACTGCCAAATAGTCATCACATGATGTTTTATAACGTTCAGTTAAGCAAATAGAAGCCCAGCTTAAGGCTTATGTAGATAAGACTTTAAAATAGCTAGATGAAACAATTTAGATAAAGACAGAAGCTTTGAATATAGAGCTAGAAAAGATATAAGCAGTTTAAAATATTTTAAAGCAGCAGAAAAACTTCAACAATAGTTCTGGAAGTGAATTTATTAACACTTATGAAAAAATTAGGGAACTTCTAAATTTGCCACTTCCTAGCAAAGCTCATCACATTGATTTTAAATTTGGACTACACTTTGAAGATACTTTAAAAATTATTTAAAAATTCATGGAGTTTAAATTAAAGGTGAGCACAAGCAAAGTCGAAGGATTTTTATAGTAAGATGTTAGATCAAGAATGATAAAATAAGATTAAGAAAAATGACAACTTAAAACATAAATGCCTATATTATCTAGGCCTTAAACAGCAAGAGGACCACTTGCTAGACGCCCTATGACTCCTTTAACTTCGTAATAGTAAAATTAGGATTTCATGATTTTCGTAAATGAAAGCTTTATCTTTTCCTACAATGTGAAATCTAAATAATGCAGAAAAATTACTAGTGATCATAAAATTGCTTAATAGCCAGTAGTTGTTTATCTTCCTTGTGGTTAAGCATTAATTATAGGAGGTCTTTTTGGAAAAGACGTTTCTACGAAATGCTTAATATACACTCCTTTATCATAAAAATTATAATTAACATCCAGCTTAAAAGTCGGCAGAGTATATCATAGTGGAATAGGAATAAAGGATGGAGCAGTGGTTCTTGGAGGAAATGACCACATTGGTGAGCCTATTTCGGCAGTTGAAAAGTTCGTTCAGTAAAACGAGAGATGATTATAATTATGTCCATGTGAACCACCACCAGGAGCTTCACCTGCAAGTTGCTTCTTGCCTAATATTTAAAAAATTTATGTTTTTGGGGGTACCTTTGAATTAAAACCTTGCTAGACTATTAGGGAATATAGTTTCTTAATGGATAAGTGAAAGATTCTAGAGATCTAACTAGCACAACCTTCATGCTTTTTAGGTTGTGCTCCTTTAGCAGGAAATTACGTCTTAATTTACGGAGAGCACATGGACAAAATGTTTAGATTTGAAGCAGATGTCAACATTTCTTCTGCTGGAAGGAAGTAAAAAAACTTATTAGAAACAGAAAGGAACTGCAAAGGAAATTGGTTTAAAGATCAAGCAATAGTCAAAGATTAACACGTATTGAATTTTGATTGGCATGGAAATTTATGTGATTATGATCTTACTACAAGAAAGTGGAAAATAATCCAACTAGATCTTTTCAAATCTTGATATATCTTTAGCTATAAAAATTTAATTTTTTACCCTTTTTTAAATAATTTAAACATAAAAATTCATCAAATTTTCAACTATCAAATAATTAGGCTAGATAAAAATCCCAACTCTATTCTCTTAATATAAAGCTTTAAAATACGAAAAAATAAAGGTATTAACTAAATTTATATAGCTATTATAAGTCATAGTTATCTGCTTTTCTCATTCGAATATAATAATAATAAGTCTACACTCTTCTTTATAACTTATTATTAGAAGATAAGAAAGGAAGACTATCTAAATCTTATTTTTAAATGCTCTTATAAAAGTAACTTTAATTATTTTTTAACTTCATCCCAACTTTTGGTCTCAAAAAGATAGAATAAAATTAAACTTTTTAAATAAAGCAATCTTCATTAATTGATCTCATTGATTCCTAAAGCTTATAAAATGGATATAGCTTTATCTTTATTTAAAATTTAAGTAGTAATACTAGTCGAAAGCAATATAATTATCCTAACTGAAGAGATATAAAAGACATTATAAAAGCATAGCTTTATTAATTAAAAACCAGTTTGATTTTGATGATTTTTTGATTACAATAAAATGTTTACCTATAACTTAAAAATAGTATAAATTAGAATTTAACTTATAGTTAACTAATAAATCTCTGCTATTTTATTATTTAATGCTATTACTTAAATTATACTTAATCAATAGCTTTAGTGCTTTAGTTTAAAGATTTAAGTTTTGATATGACTATAAATTGGAATTTAAAGATCTAAAGTAAAGTTAAAGTTTTTTATAGTTTTTAAAGAGATGAATAATCAAAGCTTTGCATCAGGAAGTAATCTAGATCTATATAGAGTTGCCTCTCTACATTTCAAAATATTCTTATTTTATTCTAAGTTTTACCAATTTTCGCTTACATCTTTGAAAACCTTTTTACCTTAGTAATCGAAATCTTTATAGATAACTGAATGAACTATATAAAGTTTTTAAGTTAGAAAGCATATTCTATATGTAATTGGATTCGTAGTTCAACCATATCAATAGCGATATCCCTTTTAAGTACCAACAATTAAACTTAGATTCCCTAACTTTTCAGATACTTTGGTTCCTGAAAATCTGTAATCGACCCAAGCAGTTTCTCCATTTAATACTTTTCCTCTTGGTTAGTTTAAAATTTCTTATGGTAAATTTTATTCTAATTATAGTTGCAATTTATGAATAGGGGATTTATTCCATTCATTAGGGTTATTATAAGCGGGTTTTAAATCATGCATATCTGCTATATAATGAGCTCCTATTATTTTGTTAGTTGTTAAATCAATTGCAATTGTTGAAACTCCACCTTTCACCAAGCAAGGTCAAAGTTATTCCCATTACAACCTTCTCATTTCTTCTGACATCTTAAGCGTTTTAGCTAAGACTTCATGATCATTATACCATTTTATATAAGCGAAGCAACCTTCTTTATCCTATTCTTTCAAAACATCGTATCCAATATTCCCATCTATTAGCAAGTATTTCCTGAAAGTCGATTCCTATTCTTGCTATTAAGAAATCTTTAACTTAGTAAATTAATTAAACAAATCAAGAGGTTCCTTTGACATTTTTTTCAGCTACTAGATTTAGTACTTTAGATTTAAAATATGAATCCACATAATTAAACATTTAAGAATACGTATTGACACCTTTAAAATCTATGAGCCTTTAATTTTAAGTTAAAAATGATTCCTACTACAAATACTTTATATTCGCAGTACAGATTTTAAGGGCAATACTAGGTTCAGTATCACGTTGCTGCTTTAATTACTTTTTTATTTTATTATATATTATCTAAAGTCTAAAGTTATTGCTTAATAGTATTAATTAGAACAAATTTGGAATTCTGCTTCCTCTAACTAATTTATCTTTACTCTTTTAATTTTATTAAGTTATCTATATAAGCTTATTTCTATAAGTTTCATTCTCTTATAACTTTTGGATGAATTAAAGAAATTCTCTCTTCTAACTCTAGCAATGTAAAATACAGAGAGGGAATGATTTTTGTAGAAAATGATTGATACTAAATACTTTATTCCTCTTAATCTCCTTATGCTTTATATATGAATAAGAGTTAATAATTAGAAATTAGAAATTACTCAGTTCCATGTAATAGTTTCATTCAAATAGATCTCACATGATGTATATTGTGAGAGTTTTTAAGCAAGTATAGAGAAAATAGTTAATTAAATTTGTAATAAGTATAAAGTTATTCCATTTAGTACAAAAAGGCTAGATAATTAAATAAGTAGAAGCTAATTAATCATATAATCCTTTACTTTAAACCAAGAAAGCTTATTTAAAATACAACTATCTAATTCTATTACTTATACAAGCATCATCTATCAATCCAAATTATAGATATATCTAGAAACTAAGGCAATAAAATAGAATAAAGGAAGAAAAAGTAATATTAGCAAAAATAATAAGCTTTATATATTAAAATGAGAAATATTAGCCTAATATATTTATTTAAATTATTCATAGCATTCTAATCTAGCTAATACCAGAAAAATTATTGAAATATACCTTATTGGATTATTTTCTTTATTAGCAGTCTACATTTATTTGCATTGCATTTATTATATTTTTAATATCTTTTTATAAATTTTAAAGGTAAGATATTATTTTCTTGGACTAACTAATAACAATTAAATCTAAAATTTAACAATTTAACTAATTTCTGGAGAAAGGTTTAGCTTTTATTTTTAATAATTGAAGATTCCAAATAGGTAAGTAAAGCGTTATTTACTCAATGGATATTATAATAATGTGCAATTATAGTGTAAAAGGATTATAAATCATAAGCTTAAGAATATAATTTCTAAAGTATTAAGTTCTTATAATTATGATATAGATTTAGCTAATATATCTATGATATTTAATAAAGTTGGCTATTAATCATTTTATCAACAAAAATCTACTATTTGTAAGTTAGTATCAAGTTTAATATATGCATATTTAAAAGCACTGGAACATTTAAGTCAACCTAGCAGTTGCATGACTAAATCATTAATATTTAATACTTATTAATTAATGCCATTATTATTAGAAAAACTTAAAAATGGAATGTATTAGAAACTTACAAATCTATAGAATTTTCTAAGTTGGATATAATAATTGCTTTTAAAATAATAAGAATAGCTTATAAATTTGGTACAAATTCATCTAGTTTTAACTAATACTTAATAAGATTATTATTTATTAATAGAAACTCTTGCACTTTATTGATCAAAGCCATTTGTTAATTCTTAACTTTAACAAGATTCAATTAATTTTTGGGAAAAGCTGAGTTGCTATAAATAATAAAGTATTCTTTATTAGATTTGTAATATTATTTGAAAAGAGCTAAAGGCAATACAACAGAGATTCTAATTAGAGTTATTAGTAGCAACAGGAGATAGATAATAGTATAGTAAGATTTGATTTAATAAGTATTATATTTAGAATAGTTAAACTGTTCTCAAATGTCAAGCAAGATACGTATTGGATCTTCAACACACTTTTTAACTGTTTTTAAAAAGATAGAAGCTTCTCTTCCATCAATAAGCCTATGATCGTAAGTGAGAACGATGTTCATGATTGGACGAGTAATAATTTCGCTTCCTTTTACAATAGGCTTATTTTCAATACTATACATTCCTAGTATTGCACTCTAACCTGAATTTAGAATGGGAGTTCCAAAAATGCTTCCATAAATTCCACCATTTGAAATAGTAAATGTTCCACCTTATAATTCTTCAAGAGATAATTTGCCATCTCTTGCTCTCTTTGCTAAATCATTTAATTTTTTTTCAATATCAGCAAAGCTAAGATTTTAAACATTGTGGATGGCTGGAACAACTAAACCTGTTGGTGTAGCGACTGCACATGCAATATCGATATAATTTCTATGAACAATTTCATCACCATCAATAAAGGAATTTACTATAGGTTATCTTTATAATGCAAAGCTGCAAGCTTTAAAAAATATGGACATAAATCCAAGTTTAACTCCATGAGTTTAGGCAAATTCTTCTTGGAATTACTTCCTTAAATCCATATACTATCCCATATCAATTTGTTAAAATGTAGTTAAACTGACAGTTGTGTTTTGAGCCTTTTTCATATTTGCTGCAATAGTTTTTCTCATTCTTTTCATCTTTTCTTTTGAATCTGTTCTTTGATAGTTTGATGCTTAACTTTATTTTAAATCTTTTTTTACTTCTGGTTGTGCTTCTTTTGGTCTTTCTATTTTTTGTTCTTTTGGCTAAGTAGTTTGCTAAGGAGCTTTTTATTCTTGGCTTTATGGCTTTTCTTATTGTGGTTTTGCTTTTGCTTCCTCAGTTGGAGTTTATTTGGTTTAAGATTGAATTTTATCAGTATCAATTTCGCATAAAGATTGGCCTACCTTTACCGTAGAGCCAGGTCCAAAGTTTTGAGAAATAATAGTACCAGTGAAAGGAGAAAACACGTCAAGGCTTCCTTTGTCGCCTTCAACTATACATAATGGATCATCCTCTTTAACAAATTAGCCAACTTTTACTGACCAGTTTTTTACATCACCTTCTAAAACTGATTCAGATCCTGTTTTAAATATAACTTTTTCTATGCTAAAAAATCGCCTAAATCTACGAAGCATCATTTTTAATTATTTAGTAATTGTTTATTAAATTTTCAATATAATCATTTTAAATCTTTTCTATATATATCTCCTTCCCCTTTTCCTTCCCTTACAGCCTTTATCTTATTAAAATAAATAGATTCTTAACTTAGAAAGCTACTATAAGTAGTTATTATTTCTAATACCAATAAAGTAGAAAGTGTAAATATAAGCTTCTTCATTTTTAAATTAAAGTGCTAATTAAAGTTTATTGTCTTTACTAATTAAACTTCCTATCTTTTTATTCTTTAAAGCTCTTCAGAAAAGCTAAATATGCTCTCCTATATTTAATTTAATAAAGCTTTCATTCTTGAAAATTTAAGATAAAGCACGTAATTTGAGAGTTTATAGCATAAAATAGTTAAAATTGAAAAGAATAGTAAAGAAGTAGAAGAAATGTTTAATTAATAATAATAGATAAGAGTAACTGACATCTGTAGCTAATTTATTATGTTTGATTCACTATTTTTTCTAAATCTATTTAGTGTTTATTTTAATAATTTTCAAATGATGATATCATAATGATAGTTAAAATTGGTCTTTAGATAAATAAAATATAATGCTATTTTTTAATATTATTAATATCATATGCATTTAGTAAATTTAATCTAATAGTTAGTTTTCCTTTTGATTAAGTTTATATTAATTACATATGCTTTAACTTTTCTATATTATGATTAAGTAGCTATTTTTATTTATTCTAATTAATATTTATCTGCTAACCTATTTAAGTTATTAAATTATAGTTGTGAATAAAGCTAATTAGATATATATCTATTGAAGATACTAGGTAAATAATAATAGCTATTCTGTCTATTTGAATTGCTGTAGGTTTCTCTTTTTCTTTATATTTAATACTTATTTTTATTTCTCAAACTTATTCATTGCTTCTTTCTAGTTGTCAAAAGTAACGGAGAAAAATAGAATTTGAGTCTATTGATTAAAAATCATTCATTTAACTCTACCAAAAATATCTTTAAAGCTTTAAGTATGTATCAAATAGTAAAATCAGAATAAACTTGGCTGCTATATTTAAAATTTATATTAGAAACTAGAAATCTTATAAATTAGTCTTATTTATCTACAAGCTTTATCAATAAAGAAGAGTATAAGATTTAATCCAATCTCTGTAAACAATCAATTATTAGAAGAAAAAGGTAATTATAGTTATCAATTAAAAGTACCTTATGGTCTTTAAAAATAAATAACATAATATCTTAGTTATTCTAGCATCAATATTTATCATTTTAAGTGAATCCTAAATAAAATAGAAAAACATTTATTTAAAAGTGTTAACATCAGAGCTTACTATTTAATTATCTTAGTTAAGAATCAGTTACGGATAAGAAATAAGTTTGAATGAGTTGTAAAGCAAGTAGACTAAATATAAATAAAGAAAATTTTAACGTATATTTTGACTAAGTTAAAATACAAAATAATCACTATAATGTTTTGCTATAAACTTTATTGTTTCTATATTCTTGCACTTTGTTTACGAAGCTTTCAAAAGCTATAATTATCACTGTGACATTATCATATGTGCGTCTATTAAGTGATTCTCTTATTACTGCTTCAACAGCTAATTAAATTTGAAACTAAACTTCAAATGATCCTTAATTCTACTTCACTGTATTTCATATTATTTTAATAATTTCTTCATTAGAAAGCCTATCAAAAATTCCGTCACTGGCAATTACAATAAAGTCAGACTCTTACGAGATCTTAAAAACTCTTATTTCTGGAACTGCTATTATAACATTAGGATTGCCTCCCAATCTTTTTACTTTTGCTTGCACATCTCCAAATGTTCTAGATACCTAAATATATTATAAAAATACACTTAATCTTCCAGGAAAAACTCTTCAAGGTAATAAAGTTTAAACCATTTTATTTGCTGCTTAAGCTTAATATATTTATCCGCCTGCTTACTAAATTCTAGTTCGCTCAAAATAAGGCTTATGATCATTACTTAATTGATGTGCTTTATTACCTCCGGAAACTGACATAATAGCTCGACTATCACCTACATTTGCAACGTATACAAATTCTTTGATAAATAACACAGTACAAGCACAACTTCCAGAGCTATCGATGATTATATCTTAATGTAGTGCCTTTGATAAAAAGACTTATTCAGCTTGCTTAAATCCATTAATTATAGCATCTTTGGGATTTTTAGGAAAGTTATTTTCTTTGAAGATGAGCGAATGCAAATTATCTCTTAAAAATTCAGCACAAGTAGCTCCTCCATGACCATCATAAACTGCAAAAAAGCTAACATGTAGATCATTACATTCTGGTTTCTATGCACTCAAAATAATAGAAACTCTATCTTCATTATAAGTTCTAACAATTCCTGAGTTTGTATTAGCTGCATAAGCTTTAATTATGCCAGAAGCTGTTAAATTACTTTTTTATTCTACTTCTTAATTGGGGCTTTTTTACATTACAGGAATTCTTAATTGCTCTCTCATAGTTTCTGCCTACTTTGCTTAAACAGGAATTATACTTTAACCCTTAAAAAATCTATTTTCAACAGGAGGCAAAAATCCAAGCTATTTTTTTAAGGTACTGATTTTCTTGCTAACATCTTAGGAATTTCGTGTTGAGAAAGGAAACTTTTCATAGCCTAACTAAAGTAATTTAAAGGGACTTTAAAGGGAGGGGAGTACATCATAATGCGTTTTCAACGATTTGCCCCTAGTTTTATTTTAATTAATCATTTTTAAATGAATACTATAAGTCAGTGAGTATTTTATAATATCCATATAAACTTCTAAGTATTAAACTCCTTATTTTCAGTTTTTTACTTTATCTATATTATTCATAGTTTGCCTTTTCATTATTAGCAACTCTTCACTTCACACAATATCATTAGCTTTCAATTCTAACTTTAATATATCTTTTACCTTCTCCCTAATAAAGGAAAATGTCTTCACTTAGTTTCGTATCTTCCACTGAAGTATCAAATGTTTAATTAATACAACAAAAATGAAATAGGGTAAGAAATAAAGCAGCTAATCGTACTCAGAGCTATAATAAAGCTAAAAGATTGCTCCAAAAGGCATTTAAGCTGATTTACTAAGGTTTAGCAGTAAATGGATTATAGCAACAGTAAAAGATAAGGAAAGGATTAGATAATTAAAGTATTTAAATGAAAAAAAATCTAATAAATATTCAAAATCAGTTTGGTAGAGCCTAAGGTTGATTTTCTCCTCTTTTTAAATATTAATTATAAGCAGCCTCAAAAAATGTTTTTATTTCTGTCGCATATCCTTTGCCTATATTTCAGAAATTAGTAACTGGATCTCCTGGAAGCATATATTATAAGCTTGGAAGAACTAAGAGGAAATAGAAATCAAAGCATAAGAATATTCAGGTTGTTACTGAGTAAATAACTGACCAGTTCTCATTTCCTCCAATTTTGAAGAGATCAATAATCATACCAATTGAATCAAGCAAGGTACAACATGCTGTTATAAAAAAGTAAAGAGCAAAAGGTCTTTTGGATTTTGTTAACTCTTACATAAAATTATTAGAAGTTGAATTAGTTATTTCAACTAAAGAATCAGGCAGTTCATCTAGTAGTTTATGAGATTGGGGAAGGTAGTACAATAAACGATATCCAAAGATAGGTCTCACTAAATGTAAAATATGTAGCCAAACTTAGGCCATTACTATTCCATTAATAAAATGCAAAAGCATCTACACAACCGTTATAGAAATTTCAAGCAAGCTTTGCCAATAAATTGCTTATCTAAAGGAATGCTATATATTAAATATAATTAACTTACTAACAATATTTCAGCTTTCACCGACATTAAAGCAGCTTAAAGAAACCTCTTTGTCAGATTAGGCTCTTATTATTGTACTAGAGGCGAAGATGATAAAGGTCCAACGATGAGTTCATCTTAAGATTAACCTGTATCATAGCTATCTTCTTTTATAACAAAATCTTTATCATCTAAACTCATTTTTATTTATAAGCTAACTAAGTAATAAGAACACTTAAAATTAACTCTATGTTTAGTTCTCTTTCACTAATTATTCTTTAAAAATTCAATTACTTAAATCTTTATTTTTCTAACTACTTAATACAGCTATTAAGAGCGTGTAAAGATTAAAGCAATAAGATTATTAAATCCTTAAAATTAGATACTTTACTAAATTAACTACACAACACTAAGATGCTAAGTTAAGATTATTCGTTAATGAAGCAAAAGTTTAGACTTATTGATGAGTAAAAATTAAACTAGAAGTTAAAAATAAATAATGATTACTTTGAATCTTAAACTTAATCTTGAAAGAGTGATCAATTAGTTAAGGCTTTTGGTTATGAAAATTATCAACTTTAATGTTTTTAACTAATTTAGATCTTTTTAAAAATAAGTTATATTATAAATCTTTTTCTTACAGCGAATTTTTTTATAGTTAGACCAGCAAATACTAATAATTAAATCTATTTTAAAAATTTTTCCTGAAATTTGGCTAAATTGAGATATAATGAGTAAAAATATTGCCATCCATTGATAGATTTTATTATTGTATTAATTTAGATTTATAATGTTCGTTTATATCAAATTAAATAAAGTAGATCTAAGGCATGTGTTACTAGCCTTATTAGAGTAATAAGTATTTCCTTGAATTTAATTAGAGGAACTTGGGTTATTTCAGTCATTAAGATTCATATTTATAATGAATAGCTTAATCTAGTATTAATTAGTTAGTTTTATTATATCCTTTACATTAAACTAAAATTGCTTTTAGCTTATTTTAAGATTATGCTAATTACATATTCTATATTTTATCTCTAGCAATCAAAACAACTAAATTAAATTATAACTAAACTAATAGAGAAAGTGCTTTGCTTGTATATTAGCAAGTAAAACTCTAGCAGTGCTAAAATAATAATGCATAAAGATATGTCTATTAGAGTTTATTACAGTCACAAATGCTAGCATTTAATAAAGCTAGGAAGTATTAAATTATTTTACTAAAGCTATTTTATTAAATGAGCTATATCCTTATATTGCTTTATATAGATTGTTATAGTTTAGTAATAAGATTAGAGCTTGCTTATGCTTTTTATGTGTAAAGGCTCTTTATAATACAATAATTAATAGAAGTATTATAAAATTGCTTAATCTAAACTTAATAGAATCAAATCCTATTTCAAGTTATTTACCTTTAAATATTCTCCGTTTCTAAGTAATTTATCTAATCTTACTAAGCTTTTTACAATAAGAGAAGAAAGTGTTAAAAAAGCAGTAATTTAGATTAAATAAAGTTTCTAAAGGAAAGAAGTTGGGAAGAATGTTTATAGGTATTAAATAAAAATAGTTAGTTTTAAATATTAATTACTTTAGAAATGATAAATACACTTTATATGCAAGTAGATAAGCTAAAATAAATTAATCTATACTTATATAAATCTAGTACTTAATAAGCTTAAAATAAAGAATTTAGATTAAGGAGTAGTGTGATGCTGAAGAAAAAATAAGGAACTATTATATAAATATGGGTAAATCCATTTTTAAAGGATTAATTTAAAAATGATTTTAATTTAAATGCACAATACTTTAAATCATCAACTTTCACAGATTATAAAAAAATGGCCGAACAGTTGGGCGAAAATGAAGCGCTATATCCTTAGGGAAAAGGCATGAAACTATTTGGAAAGTGGTCTTATGATGAATTGGAAGTGACTGACATATCGCTTGCTGATTATATTGCAATTTCATAAGTCAGAACAAAGACATTATTACCCCATACCGCCGGAAGATATTAGCTAAAGCGCTTCCGTAAGGCTACTTGCCCTATTATTGAAAGACTTGTGGATTCTATGATGATGCATGGTAGAAACAGTGGTAAGAAGCAATTGGCAATTAAAATAGTAAAGCATGCTCTAGAAATAATTAGCTTACTCTGTGATAAGAATCCCATCCAAGTTACAATTGATGCTATTGCAAACGCTGGCCCAAGAGAAGATAGCACCAGACTCGGAAGTGGTGGTGTAGTTAGAAGATAGGCTGTTGATGTTTCTCCTTTAAGAAGAGTCAATTAGGGCATCTATCTTATTACAAAGGGTGCAAGAGAAGCTTCTTTCAGAAGCATAAAGACTATTTCCGAATGCTTAGCAGACGAAATTATTAATTCTGCAAAAGGAAGCGCGAATAGCTATGCGATCAAGAAGAAAGATGAGATTGAGAGAGTTGCTAAAGGAAACCGTTGAGAGAAAAGATTAAACGAACTAATAAATTTAAAAATAATTATAATTAATAATAAAAAATTAAATCTAATTATTTAAGCCAAATACCTTTAGTCTAAGCTCATACTACTCTTCTTTTCAAACTACCTACACAAACTTATCCTATCCAAATCAAGCTCTTGCTATCTCAATAATTTTACTTTCATATATCAAATTTATTAATAATTAAAATAAACTTCTAATAATAAACTTTGGGGATTTCTTATTATCTCTCAATACAATTTTTGTCCAATCTCATTAACTAACTTTAATAAATTGAATTCCTGTTTGATTTGCCAAAGCTTTATGGAAGCTTTAACTATGCAACATATCTTTAATCGATTAAAAATGCTAGTAAGGCTAACTTAAAAATTTAAATAGTAGGTTGATCCTAACTGCAATGGAGTAAATTGGTTTTACTATTAATAAGCTTATAAAAAGCTTTATTAGTTAGTATTTTAAATAAAGTAGATGGGCTAAGTATAATTTATTAGTTTAAATCTTAAAACTAGGTATTATATAAATAATTAAGCTCAAGTAGATATTAGAAAAAGACTACTATCCTAGTTAGATTATGTCTTAGTAATAGCACAGGCGCTTAACATAAAATTTAAACAAAAGCACTATTAAATTGCTTAATTCTACTACTTTTTAAATTAAACTATCTTCTTACTATCTAATTTTAACATTTCTTTGTTAAAGTTATAATGAAAGTAACTCTCTATGAAGATTACTTCTTAATTGAAGCTGGAAGTTAATTGGTTGTAATTAATGTACTTTAAGATCAGAATAGTAGTTTCAGTGAACCTAAGGCTTATTAAATAAAATTAAAGAAAAATCAGTAAATTATAACGTAAGAGCACAGTGGGCCTATCTTAATATGTGAACTTCCCATTTGCTTGTGTAGATAATCTCTTGCTTTGTTTAACTGTTTTAAGCATTCTCCTTTTGCACTTTCCCTAATAAAAGATAACATAATTCCTAGCAATACAAGAACTAAGGCTATTATTATACTTCTAGCTTGCTTATCTTATGAAATCAACTGATAAAAACTTAAAATAAGAAATCCAATCCAAAAAGCTACCATCAGCAAACCAATCAAATCAGCCATAATTGCAATACCTTTTGCCTTTTTGGCGAATGGCTTTACCCAGTAATCAAGTTTTTGCTAAGTGGTTAAGATTTAAGAGTTCAGTTGGTCATTCAATTAATAAGTTTAATGTCTATCTTTAAGTACATAATTCTTCATCATATTATGTCCGAAGGGAAATAAAGATTTACTACCAGGAAATCCATTAGCTACAAAGCAGGCCAAATAATTCTCATGTTATGGAGGAATTGTTAATTCATCATTAACTTCTTGCTATAGATGAAGAGTCAAATTCAAATCAACTTGTCCTTCAACTTAAAAATACGTTTTGCATTCCATTTTTCTAATTAAATTATACCCTTTAAATTAAAAATGTCAAACTTCATTAAAATATTTTCTTTATTTACTTATTCCTTATTTTAAAATCAGAATCAGCTCATTAAATTGAAACTACAATCCTTATGAGTTTAGCTAACCTTTATTTGCATTCTGTAGATACTTTGATTGTATCTGCTAAAACAAATACATATATTTAGCTTTTAAATACCCTTTTTATATTTATTGAATAATTTTACTATAATTTAAACGTTAGTGATATATTTTACTTTATTAAGCAAAATAGATATGATTCCCCTTATGACTTGATTAAATCAAATAAAAAAGTAATGAACTATCAAAGTTTATGTGGTAACTAAGTAAATATTTTTATTAAAAGAGGCCTTTTTTTAGAATCTTTTTCCTAAACTCCTTATACTTGTAATCCAGCTCCTTATAGGAACTCTTAACATATATATCTTACCAAAACTCTGGGTATCTTACTTTGTAAATGTTTACTGTTTTTGTAGACAAAAATTAGATTTTTCCTGTCCATTCAGCAATTCCAAGAATTGTTAAAAGTTTATTAAATATCAAGCATTAAATTAAAAAACCTAGACTGGCCTTTTTCTTTTATGACCTTTCTATAAGCAATTGTTGGTGACAGTTGAAAACCAAATTGAAATTATTGTAAAAATTCTTCATGATTGTCGCTTAAAAATTTTTCTAGTAAATCGCAATAGATATTAAAAAAGTGATCTGGTGGTTTCAAGTGATATAATCAACCGGCATTAGCAAGTAGGATAGTATGGGAGTTTCTAAATTCAATTTAGAACTGTTCAAGAAGTGACGTTATTATTTACTAAATTTAAATGATGTTTTAATTATTAATACAGAACAGGTAGCACTCCAAAGCGTTACCTTATTTATCATCTTTTATTGCTCCTATTTAGTTAGGATTAGCAAAACCTTGTACTATCATTTAGTAACTCAAATTAAAAAAACTTGCCATTATTACCTCGTTTAAAAGAATGCAGTTTTGTTTCTTACCATAGTCTTCATTTAGCTTAATTTAGCAGTCTAATAATTCATATTTCAGCAAAATCAAAATTTTTTATTCTATTTGATCATTATTTTTATGCTAAAATCACTAAATAACACCTGAGCTTATCAAATCCTAAGTAAAATTTTGTTTAATATTATTTTATAGATTTTTCATCGGGAAATTCTAGCAAAGATTCTATATGCAAAGGCATAATCTCTCTATTAGTGTATCCTTCCAAATATACTTAATTCAGTTGTAAAGCAATAGACTTTGTTTTTTATCAATAACTGACTTAATTATCTTAGCTGCCTCTTAGAAATTTTCTTACTCCAGATAATCTTCAATCTGTTTCTACATTTAATTCAAAGGAGTGATAAAATATCAAATTTTATTTAATTTAAATAGCTTTTACTTAACAAAAAGGCTTCTTATATCTAATTATTAACCTCCTGCAGATTTACTATTTAATGTTTAGTTGCTTATCTATTCTATTTCTTTATTAAACTTATCATTATCATTATATTTGATATTATAACTTATTACTTAATAGCTAACTCTATCTTTAAAATAATTTAGTTACATTTTATGATTTAACTATGCTTAACTAATAGCATTAGATTATTAAAGCCATTTCTTAGCAAGATTTAAATAAATAGTTAGAATAAAAGATTTACTTATAATTATTATCTCTAATATCTTTACTAATGCCCAAGTAACTAGATGCATATATTTGAACTATTAGCAAAAGGTATAATCATACTCTATTAACTATAATATTAGATCTTATATTATTAACCTACTTCTTAATTAAGTACCTTTGCTATAATAACTTTCTGCTTTTTACTTATGTAATTTAATAACTATTCCATTTAAATCTATTGAAGATAATTAAGCTAAAGAAATTTTATAAGAGTGCTTAAAGAAGGAAAGTAATTATAAATATACGTATAAAGTAAGGTATATATGGACGGTATCTTATCTTCAAAAAGAATTAAAGAATTAACACAAATTAGAGGGGCAACAAGCATTTTAGCAATCTAACTTATCTACTATTAGTTAAATCCTATTTATCAGTCCTATTAAAGTTTATCTATAGCAAATTATTTTCTTAAAAGAACAGTCCAAATAGATCATCTAATTTATAATTTTATATTCAGTACAGTCTGAGTTCAGAATCCAGTGAAAAATTACTATTAATAGGCTTTAGTTCTTTTTATTATTAAAGAAATGTAGTTCTAATCTCTATACAAACAGTACGTTATAAGGTATAAACAATAGTAGCAAGTAATCAATGATGTTATTATAAGTTAAAGATACCAAGGTTTAAGGATATTTATCTTTACTTTAGCCTATACTCAGAATGATAAGCTTTAGAGATGAATTATATACTAAGGGAAGAAGTAATAAAATTAATAATGCTAATGTCTATTGCTTTTATTTAGTTATTATTAACTATAGCTACATTAATAAAATTAAGAAAGTATTAGAATAGCAGCTTTAAAAATATTAGCATTCAATTTATATCAAATTCTTAATACTTATTTAATTATTGGTCCCTTTCAATACATTTAAATTCAATTAGAGAGAGCCAAGCTAATAAATAAAATATAAGCTAGAATGAACTTTAAAAGAATATCTTTAAATTAATTAAAATTTATATTCAATTATTTGAATATATTTTCTTTATATTTTGAAGTAAAATAGCCATTAAGATTTATAACTGCGAGGAAAGAAAATTTTATATATATGTGATTAGAATTGATAAACCTTTTTTATGTATTAATATCCTGGGAGATTTAAATTAAATTATTAATAATATAGAATAGAATATTAATTACATGGTAAAAACGTTAAAATAATAAAAATTAAGAGGATTAAGTGAGCAAATATCTATAAAAAATATACTTAGCTTAATTTAAGAGGTTGTTTAGAACCAAAAAAAGTTAAGTAATGGTTATTATTAATTAAAAACTATATAATAATGAATTAAACTTAATTATTATTATCTGATGTATCTTTAGTCCAAATAATATAATAATAATTTGATTACTTAAGGTAAATAAGAAAAATTCATACTTAGAGATTGGAATTTTTATTACTCTAAAAATAAAATTATGAGAGTTGATAGCTTTAAAATTTATATATCTAGTAATTGTTTATAAAAACTACAAAATAGCTATTTTTTAATCTTAGATTCTTTACTTTTTACACTTAAATTAATTCTAATTTAATTCTTGATTTCGAAAATAACTTTAAGAGCTTATTAAATTAAATATCTTTTACTTGCTTTTAGAAATAATTGTTCTTAATTATTTTTATAATTTGCTACTAAGTTAATTTTTAAGACTAGAATTTCTATAATTTTAACGAAAATGACTATAAATTCTACTTTAATAAAATATAATGAAGTTATCTATTAGTTAATTACAAAACCTTTTGGCCACGAATAATTTATTGAACGAAAACTAAAAGTTATATTTTATAATATATTCATAAAATTAAATTCTTGCTGTATAAAATAGAATTTTAAGCTTTGCCCACAATGCTTTATTGATTACCTTACTGTTTTATAAATAGCCACTATCAAAAAGAAATAAAATTAAACTTTTATTTTATATCAAATTTGTTAGTATATAGTAAATCAAATTGCATACAGGCTAAAAACCTTTTGATAAGTTAATTATATGCATTCCAAAGTTGCTAAACTTTTCATTATGGTCGCATTTTATATTGGAGTCCTCATAAGGAACTATATATTATATGAGATTACTTGCTAGATTCATTTATCAATCTAATATTTGCTAAATAAAATTCCTAAGAAAATAATAACTTCCTTACTACTAAAGTTAGTTTGACTTGCATAATTTAACTGAATATTTAAAAAGTAAAAAGTAATAGATGGATTTCTACTCTTAGGACTATCAATTAGAATAATCTAATTCTTATTTAGTTATTGTTAAGTTTATTTTAAACTTCAAATTTAGCTCATAACATTTTATAAAATAGCTATAAGATTTTAATGCTAATTTTAAATGAGATGTCTTGAAAAATATAAAGTTATAAGCATCAAAGATAAAAATTAAGGATAAGGAGAATATTTAAAATAGAGATAAGTTGAAAAGCTTAGCATATTAGACTGAAATAAATTTAAAGTACTTATCTTAAATAAATAATAGAAGTAAATGATATCTAATAACTATTTTATTAATTTTATTAAAAGAAACATAATACTATAAATACTTGGGTGCTTATAATTTCATATAAAGCTAACTTAAAGCTAATAATACTATAATACTTTAATGCTAACTAATTAAAGTTAAAAGCTGTAGCTCTTCTTAGTAATCTAATCATCATCTTATTAAAGAGTAATCAGGATTTATAGCATTTTAGATTAAAATTTTAATACTTTAATTTTTTTTTTCTTATTTTCGATCTTAAAATTTTTATCTATATTTAAAAAAATATTAATAAGGTTTGCATAAAATTTCAGTTCTCCATATATCAATTTTATAGATTTTAAGCGAAAGAGTGAGCATTGAATCTCATAGCTTTAAATTAAGAGATTTTAAAAATGATATCCAAAAGCAAATTTTAAATATTTAAGTTAACCAACATGTGAAGAATTTAAAGGTCATTGCTTTATTAATTTGACAATAATAAAAGATAGAAAAATATTTATATTTAGTTATACATGAAAAAGATAAAAGGTAATAAAGATATCTATTTACTAATATTCTTTCAGCATTAATTTATTATATCTCAATATTTAAAAAATAATAAATGCTATAAAAGTTTTAATTAATCTAATCACTACTAAGGTCTATAATTTATCAAAGAATAGAGTAAAGTAAATTAGTTAGAGAAGATATATCTTAAAATTTTGATTTTTCCTTCAGAAATTTTGAACTAGTTTATAGAAATAAACTATGCTTTGTTATTATAGCTTTTATATTATACCTTGCTTTATTGCAGTTTATGAAAGATATTATTATTTTTTTATCTAAGCAATGTAACTAGTTAAATATTATAATTAATAGATTCCAAATACATACTTACCACAATAACTCTTCTACTTAAATTAAATGATTCTTCGTTAACATTTTTGGAAGTTATACTTCTAATTCGCTATGATTATACTTTCATTCATTTTATAAACTATCTTTCTTATATTTTCACATTTGTAGCTTCTCATTTGAGATTAATAAAAATTAGCTTAATTTAATTAGCTTTCTTCATAAATTATCAAGCAAAGTATATTCAAAATTATAGGTTACAAAGACTTTAAAGAATGATAAATTACTAAAATCTGCTATAAAAGGACAAAAAGAAACCTTAAACTATCTCATAAATTAAAATTATATATTAAATAGTCATTGCTTGAATTTTTTAGAGTGATATTGAAATTAGAAGAAACTAGTATGCTTTTTGAATCATCTGACTAAAGAAATTCTTAAAATATTAGGAAAAATAGTAAAGTGTCTATGATATTCATGAAAATTGACTCTAAAAAATTGAACTAAAATATAAAACAAGCAAAGCAACTAATTTTATTAAAGATATAATAATTTATTTTAGCCAAGTATATGTATTTCCTAAATTGTTCTTATACTTGAAATTTATAAGTATAGTTGAATTATTAATTTAATTATGTATTCTCATTTGGTTATATATATTTTGCTATATCGTCTAGTTAATTTAGATATATTTTATTATATTAACATTCTGTTTTTTAATATTAATATTTTAATTTCTTAGCTTTTATTAAATTATAATCTTTAATTATCTTCTATTTTTAAATCTTGCATGCTTTATTTATACATTATACACTTATTTTTACAACTTAATTTTTTAAAATTTTGGAATTTATATTTTAAATGATTGTATTGTTCTTCAATTTTTTAGATACATAAAAAATATCTTAAGAGAAGACATTGGAACATCATATTAAATTAAGATACAGTTTCTTCTTTAAATTAAATTAAAAATAATATAGTTTGCTTAATAGCTTTGAAAGTTTCTTCTTCTTGTTAATTAATTGCAAATATATTTTAGTATCCTTCTATTAGAAATATTTTATTAATCTTTTACATCATTTTGTACCTTGAAAAAATGATTAGTGTACTTGTCTCTTAATTTATATCTTTTTTCCCATAATTTTCTTCCCTCTCTTTCAATTGCTATATGTATTATTTTACATTTAAGTTAAATTTATTATTTTCTTATATTTTAATTATATTTTTAGGTTTAATTCTATGACTATTTATTATTTATTATGAACACTTAACTCTTTTATTTTGTATAATTAATGTGATCTTAATGTTGATAAGCTTCTTTTTTAGGTAAATTTAATAAATTAAATTCTTTGTTAGATTCTTCAACAATTTAATTTATTTTCTTGATATTATGAGGATTCAAAGCAAAAATTCTAAGATTTAGCTTTTTGAGAGTAGATATCATTAATTAAAAAAAGGCTACACTTTCTTAAAACTAACAATTAATTTCTCTAGAAATTTCCTGAAGAAAATTAAAGGAACGATAGATTAACCCTAGGCATAATTGCTTTTAGTAAAAGTGTAGTTATGGTTGAGTTATTCTTTTTTATTAATCTAAAAGAATTTTTTAATTGTTTATCTTACGATATGCTTAATAGAACTTAAATTATGTATTTTTCTTTACATTAATTCTAAAGTTTTATAGCATTTAACAATGCTAAATTTTAAACATTAGCAAAATATCATAGCCAATTGAAGTATAAATAGAGAAAAAGCTAAATTTACTTCGAGCCTAGAAGCTATAATTCACATATAATACTTATTCCCTTTATCTTGTAGTTTATAACTTTTATATTAGATCAATTCTAATACATAGCAGTTATTTATAAATACAACATACATACAACTTAGTTACCATAAAAAAATCACTTTTATACAATCTTCTTTGAAGTAAATAATCAAAACCAAAAATGAAGTGATTGCTAATATAAAGAAATTTGATTATTTAAATGAATGTTAAATCAAATTTATTTTAGTATAAATTATATAATTAAACTTATGATTACCTATTTATATTACTTCTCATACTTTTATATCAAACCTTTTTGTAAATGACAAATAGATTTTAAAGCTTTATCTTTTTAAAAGAACTTATAAACTTATTGTTGCTTTAGCCTTTTTATATTTTAATTATCATATAGTCATAATTAGTTTTTTAACTATTTAAAATGCTTTATCTAGTAAGAGAAATTAGATATTAATTTTACAAAAGACTGAAGATATCTAAATTAAAACTTTAGTATTTAGTTAAACTAAAGATAAGATTTAAGTAGAGAAGAGTAATATATCATCAATAAACTGACATAGATCAAATCAATTTATCTAAAGCTACTATTAAGCAAAGGCTAAAATTTATAGAGAGAAGAATATATAACTAGCAATAAAAAGCAATCAGAATATATTTTAATATTAATATAAGTTGATAAAATATAAAAAATGTTAGATATAGAGTAAATTATGAATTATTATTAAGCTTAGCAACAACTGAAATCATTACAAAATAATTAATGCTATATCATTTAATATTATCATATGCTTTATTATTTTAATATTATTAAAGCATATCAATGTTCTTCAAATCATTTAAGATAATATTTTAATTATTTTTTATCTGAATGTTACTAAAATATACATCTTAAAGCTTATTTTCTTAAGGATATTTCTACATTTATATTTAAATACTTAGTACGTTCCACAGATTTAAATGAAAATGGATTTAGTACCTTAGAGCAAAGTTCTTAATACAAATGAGGAAGTTTTAGACTTAGTAGTCGATAATCTAGAGGATTTCACTAGGAAAGGCAATATAATAGTTGCTCAACATTACGTTAAAGAGCATTCAATCTATAAATCATACGAAGGTAACGGAAAAAAGTTTCCAGTATACTCTACGTCAGGAAAAGATCTGAATTCCTTTGGAGTGGGCTTAGAACTTTACTTTGACTGAGTAAAATGATTAGTAATAACCTTCATAGTTATAAGTATTTTAGATATAGGAAAATTAGTTACTAACTATAAAGGAGGCTTTTTTGATGATGGAGAAGTTGGACTCTTCGAAAGATTTACTTTTGGAAATTTGGATTCTGGAGATAAAGAAATTGAGTTTTGGGTTTTCGATTCGGAATATGTTAGTAAAATAGGGGTGACTCCTGATACAAGTAAATACACTTACTAATGGTATAAGGAACGTGGAATCACATTTGATTAAATAAAAGAATCCTTAGATTAAGATGCTGATTAGTTAGAATACGAAAAAGAAATTTTAGATTAAACTGAAGATAGAAATCTTTAAATAGGGCTGATTGACTTCTTTTAGTGCATCATATTTCTTGGCTTTATTATCCTTTACTCATACAGAACTAGTAGAATAATAAAAAGCTACAGGAAGGAAACGGCTAGTGTTTCTAAATACGCAGTTTGCGTAAAAGGATTACCAAAATAAGGAGTGAATGAAGAATAAATAATAAGCTTCTTTTCTAAATATGGTTAGATACATGAAGTTGTTATTGGAAAATCAGTAAGAGAATTTATAACTAATTTTAACTAAGAAGCAGAATTATAAATTCAAATTGCTTCTGAAAAAATAAAATAATAAGAAGGAATATAAGAAAGTTAAACCTTAATCAAGATATAAAATTTCTTTGCTTTTTTGAAAGGTGGTTAGAGAAAAAAAGACTTAAAAACACTAGAGGTTGAATTTGATGAAATATAGAAAAATAGATAGGAAAATTTATAAAATTAGTTTCTTAATAAAGCTCAATAAGAAATAACTCAAGTTTTCATAATTTTTGAATAAGTAAGCTCTAAAGTAAAGTGTATTTAAGATTATCAAGGCTTTAGCTTATTTAACTATTTTTAGGCTTAGGAACTGAAATGGGAAGATAAATACACTCTTTAAGTCTAGGAAGCATAAGATCCTTCTGTAGTGATTTGGGAAAATTTAGAAATTACATACTGGAAAGAGAAAATATATTCTACTATAGTTACTTTTTCCTCTTTTATTATAATTGGAATTTCATTAGCTTTAGTTTATGCTGCTGATTAAGCATAGAACGATAACTTTCCATCAGATACTGAATGTATTGATTATTACAGTCATGTAAACAAAAAAACTCAAAACAGCGACAAAACAAAAGTTTAAGACATTACTTACGAAGAGGCTTATAGAACATACAAGGATGATACTGATACTATTGGCTATTATTGTTGATGTGCAGATTAAGATATAAAAGAGATTCTAAAAGGATAATCAGCAATGGCAGATTTATGCTTTGATTACAAAATAGAATATATAAAATACTGGGCTATATAGATTGGCGTAGGCTTGATTGTCGTGATTTCCAACAAAATAATTACTTTAAGCTTAAGGAAGTTAAATGACTGATAAAGAAAGCAAGATAAAATTGAGGCTAATCTAAGCATAGGTTTCAAAATGTTCCTTTTCCAGTTTTTTAATAACGCTTTTACTATTTTGGTTACCACATCAAATGACTATGGAGATTTTACAAGATTTTGATATGTAGATGTTGGCAGAGGAATAACAACTACTATTTTCGTAGCCATAATGATACCAAGTGTGGAAAAACTTATTTGAAAACCGATTAAACTATGACTTAAGAAGAAAAAAGTGAAAAAACCAATGACTTAACATGAAATGAATGAAATAATGATGGGACCAGAATTTGATTTAGTTGAGTAATATTCTTTCATATGTGCAATTGTATTCACTGTTTGAATATACTCTTCTGGAATACCATCAATAATTATAATGGCAACTTTTTCCATTATACTAGTATATTGGACAGACAAATATTTATTGCTGACTTATTATAAAAGACCTCTTAATATCTCTTACTAATTGCATGTTTTTATTCAAAAACTAATACCTTATGCTTTAATAGCACATGGTATTTTTACCATATTTATAATGGGATGTAATGACGTGTTTCCTAGAGAATACGAAACATGCGAAATAGAAATAAATGATAAATGCTATTGGTATAACTAAGATTTAGTAGAGCCTACATATAACTAAACATATTCTATGAGAATATTATAATCGGAATGTAGTATTGGGTGTTAGGATTCTGATTTAGGAAATAGTATTTGTGATAGTCAGTGTAACAATGCAGATTGTTCTTACGATTAAGGAGATTGTAATAACTCGTAAAATCAAGATTGCGCTGTAGGTTGTAGTTCTACTCAAAGGAAAGATGGGACTTGCGATAAGGAATGCAATGTATAAGCATGTAATTTCGATGATGGAGATTGTGATAACTCGTAAAGTCAAGATTGCGCTGTAGGTTGTAGTTCTACTCAAAGGAAAGATGGGACTTGCGATAAGGAATGCAATGTATAAGCATGTAATTTCGATGATGGAGATTGTGATAACTCGTAAAGTCAAGATTGCGCTGTAGGTTGTAGTTCTATTCAGATAAAAGATGGGACTTGCGATAAGGAATGCAATGTATAAGCATGCAATTTCGATGATGGAGATTGTGATAACTCGTAAAGTCAAGATTGCGCTGTAGGTTGTAGTTCTTCTCAAAGGAAGGATGGAACTTGCGATTAAGAATGCAATGTATAAGCATGTAATTTCGATGATGGAGATTGTGATAACTCGTAAAGTCAAGATTGCGCTGTAGGTTGTAGTTCTACTCAAAGGAAAGATGGGACTTGCGATAAGGAATGCAATGTATAAGCATGTAATTTCGATGATGGAGATTGTGATAACTCGTAAAGTCAAGATTGCGCTGTAGGTTGTAGTTCTATTCAGATAAAAGATGGGACTTGCGATAAGGAATGCAATGTATAAGCATGCAATTTCGATGATGGAGATTGTGATAACTCGTAAAGTCAAGATTGCGCTGTAGGTTGTAGTTCTATTCAGATAAAAGATGGGACTTGCGATAAGGAATGCAATGTATAAGCATGCAATTTCGATGATGGAGATTGTGATAACTCGTAAAGTCAAGATTGCGCTGTAGGTTGTAGTTCTATTCAGATAAAAGATGGGACTTGCGATAAGGAATGCAATGTATAAGCATGCAATTTCGATGATGGAGATTGTGATAACTCGTAAAGTCAAGATTGCGCTGTAGGTTGTAGTTCTATTCAGATAAAAGATGGGACTTGCGATAAGGAATGCAATGTATAGGAATGCAATTTCGATGATGGGGACTGTAAAAATGAAGAAAATCCAGCTGAAAGTGAATGCTCTTAAAATTGTAAAGAAAGTTTATTGGGAGATGGAAATTGTGATTATTATTGTAATGTAAAAGATTGTGATTATGATAAAGAAGATTGCAAAGATAGCGGAGATTAGAGCGCAAAAGAATGCTCTTCAGGATGTAACAAAGATTAACTAGGAAATGGTATCTGTGATTACTGATGCAATGTCGAAGAATGTGATTTCGATTAAGGAGATTGCAAAAATTATACTGTTGAAAAACCTTCCACATAAAATTGTACTAAAGAATGTAATAAAGAAAAAATTGGAAATGGAATATGTGATTACAGCTGCTATAATTATGATTGTAACTATGATGAAGGAGATTGCGATAGTAAGGATACATATTATGGTAATTGTACTTGTGGAAATTGACTGTTAAATAATGGAGAATGTAATGAAGAATGTAGAAATGCCGATTGCGGATATGATTCTCCTGATTGCGATTGATACACATGCGGAACTTAATCCTGCTACTGATCTTGGGTGGGAGATGGAGTATGTGATGCTTCATGTTAAAATTCTGATTGTGATAATGATGGAAAAGACTGTGAAAATGGCTAAAATGAAGTAAAAATGGATTATAAAGAATGTGAAGCCAAAGGATGTCCAGGCTCTTGATTAGGAGATGGAACTTGTGATGGGGTTTGCAACATACCAGAATGTGATTATGATTATAATGATTGCTCAAATTGTCCTTATTCTTGTCCTTTCGAATGAATTGGAGACGGTCATTGCGATAAAGACTGCTTTAATAGTCAGTGCAAATATGATAGTGGTGATTGTGAAAGTGTATTTGAGATAAACATATAGTGCGAATAAACTGGCTGCCTTTATTATTAACTTGGAAATTTTAAGTGTACTAGTGCATGCAATACAAGTGTTTGCAATTGGGATAATGGTGACTGTGATGATGAAGTGCTTAGTTAGAGAGTATAAGCGTGCAAATAAACAGAATGCCCTTCTGTCGATTATATTGGAGATGATATTTGCGATGAATAATGCAACAATGAACCTTGTTTATATGATGGGCAAGATTGCAAACTAGCAGAAACCTGGGAGGGACGAACCTGTTCTTTTAATAATCTTTACAGATGTGCACTTCATAACTCAACTGGAGATAAAGCAGGATTTACTTCAGGAGTTTTAATGGATATTTTAATTATAATAGTAGCTTTAATGGTATCTTTAAGAAGAATTTTCTATTAGTTTTGGATAAAAAGAAAAATAGGACAAGTTGAAGATATCCACTAAAAGAGTTTTTCAGAAGGTAAGATTTAATATTTTAGTGAAAGAAGAATTAGGAAAAGTAGGACTTAACAGTTATGAAATGAGATGCAATCCTAATTATTAATAAGCAGTATTTGCAATAGATGAAGCATTTAAAGATTTCAATGAGGAAAATTAAAATACTTGCATGAGATAAGAAAACTAAAACTTAAATAATTAGGAAAAAAATACAAAGTTCAACCCAAATTCCGACTTTTAAGAAGTATTAAATTGTTAAAATTATGATGATTATGATAATAAAAAGCAACAAAAATAAGCTCAAGATAATTAATAATAGCAATAAGAAGAATATAAATTTGTTGAAGTACCTTTTGAAGTATAATAGTTGCAAAATGATTCTCAATAAAATTAAGTTTTTATTGAGCCACATCAAAATTAGAACATTTCAATAAACATTACACAAGGAAATCAAATAATTTAAATTTAAATAAATGACGAATAGGACAAAAACATCTCAATACAAAATTAACTTTAGATAGATTAAGCAAATTAAAGTTAGAATTAGTAATAAAATTAGTAAGACGAAAGAAAATCAGGATATTAAAATAATGATATGACTAATCTTTGAATATCTTGAATAGAAATTTTTAAACTTATCTTATTTTAAATAAATTACTAAATTTGATTATTTTTATAATATATTATATCTATTATATTTATTATAATTTCGATTATTCTATAAACTTCTGAAGCTTATTTGTTTAATTCTTGGATTAAAACAATTTATTAAGATATTAATCTATATTTTCAAATTACTTAATACTTTTGTAGTGTATAAATATCCTTCTAGATTACTCTAAAGTACTATTTTTGATTTGTTCAATGAAAAGATTAGAAAAACTTTTCTGAAAGATGGAAAACCAATTTTTTGTGTTCTTATATTTTTAGATTTAAAATGGGATGATTGCTTTAACTTAATCTTAAGATAGATTTAACTAGCAAATTATTAAAAAGCCTATAAAAGCCTTTAACTATAACATAAATAAAGCTTTATATCTTAAAATATTAAAATTTATTGCTATTTTGCAGAAAGTAATTTAAGATCAAGTAAATAGATATCTCTATTCTCATATAGTAATACTTATAAACTTATGAATAAGTATAGCTTTTAATGATTTAGTATGATTTCTTAAAGTATATAATTATTTGGATTTTATAGATAAAGGAAATTGGAAAGTTTCTCTAACAAAAGGTAGCTTAATAAAAAGTCAAAGTTTATAAAGTCTTGCTTAATATTATTATTTTGATATGGTAGCTAGGAGATTAGTAGAGCATTATTATTGAAATGTATATTTTTAATAGTCAAAATTTTAAGCCATTAAGGAAGATGAAATAAAACTTAAGCTTTGCTTTTAAATAATATAAAATAACTTCAAGACAATAAATAAATATTTAGGCAATCTAGTAACTATACTAGTATTAATTTAGCTTTATGATTAATCAATGCTATTAATAAACTTAGCTAGCTAACATTATCTCTTTTTAATTTAAAAACAACTTAAATTAAATAGAATTTAAATTCATTTAATTTCATTAGCTATTAATTTATTCAAGTCTTAATGTCCTTTCGTGACTTTCTTTTAATTTAGTAAGATTCCATCTGAAAGAATATTATTAATAATATTAAATCCAAGTTATTAAGATGTTATAACATTCGCTTAGTAGTTTAAAAATCAAATAGCTATAGTGAATAAAGCCAATTAAGTTTTATTTGTTTCAATTAGCTTTATTATCATTAGTCTCTCTAGCTTAAATCTGTTTGTGTGCCTTCTGCTTTTTATAAACTTATCTGCAAATCTAATGCTTAATATTAACTAGGATATCATTATTAAGTTTCTAAATAAGATAGTAGTAGGTTTTGTCCTTTAAAATTTATCCTAAAATACTCAAATAATAAATAAGCTATTGATATTTTAAGTGAAGCAGATAAAGCATATTAAAGAAATCTAACTTAAAGCATAATAATAATGCTACTTGATTATCATATGGAAAAATTAGTTTATTTCTAAGATTTAGCATAAAACTTATAATCTAAAATAGTAAGATAATTCCAAAGAAGATAATAATGCTTAAAATAGATAGAAGTATTCAATAGAAGAACTTAATAGTGTAGCTATCTCTATTACTATTAATAACTATCTCTATTAAATTACTATCTACTAGCTAGCTTATCTATATAAGATAATCAAATTGGTTGCACTATTTAAAGTAAAGCTACTAATTAATCAAATAATTAGAAGAGAATTGCGAAACTTCTCTATTATATCCTTCTAGTACGTAGTTTAAGATATATTACTAAGTTTATAATAGTAGTAAGTGAATATTAAGAGAATTAAGTTATCTCTGCTAGTAAAAGGAATAATAAGATTTTACTTTTATGATAATTAAATATTAATAAATAAAATGAAAAGCTTCTCTTTTAAAAGCTCTCCTAATAATTCTTTTATAAAGCATAACTTTTCTTTGGATTAAGGCCTTTACTCTAATCGCTCTTCTAATAACTTTGGAAATTCTGAAAACAAATTAGCAAAAATAATACTAGAAAAGAGCAGATTAAGAAAGAGATATGAATATGAATCAGAGTAAACAGCAAATCGCCTATTTTTTCTTAGGTTTGAGGAAATTAAAGCTTAAAAGTAAGCAGAAAAATTGAAAAAAAGGGCAGATTAGTTGCTATAATTGAAGAAAAATAGAATAGAGTATGCTTAAGAAAAGGAGAGAGTGTTATTGTAGAAATAAGAAGATATTAAATAATAAAAATTTAGATCTTAGTTTATAAAGCAAACTATACTAGATAATAAAAGTAGCAAATAGTAGGAAATTCTAAATTATAGACGAATGAGAGCATAATAAATTAGAAGCCTATCAAATCAAATTCTAAATATATCTTAAGGAGATAAGGAGAACTTGATGAATAAAAAAAAAGAATTAGTGAATTTAGGGCACCTTTAAAAAATAAAAATGAGATAAAGTTGCCAAGAAAATAATGAAAAGAAGTAAGAGAATATTTATGCAATAAAAATAAAAAAACTAAAATACATAGAAGATGCTGCTGATAGAGCGCTTAAATTGAAGGAAAAATAAGAAAAAGAAGAAATGATGCGTTTTGCAAAGATGATGGACACACAAATGCAAAAAGAAGGAGCTCTGAAATATTTAGAATCAATCATAAATTCAAATGCCAATTAAATGTTATACTTATTTACAAGTTTTTATATCAGATTTTTTTATTTTCAAAGTGATATCTCATTTCTTGAAGTAGCAGTTTTGTCATTTTCTATCTAATTTGTTGTAATTGTTGCTACTAATTTTTAATATACTTTGCTAAGATTATTTGATAGATTCCATTATTTTATTCTTTTTAATTCTAAAATATTAGGAGTTCTATAACTTCTCGATTTATAAACTTTTATAATTGTATTGAGGAACTTTTCTAATTTATTTTACTAAGTTTATTACACGTTTTAAAATTCAACTACCTTTTAATATATTGCAGGATGTAAACTTTCAAACCTAAAGAAGATAAAATTCTTTATAACTTTTAATTATCAATATTAGTACTATGGACCAAAAATTTTGAGGCATTATTTTTAAATTTCTTGCCTCTTTAAGATATAGGAGAAGACGTTCTTTAAACCTAATTTTCAAATACCTTTTTTTAGGTATTAGAATCTGGTCATTATTATGATCTTTTACTTAATTTATAAATATTTAGACTTTTTACATATATCTCAATAAAAAAACTTTCTTTAAATATTTAATTCAAAAGAATTTGAATATCTTACTTAAAATCTTCAAACTGTCTGATTTTGTACTAATTAAAAAAATAAGCATATGAAATAGGATTGAAATATCATGGTATAAGAAGAATTGCTACAAGTTCTAGATTAACAGTATTAAACTAAAATATTAGAAAATTTATAAAATCTATTAATTTAAATGAATTGTCAAGTATCCAGTTTATTGGAATTGAAATAAGAGTTTGAAAAGTAATTCATAACTTAAAAGATATTCAGGCTTTAATATAATAGATAGCACAGAGTATATTAATTAAAAATAGGAAATTTGTAATAAAAAGTTAAAGTTAAAAAGCTTTGTTAAATACTTAGTAGTCATCCATCTGACCTATTCTATCAGCTTGTCCCCATTAGTTAGTCATGAATTCCTACTAGGCTTAGTTAGACGGTAAAGCACTTCATTAGTGCATCATCCTTTAATATTCTGAGTAGTTTTCATCTTGCATGAAAGCGTTCCTAATTATTTCTCCAAGGATTAAGATTTGAATTAAAGAATTTGTTTCTATAAATTTTTACGCTTTATGTTGGATATATCCTAAATAGTTTTTTAAAAATGTCTTATTTATTCTTTCTTTAAATTTCGCTTAGTTAGTAACAGTATTTTCATTGGTTTATTTATTGCACACGTAGCATTTTATTCTTCTTTTAACCTATTATTCCTGTAACACTTATTTAATTTAAATTTACTACTTATTTTAAATAAACGCTTACTGTTTATTTTAATTTGAGTCTTCATTTTCTATTTTCATAAGATCTGATCGATCCTGTTAAAACGAAAATGGCATTACCTGAATTTATTATTAAATTAAAAAAATTCTTTGTTCCAGTTTGTTTTCTATTTTTTATGATGATTAATATTGTTTATAAAGTAAAGACGTTATTAATTTTTCTACTTTATCAGTGAGGTATCTATTTTTAAACATAAACTATTTTAATGAAAAAAAATCGTTGAAGGTTTCAAATCTTACTTCTATACCACCTCTTCCTAAGCCAAAAAAGAAGGGAGGAAGCAAGAAACCAAGTCTTATAAATAAATAAATAAATAAATAAATTTGATTATAGAGCGCGTAGCACTCTCGTTGATGCGCAGCTCTTTAAAAAAAATGTTTCATACTGACAAGAATGTTTCTTACTGATAAAATTATCAGATACTGACAAATCTTGTTTAATAATGGTATAATTATTCAGTACTGATAAAAATGTTCAATACTGATATAATTTTAGAATACTCGTAATCTTTAATACTTGCTGGAGGTCCAAGGATATGGCAGGATTGTGTCTCATTGCATCACCAAAGCAGAGGACGACATGTGTCAATTATGGGTACTTAAATTCCCCACCTCTGATGAAGCTCGCAATATTATTTCTTTTTCGTTCCAGAATTAAAAATAAACTAAGCCAAGCCAAGCTAGTGTCAAAGTTCTAAGATTCTTATGTCTCGAGGTCAAACCAAAGCAGAGGAAGACATAAAGTCGATTATGGGTACTTAACTTCCCGCACCTCTGATGAAGATGACCTTGTTGTTCACCTTCGAACAACTATGGCGGTTTTAAAAAATATATTTAATAATCTTAACAATATTCTCTATCACAACCTTAGCCAACACTGAACTAACAACTTGAAATCTAACAAAACGAACGAAAGTCAACCTTGAAGAATATGCACACGGAAACTCCAACCTCAAGCGAGAAACCGAGAAACAGATGAAGTCTGTTCTCCACCAGGAGGTATCAGAGTTCAACCCTTCTAGCCAGATGAGCATGGAGTAGCTCATCAAAGTGGTACTGAACCTCCAGGAAGAGGTAAAGAGATTGAAGAAGGACAATAATATGCTGATGGCAAAGCTAGACCTAGCAGAAGGAATTGAGTCAAGACTTATGACCTAGGAAAGAGATCTTAACGCCTTTTGGAATATCTCACAAAGTCAGACTAACGAATCCTAAAATTATCTTTAGAAACAGACTGAACTGGATAATAGACTCGGAAAAGTAGAAGAGAAATTGTAAACTTTTTAAGAAAGAGTAAAGCGAAACTGGAGCTATACAAATTGAAATCGAAGCCTAGAAAGAGCAAACAAATCAAGGAAAATAATTCAAAATAAAAAAGAAATGTTTCTGCTGTGGAAACGTATGACATTTTTATCGGAAGTGTTAGAAATTCTAATAGAAATAAAGAAACTAGATAAAAGAACAACAAAAGAAGAAGCAAGAATGAAAAGAATGTATTGCAATCTGGATGGTTCAATATACAAGATCAAGATGGAACCATATCAAGTAAAAGGAAGGAAAACCTGGAGAAACCCGAGTTCCCAATCTCGCTAAAATTGGATGTCCCAAACATTTATGTTTAACAGCCGGGAGCATGAACTGCTGTCCTCCTGACGGGGTTGGAAATCCCTAAAACGAAAAACTCAAAATTAATATTATTATTATTTGAAACTCTTTTAATGACTTAGATAATATTTCTATTTGAGTTTGTGTCGGAAGTTTTTTTAATTCTGGATTTCAAAGTGGTCAATGTTCGTCATATCAATCATACTTCTCACTTTCACTCATTGTTATTATTTTGCTTTTTTATTTTTTAGAAAATTTTCCAGTTTAAATATTTTGTACAAGGTTCTGTTATTTCTTAGAAGCTATTTTATGTTAATTTAATATAATAAAAATCTAAGTATATAAGCTTGCTTTAAGATTAATTAATTATGGCAATTACATACATTCATAAAATCTCATTATTTCTCTCTTAGAATTAAGATAGCTTCTTTTAAGTTTTTTTAGCTAGATTACATATATACTAAAAAGAACTTTCAGTACAAGAATCTTGAGACATATGACTGCTATAAAATAATAATGAGAAGCCAAATATTTAATTAAAACTTGATCACTTTAATTAGAATAAAAATAGTTAAATTATAAGAGTAGTAAACTACTGTTACTATAAATATATATAAAATAGTTTCTAAGAAATAACAGAACTTTGAACAAAATATTTAAACAGGAAAATTCTCTAAAAAATAAAAAAGCAAAATAATTACAATGAGTGAAAGAGAGAAATATGATTGATATGACGAACATTAACCACTTGGAAATCCAGAATTAAAAAAACTTCCGACACAAACTCAAATAGAAATATTATCTAAGTCACTAAAATAGTTTATGTTTAAAAATGGATACCTCACTGATAAAGTAGAAAAATTAATAACGTCTTTACTTTATAAACAATATTAATCATCATAAAAAATAGAAAACAAACTGGAACAAAGAATTTTTTTAATTTAATAATAAATTCAGGTAATGCCATTTTCGTTTTAACAGGATCGATCAGATCTTATGAAAATAGAAAATGAAGACTCAAATTAAAATAAACAGTAAGCGTTTATTTAAAATAAGTAGTAAATTTAAATTAAATAAGTGTTACAGGAATAATAGGTTAAAAGAAGAATAAAATGCTACGTGTGCAATAAATAAACCAATGAAAATACTGTTACTAACTAAGCGAAATTTAAAGAAAGAATAAATAAGACATTTTTAAAAAACTATTTAGGATATATCCAACATAAAGCGTAAAAATTTATAGAAACAAATTCTTTAATTCAAATCTTAATCCTTGGAGAAATAATTAGGAACGCTTTCATGCAAGATGAAAACTACTCAGAATATTAAAGGATGATGCACTAATGAAGTGCTTTACCGTCTAACTAAGCCTAGTAGAAATTCAAGACATACTAATAGAGACAAGCTGATAGAATAGGTCAGATGGCTGACTACTAAGGCTTTAACAAAGCTTTTTAACTTTAACTTTTTTTTTATATAAAATTTTTTTAAAACCGCCATAGTTGTTCGAAGGTGAACAACAAGGTCATCTTCATCAGAGGTGCGGGAAGTTAAGTACCCATAATCGACTTTATGTCTTCCTCTGCTTTGGTTTGGCCTCGAGACATAAGATTCTTAGACCTTTGACACTAGCTTGGTTTGGCTTAGTTTATTTTTAATTCTGGAACGAAAAAGAAATAATATTGCGAGCTTCATCAGAGGTGGGGAATTTAAGTACCCATAATTGACACATGTCGTCCTCTGCTTTGGTGATGCAATGAGACACAATCCTGCCATATCCTTGGACCTCCAGCAAGTATTAAAGATTACGAGTATTCTAAAATTATATCAGTATTGAACATTTTTATCAGTACTGAATAATTATACCATTATTAAACAAGATTTATCAGTATCTGATAATTTTATCAGTAAGAAACATTCTTGTCAGTATGAAACATTTTTTTTAAAGAGCTGCGCATCAACGAGAGTGCTACGCGCTCTATAATCAAATTTATTTATTTATTTATTATCTTTATAATTTACCATTATTTTATTAGGAAAAGTTTATTAAAAAAATTTGCTTGGATTTAATTATCATTTAGGTGTTATAAATTCAAACAGTCTTACATAATACAGAGTATATACTTTAATTTAATTTAATTTAATTTAATTTAAAATTAAAGAAGTAACTATTTATAGAAATATTTTATGATTTAAACTTAATTTATAAATGAAAGGAATTAAAAAGATAGAAAATCTATTTCTGGATTAAATATGAGCATCAATAGAGCTCATAATTAAAATTTTTCACGACAATTTCAGCAGTTTCTCTGCTATCTTAGTCTGAAACTGACTTAAACTCAGGTACCAGGAAGTACCCCATCGGTGAAGAAACAGCCAAGAGAATAGAAGACAAGATCGAAGAGGCATCAAGTAGCATTAATGATGAAAGATGCCAGATACTAAGGTGTCTTAGGGTAGCATTCCGATCGCAGTCCTATAGAAGACAAATTCACCAGGGAATGCTAGCACTGTGGAAGACTTCAGCAAGAATTTTTTTAACTTTAAAAATCTTTATTAAAGAGCCGCGCACCATTGAGGTGCTACACGATCTATAATCTAATTTATTTATTTATTTATAAATCTGAAAGACGGATATTTAATTAGTCTAAGTTTTCAAATATCTGTTACATTTATCCATATTTTTAGACATTTCTTCTTTATCCTTTACGTTTCAAAATAATGACATTTAGAGATGCTAGTAATTAATTTTTCCTCATTATGAAAAAGATTCTTTCACTTAAACTGTCTTAGAAAGAAGGTGTATTATGATGAATCCCGTATTAAGCTTTCATTTTTTAGTTGGAATGTTCTACTAGCTTCCAAAATTTGTTTCTTTCGTAGAAATTCATAATATGAGGTTTAAAAAATCATAAGTGTTAAAAGATTGCCTGAATATCTTAATTTTAAATAGTTTTATAATAATTCGATATATATATTACTAAATTAAAAAGTTTAAATTGGAGTTTAGTGAACTTGGAGGACTTTCAGCCTCGTGTTCACAGGACCAGTTTGATAAACTGGCTGGAACCAGCTCCCTTCAGAACTCTTTCTTCAGTCGCCTTGGATTGTGTACCACTTCGGTTTGTAGATTTGACCTCCTGACGGATAAAATTAGTTACAGAATTCTCGTCTAATCTTATCCTAATATTAGTACTATTATTTTTATTATTATTTTCTATTCCAGTACTATTATTTAATTAATTTCAATTTCTAACATTGCCTATATTTATGTCCAGTTTGTTTGCATACAAAGTATCTTGGTTTATTCCTAATTCATTTCTTGTCTGGACTCCTCGGTAAATTAGTAGCTATCTCTATGTCCATTGGATCTTGAATTGTTCTAACTTTGAATTCCTACTACTGTTGCTACTTGCTGTTCTCTTCAAGCACAATTGTTCTCTGATGCAGCAATCCCATTTCCTGAAGAAAGTGTTTTGCTCTCGATCGTAGACTTCCCAGAAGCTTTCTTTCCATTCCTTGAGCTCAGTAACTTGATTTTTTAGAGCTCTATTCTCTAATCGTAGCCTCTTTACGTCCTCCTTTAGGTCAGAGAATGCGACTAAAATTTATGCCTGTTCTTTCTGGAACTATGGCATCGCAAACTCTCGCACGGCCGCTGCTTCTTGCGTCTCCAGCACCTTTCAAGGTCCTTCCTCTTCAGTTGGTGTCATCGGGGTAGCCTTTTGGCGCTTTTGTCCCATCTTTTAGGTTGGTCTGGAAGTTCCTAGTTGAGTCTATTATTCTCGAAGGTTTTGAGAAGAAGATTATTTCTAGGAAGAAGATGTGTGAGTTAAAGATGAGAGTTCTTACTTTCTCTCCCCTTTTTAGGAGGTGGTATAAAAGCATTTCTTGAACCCTTCTTCCATTTTGTTTATTAATAGTTCGATATTAATTATAATAATCCTTCAGAATCATCTGTTTGCAATTTAAATAAGTTCCCAGATATATCTATAGGAGTCTTTGTAGTGGGAATATAATTTTTCAATTCCATCTATTATTTTAGTAACTATTCGATTTAATGAACAGCTTGTAATTGCTAATCAGCAATCTAAATAATAATTTGATTCCGTTGTAGTTACTAAGCGCTAAGAGAATGTTCCATTTATTGATTATATCATACTTACTGAAGCTTATAAAGTGTATATTCACTATAATTAATAGTAATCTAGGAATTTACTTTGAAATTATAAGAGTTTAGCAGTCTAATTTCTAGTGTTAACTATCTATAATTTACTATAGATACCTTACCTTTTCTTACTAGTTAAATGTATGAACTTTAACCTTAATTTAAAGTTGGTAAATTTAGATAAAATGAATTTAGAGAAGTAAAAAGGAGATTATATATTGAGGCAACTTTTGATAAATAGGGCAATGGAAATAAATAACTGGAAATAAGAAATCTAATTACTTAATTCAGAGTTAAAGAAAAATTATTTTTATTTATCACATTTCATCTAATTCTTCAGTAGATAGTACGTCTCCTTTAATTTAGATTTATCCAATATCTAGTTTTTATGTCTAAAAAAAGGGCTATTCTAGCCCTCTAATTATATCTGTAACTTATTATTATATTGTCACTTCATAGTATATCGTAAATAAAGGAATCTAGTAATAATAAAGCAATAAGTTGTTATTTTATCTCAAGCACTATTTTGGTATGATTTTCTAACTATTTAGCAAGAAATTAAGGAGATTATTATTTAATATTTCTGCTTCAATTAAACTTTAGTTTTGATTATAAATGCTTTCAATATCTTTTTCATATTATGTATTCAATTAAGTTTTTCTCTCTTTTTAATATTTACCTTTGCTTAGCTTGAATTTATATAATAAAGGAGATAATTAAGGTTATCGAAGTATAAACTATAATAAAGAATTATTTATTAGTATAATATTAATTAATTACTACTATATAGTTACATAATTTATTTCCATTCTACTTATCTATCATTAATATATAAATCAATAGTCCAAAATTACTTTTTGCTAAGTGTTTGATCTACTCATTTTCATTTCGTATTACTGTTTCTCTCAAGTTTCTAAATTTCTAAGACTATTATTTTGTCTGCATATCTAACCTTATCTAAAAATTTTAAAGAAATGATTTTGATTATTGAAGTTTATATTTAAAGCTATAATTCTTTGTTAGTCATATAGATTATAAATCTAGAGCTATTTGCTTATTATTTAAGCTTTATTATTTATATTAAGTTATTTGTGTTTGTTTATCAGATGAAGCTAGAAGATATCTTTATGGATTATTTCGTGAAAGTCTCATTTCTAATGGTAACTATGTTAGGTTGACTGTTCTGCTTGGATTTGAATGTTAGATATTTAAATGTATGTTTATTTAATAATAGGCTGTAAGTTTTAATTAGATGGTAAGAATTATCTCTTTACTTTATATTTATAGTTTAAGTTTTGTGTTTCTATTTCTTATTATTTTAAATAAGATATGCATAATCTTTTAGTTATGCTTAAAGAAGTTTAATTGCTATGCTAACATTTTAATAAGCCTTTCTATTTCGCAATAGATAGTTAAAGATTATATTGCAGCTCTTATTCTAAAAGACTTTTAGAAAATCAACTTAAATACCAATATTTTCAGAAACAAATATTAGGAAAAGCCTGTTATTTAATAAGCTTAAAGTTAGAAGCTTTTTGAAATAAAAGACTGGTGCTATAGGTTAAAAACGCTAAAGCAATTATACAACTATAAAATAGAAAACTATAAAGAATAATTAATTATATAAGGAGTAGCAAAGGAATAATAAGATTAGCAACTTAATCTATTACTTTTAACAGGACTTTAAGCCAAGGAAACTTAAAATTAAGTGTTCTAGAATTAAGCTTAATTATTACAATTTTGTAAACAAGTAGATTTATAATGCTTTACAAGAACTTTTATTTAAAAAGCCTTTTATTCAAGTATAACATACAATCGACATTTAAATCTATTATTGACTAAAGAAACTAACAGCAAGCTGCTAGAACTTAAGAATTAAATGCTTCAAAACCATATAGAGCAACTAACTGAAGCACTTGGAAATTGTGACGGAGAATACTTCAAATTGTTAAATACCAACTTTTTTACTTTTGGACTAAAGCTAGCTTAGCATTTTAGAGTTCTTGAAAAAAATAAGCTTTGAAAGAAATTTTAATTAATAGGCTTTAAGCTTTTTAAGAACTAATAGTTAGTAACAGAAGCTTAAGCAGGTAATGTAGAAAACTAAATATAAGTAAGAATAATAAAATCACTTGAAAACATTTCTAATTTGAACAAAGACTCAGAAAATTCTTCTTAAAGAGTGAGCTATACAATTCTTATTCGTTAAATTGCAACCGAAGAGTGTTACTTTAGCTTTAGAACGGCGACAATCTTTCTAAATTAATAATTTGAATCTAAGCTAGATAAATTAATAAAACAGCAAGAAAGTAAGTTTAAAATCAATCAATATGCTACTAGAGGTAAACAGAAGAACTAAGGAATTTAGTAGGTAAAAGTGCTTTAGTTCAAATGTAGCTAATGAACTAAAGCAGCTGGAATTATGTGAAAAGAACTAAAATAATTAGATCAGTACTGAGTTAGATATTAAATAAAAGAAAGAAAATCTAGAAATACCTAAATGAAATGTAATAAACTAGGAAGAGCTTCCTACTTATCAAGTATCCATCTAAATTAATTCTCCTTTTAAGAATTCATTTAATGAATTAGATGGAAAAGTAAATGAAACATAATTTGGCCTTTCTTTTCCAAGTAAGCCTTTACTATTTTAAAAAGAGTAAGATAGGTAAATTAGTAATACACGATAAATTCAAATGTTGCACTAGGATAGGGAAACAGTGACTTTGATATACAAGAATGATCTAGCATTCTAAGCAAAAAATTAATTAAACTTGAACTTTGGAAACAGCATTGCTAAATAATCTAAAATGTAAGTAAAATTAATTTTTAATTATAGACTC